>CM040239.1:3598647-3950700 GCA_022545495.1 Chrysanthemum lavandulifolium | reverse complement strand
ATCATTCAAGTAAGCATTTCATGATTTTTATCACTCTTTCATATTCATCTTTATGTTATTTCATCATTTTTGCAAGAAAACATGCAAGTTATATGATTATATATACCACTTTTGTTGTTTTTATTACTTATTATGAAATATAATTATCCTATAATTAATCCTTGAAACATATCAATTTTGATGATGTCTAGGAACCCATGACACCCTAAGAAGGTGTATGGTAGGTTTAGAATAGCTTTGGGGTTGATTTGAAGTGATTGAAACAAGTTTTACGCGAGAGAAATCATTTTCGACAACTATAAAATAGGGTCTCGTTGGTTTTGTGAATTCTGGAAAATCCGGCAGCTTGTAAAATATTTTGGCTAGATATTCAGAAAATACACTTTAAAACGAAAACGTGGCCGCTTGAACGGGTTAAAACGGAGTTATAACGAAGAAGTTATGCTATTTTCAAGTTTGACGACGAAAACTATAAATTCAGAAAATTCAGCATATTATCTCAACTTTTTACGAGTCAAAAATGAATCTTAAGCATTATTAAATGTGTCGAATTATCAAAAATATATTAGTATATGTTAATACGAAACCGTGGATATAAAGAACGTAGAAAACGGACTTAAAACGAAGAAATTGTGGCCAATTAAAGTTTAACGAAACTTATATTTTTTTTACAGCAACTTGTAAAAATATACATGCTGATATGATTTTAAATCGAGATTTTGACCCCTTTCAAGTCCGAATTGGCTTAAGTGTAAAACACGAAAGTTGTCCGAAATGATGTTTTACTATTAATTGCGAGATTTTTAAGCTTAAAAGTGTAAAATGAGAGATTTAAGCATGGTCAAAGACGGACGATTTTTCTGAAAAAGTCAAAGTACCCATTGCTGATGGGAAATAAAATTGGTGTTTTTGCGCCGAGTCCGTTTGAGCTTTGAAAACTTTACCAAATACTATTGTATCACCTATAAACTATTAGGGAACGTTAGAAACCTTATAAAACGATATTTTATAAGCACAAGGGTTTATTAAAATATAATGGAGTGTTTGGATTGCTTACTTAAATTACTCATTTTAGAGTCCAT
Source organism: Chrysanthemum lavandulifolium (assembly GCA_022545495.1). Lineage (NCBI taxonomy): Eukaryota > Viridiplantae > Streptophyta > Magnoliopsida > Asterales > Asteraceae > Chrysanthemum > Chrysanthemum lavandulifolium. The sequence continues at coordinate 3,949,618 of CM040239.1, read as the reverse complement.
AAAGGAGCGCTTTGATCGGTGTTGTTTTAGCACACGAGGCTAATCCTATGGATAGCTTGTTGTGGCTTAACGAACCGGATTAATATATTTTGAATGTGTAATTGTAATTGGGATAAATTACGACTATCGAGGAGGTTGTTTCAAGAAAGATATCCACGCTGATTAACTTTGCATGTAAAGGATGGTATCTCAAACCGGTGTGCTAATTACTCTCACGCGCGCTTGTTTATCATTCCGTATTCACCGGTTGTTATTATTGCTAAATGCGATGAGACTCTCGAACACAACACTATTCAATCAAGAATAGCCCAAATTCCCGCCATCGACTAGGTGTTTTGACCAGAGAATCGGGAAAAGAAAGCAAAATCTCAAATGTCTCAAACGCGCGTAATCCGTAATCACAAGCCGCAGACAAACAACCGCTTCCAAAGTTAATGGTCATCCTCTTAGAAAGTCTCGGTGATTGATTCGACTGATTCGATATTCCTTCAATCAAGAAAGTTGCTACTAACAAGACCCGCAGGAAGTCGAATCTAATTTGGATATGGGAAAAGTGTAGGTTTACATCACCGATAAAATTAAGTGAATCCTCGATACTTCAGCGAGAAAAGATTTATGGGAAGATTTTAGACACGAGAAGAGGTTCCATTATCCCGACACCTGACTTTGGATGAGGTTTGTGAAGATTATTTTAGTTCCATGAAAGAAAAAGTAAAGTTCGTAGTAATATTGGAAAAAGTAACCGTAATAGTCATGTTATGGTCATGTAGTAGATTTGGGTGAATGATTCGAGGTCCAAGAGTTTTGCGAACCCGTTTGTGCAACTTTTTCCGTTAAATGCGTAAAGTAGAGGTTCTGAGCTATATTCAATTCATTTTGGTGATTGATTTTTTGTAAGTTTATTAATTTTGGTTATTAGTTTTTTGATGATATTTGATTTGATGATTAGGGGATTTTTTTATCATTATTATCTGTTTATAGCGGTTTCATATAGTTTTCAGGGACTGCTTACAAAATGATTTCGTTAGTGAATTACTAGCAAACATACAACTTTTGATAAGCAGTTTTTCGTAGGTAACTTTAAGTTGTGCTAGTGTTTGGTAATGCCGATTATCAAATAGGCAGCCGGATAACATTATTCGTTTGAGATGAATAACGGGTTCGAATCCAACTCGCTGGTGTGACTCTTTTTTTCTTCTTGTTCTAACCACTTACGGGTAATTTTTATAACTTCATTGTGTAATATATTTAGTTAATTTTATGATAATGTAGCATGTCCGGTGTATTTAGTGAATTGGTCTTTGTTGGGCTACAATTTACAAGTTAGAACCCTTTGGACGGTTATTATACACCCTTACTTAGGTCTTAATATAGACTAGAAAGTTGTAATCATTACCAATGATTTTCATATTTGAATATTGAAATGTATTTAGCTCGAGACATAAACGCTTACATTAGCAGCAACTTGTGATTCTTTGTAATCCAAGAAAGATCACAAAGATATCCACGTTGATTAACTGCGTAAAGGGATGGTATTTGTGCTAGTTTTATGATTTATAAGATTCCATAAAGTAATTTGCGATCGACGTATCTTAAACCAAAGTGTGCTAATGATCGCCACACGCGCTTGTTTATCATTGCCATATTCACTGGTTTTTATTATTCCTAAATGCGATGAGACTCTTCCAACACAACACTTTATTCATCAAGAATAGCCCAAATTCCCGCCACGGACTAGGTGTTTTGACCTGAGAATCAGGAAAAAGAAAGCAAAATATCTCAAACGCGCCAGAATCCCTAATCACAAGCTGCAGACACAACCGTTTCCAAAGTTGACTGTCAGTCCTCTTAGAAAGTTTCAGTGATTGATTCCGACTGATTCGATATTCCTTCTATCAGTAAAGTCGCTACTAACAAGATCTGCAATAAGTCAGAACCTTAATTAAATAGGGGGCAATCTGTAGGTTCAAATTAGCCGAGAAAATTAAGTGAATCACTCGATACTTCAGCCAAAAAGGATTTATGGGAAGATTTTAGACACAAGAAGAGTTTTCATATCCCGACACCTGCACTAGATGAGGTCTGTGAGGAATATTATAGTTCCATGAAAGAAAAAAGTAAAGATTTATGGGTGACCCTCTCCCGCCAGCACATCAGTATTTTTTCCATAATGATTTGAGGGTCCAGAGCTTGTGCGAACTTGTTGGTGCAACTTTCTCGGTTAAATGCAGAAAATAGAGGTTTTGAGCAGCCCAGTACATTAAATATCGATTACATGTAAGTTAATTCTGCTTCCTTATTAGGGGTTATTTTCATCAAAGATTAGCTCTTTTTCATAGTCATATTTCATGATTCATGTTTTGTGTTGCACTTTTGTGTTGCTAGGGTCAATTAGCAGTGGCGACAAAACAAAACAAGCTGCTAGAACTAATAAAGCTGAGACAAGCTCATCAAGGAAAAATTCAAGAAAATCAAAGACTCAAGAAACGTCACAAGGTTTCATGAATCCGAAAGCTAATACTCCTAAAGGGATCACAAAAGATGCTTGCAAGAGAAGGGTTCCAGCTGATGGTCAAGGTTCTGGGCATTGGCTCACAAATGCGATGGGAAGAAGGTAAGTTGGAAAGTTCTTGTTCTGTTTTAGTAATCATTTCAAATCAGGAAACTGATATCTCTCTGAGTTTGAATTCTTTGTTATAGTAGTCATTTTGAAATTAAGAAACTGCTAGAACCAAATTCAGGTCGGGTTTGGGTTTGGATTAGCATGTCAGAACACCTTAACCCGAGCACGGCATGTTTAAGTGGATAGGTCAGTTATGTCAATCCTAACCCGTTTAATCATAACGCGCACATTGCCTATTCAACCCATTTTTCTAAACACATCGGTGATTCAAAGCTGACAAACCTTCACCTCGGAAATACTCCGAATCTAAAGAACATAAGACTCGAAGGCTGTAGTGAATTGGTAGAACTTCAAATGCCTGCAGAAAGTTTAAAGCTCGAATATCTTAAAATCAGTGATTCAGAGTTGAAAAACCTTCACCTCGGAAATACTCCGAATCTTGAGAGGCTAATACTCGAACGCTGTAGTGAATTGGTAGAACTTCAAATGCCAGCAGAAAGTTTAAAGCTCGAATGTCTTGAACTCACTTATTCAGAGTTGAAAAACCTTCACCTCGGAAATACTCCGAATCTTGAGAGGCTAATACTCGAAGGCTGTAGTGAATTGGTAGAACTTCAAATGCCTGCAGAAAGTTTAAAGCTCGAATGTCTTGAACTCACTTATTCAGAGTTGAAAAACCTTCACCTCGGAAATACTCCAAATCTTGAGAGGCTAATACTCAAAGGCTGTAGTGAATTGGTAGAACTTCAAATGCCTGCTGAAAGTTTAAAACTCGAATATCTTAACATCAGTGATTCAAAGCTGACAAACCTTCACCTCGGAAATACTCCGAATCTTGAGAGGCTAATACTCGAAGGCTGTAGTGAATTGGTAGAACTTCAAATGCCTGCTGAAAGTTTAAAACTTGAACATCTTGACCTCGAGAAATCAAAGTTGAAAAACCTTCACCTCGGAAATACCCCGAATCTAAAAAACCTAACACTCGACGGCTGTAGTGATTTGGTAGAACTTCAAATGCCTGCTGAAAGTTTAAAGCTCAAATATCTTGACGTCACTGGTTCAAAGTTGAAAAACCTTCACCTCGGAAATACCCCGAATCTAAAGAACCTAACACTCAACGGCTGTAGTGATTTGGTAGAACTTCAAATGCCTGCTGAAAGTTTAAAGCTCAAATATCTTGACGTCACTGGTTCAAAGTTGACAAACCTTCACCTCGGGAGTACTCCTAATCTTGAGACGCTGACACTCGAAGGCTGTAGTGATTTGGTAGAACTTCAAATGCCTGCTGAAAGTTTAAAGCTCGAATGTCTTGACCTCACTGATTCAAAGTTGAAAAACCTTCACCTCGGGAATACTCCGAATCTAAAGAACCTAACACTCAAAGGCTGTAGTGATTTGGTAGAACTTCAAATGCCTGCTGAAAGTCTAAAACTCGAACATCTTGACCTCACTGATTCAAAGTTGACAAACCTTCACCTCGGGAATACTCCAAATCTTAAGATTCTAATACTCAAATGCTGTTTTGATATGCTGGAATTTCAAATGCCTGCAGAAAGTTTAAATCTCGAACATCTTGACCTCAGGCATTTAAAGCTGACAAACCTTCACCTCGGGAATACTCCAAATCTTAAGAACCTAAAACTCAGTCATTCAAAGTTGAAGACCCTTCACCTCGGGAACACTCCGAATCTTGAGAGACTAAGACTTAAAGGCTGTAATGATTTGGTAGAACTTCAAATGCCCATTGAAAGTCTAAAGCTCCAAGAGCTCAACCTCAGTGATTCAAAGTTGAGGACCCTTGACCTTGGGCTGACTCCAAATCTCGAATACTTAGATCTTGAAAATTGTTATGAATTGGTAGAAATTAATGCTCCCATTGGATGTCTGAAAAAGCTTGTCTTCTTAGAATTAAGTGGTTGTCAGAGGTTTAAGTCTTTTGTGTTTGACAAAGAGTATCAACCAGCTGAGGTTGGTTCTTTATCTGAGTTACATCTGATTGCAGAGCCCACAAATGTATGCCTACTGCACCCCGACAATAGTTTTCCAAAGTTTCGGTTTGAATGTTATTATAAAGAAGATCGAGCTTCATCGCTTGGAAATATTGAAAGGCTTATTTTCTAGGTCTTTGTGCTTGTACAAACCTTGAGAGTTTTCAAGAAGCATTTGTAGTTTACAAGGTATAAAAAGCTTACACTTGAAGGCAGTATTACAGAAGCACCCAAAGATCTTAACCAGTTAGAATGTCTAGAGGAGCTAAGTTTGTGGTCTACAGATATTAAAAGTCTTCGGATAGTATTTGTGTGTTGAAACATATAAAATCTCTTGAAATCAAATCTTGTTATCTTCTTGAGATGTTACCTGAGGATATTGGCAGGTTAGAATGCTTGGAGAGGCTAATTTTAATGGGATGTATACTTCTACGACGTATTCCAAACAGCATATGTGAAATGAAACGTCTGGAATATTTACGTCTTCCTTACTGTATTCTACTTGAGAAGTTGCCAGAGGAACTAGGACATTTAGAATGTTTGAAAGAGTTGGATATTGAAGGTACAAACATATGTCTTTTTCCACAAAGCATCTTTAGATTGAAAGGTCGCCTGCGTATCATTGGGGATAGATGGCTACTAGAGTCATGTGGTTTGACAACCAAGCGACGAAGAATGTCTGATGAAGTTTCTGATAATGATGATGATGAGATGGTCTGCGACTTATAGCTATTACTAGCACAGGCACCCAAAGGCCCAATACAATAAAGAACTATGTTAACAGGTAGTTTCTATTTTTTTTGTATCAATCCTCTTACTTATTAAGAATTTTGAATTTCATCTCTCAAAGAACAATGTTAACAGGTAGTTTCTGCATTTGAATCATTTCACAGATTAAGAAAGTCAGAATGAGCGGGGAGTAATCGCAAATAATTTAGAGATCATAATCAAGGTAATTTATCTCTCTAAGTCGAAGTCAAAACTGTATTTGTTCACATTGAAGTTAAGATAGGTTTCCTTGCGCATAAGACCACCAAAATTTCTCTGTTTTATACTTGTAAACTGTAATGAGGTCTTTATCTAATTTTTATCCTTCAGATTTAATCAGATCACCAAGCCCTTACAAATCTTGCATTCAAAGTCAAACCGGCCAACAACTTTTTCCGTAAACAAAAATATAAGGTCAACTATTTTACTTCATTACATTTTGTGGAAGGATAGGATATGAGAATACCCTGCAAACCATGTCCCTAACAAAGGTAACCTTGGAACTTATATATTGAGCAAAATTAAAGGTCAAATAATTACTCATAAGATAAAATTGATACTTAAATCTAGTTTAACTACTACTATATCGTAATCAAGTTATGGGTCAATTGCAACACTATCCCAAGAAAGTCGAAAACCCCAAAATATGGATTGATTTGGGTGGAAAGCGGGTCAAAATCACGGAGCTGATAAATTATCGTTACAGGTCACATATCCAATGCAGCCACTGGGACTTATATATGACCCCCAGATGCAACCTTGGCCCTTATAGAAAGTTTAAAATTCATTACATCAACAAAGGTAACCTTGGACCTTATATATGACCCCCAGATGCAACCTTGGCCCTTTTCGCGAGTTATGAACCCAGAGGATACGGATCTTGACCCTTTCAGTAAACCTTTGGTTGATATTTGAACTTCATGGATACGCTTTTATAAAAATGAAATTCCTTTCAATAAAAACCCGCCAAAAACTTTTAAAAAAATTTACATAACACGAATCAAATTTATTAAAATAACTAAACCCCTGATAAAAGTATTACTTTGAATTCACATAAGTAATAATCAGAATGGGTAATTTTGAAGCACCTTCATTTTCAAGCGGTTAAGGCCCGGGTTGTTGGATTAATCGTTTATGTCAATAGTTCACGTATGCATGGCTAGAGTTAGATTTAATAAGTTTTTATATTTTATGTATTATTAATTGTTTGTTAGTTAGAACTGGTATTCTACTTGACCGAGTATCTTGGACTAGAGTGGGTCTCTTTAGGGAGAATTAGTGGGTAGTATTATAGTGCTATTTTCCTGCTTAACTGTTGCTTTCAAAGGCTATATATAGGCTTTGTTTTACATGAATAAAGAATGAACTCAGTAGTTCCTGTATGCAAGTCTCATACATTACATTTCATCTCAAGTTTATCTTTTATTTAAGTGAGTTAGTGCGAGCATTGCAGTCTGAGTTCCAACACGGGTGTAGTGTGGAGGATAGGGGGTGTTCGGGTTCTGGTTCGGGTAAGGTGGATTTGAGATCGGGTTCGGATTCGGGTTTGGGTTTGGGTTCGGTTGTTGTGGGTGATGAACTGATGATGATGATATTGATTCTGAACATTTTTTCAGGAATGAGACGTTATCATCAGAGAATGATTTGTGAAAATCCATGTTTGGACAGAGTTTGAAGTTGGAAACACGAGATGAACATCAACTTATCGTATAAGACGAGACTACTTTTTGTTGTTGTTAAAGAAAGGGATATTACTTTTTTTCCATTTAGCCACTAAGAGAAAAAGGTCTAATGATAAGTAAAATTTTCTTTCATGTTACGCGGTAATTGCGTTTGTATCGCATTTTTGTTTACTGATGGGCTATTTTGAAGAAAGTTTGTTCAAATTTTCGAAATCTTTTTTCAACAGCTTTGATCCATAAGTATGATATGTTTATTAACATCAAAGTATATTTATGGCTGATAAGTTGTCAAGTGAATAATGTAAATTAATTTACAGTTCAAATTTAACATTCTTGACTTTTTGAGAAAGTCAAACTCTCTTCTTAGTGAAAATGGTGGGAGTTTGATTTAATGTTTGAGATGATCTTTTTTTTTTTTTTTTTTTTTTTTTCTAATGAATAAATAAAGGTTTTGATAATATGCTCTAAGCTGGATTGAAATCATCAAATGAAACCCATTTGACTTTTTAAGTCTACACTTTTGACTTTCTATCATATTGACTGGTTACTAAACAAGTTTTACTAATGAACAATATTGAGTCAAACTATTTGCCTTCATCAAATTTCACTGAGATTTTTATGGAAAGTAAACCGAAAACGATTTAATCGAGATTTCTAAAAGCCACCGTAGTCATATTGTGTATTCGTCATGGTTGAGTCGTAAGATGTGGAATGTAGAATTTGAACAACAGCTTGACATGGTAAAACCGAGCTAACACAAACCGCTTAAACCATGTCGTGATCGACCACGTAGTTGATATGTCGTGATTTGGTTATGTTACCAAAGTCTATAAAGTTTTTATTTTTATTTCAAAATTGCGGAAGATGACACCATACAGGATATATCACCAAGCATTGTTAAGGAAATTCAGCTTCTTACCCTGTGTAACCTTTGTCGTCATTTTGGACACTTCAGTCTGTACTTCACTTTTGTTTTTTCTCGAAACTTATTTCGTTATTTCAAGTGCATTTGTAACTCCTTGAAATCAGTTTAAAGTTTAGGGAGTTCAGCTAATTAACTGAGCTTACTTTCAGAAAAAGTCAAACTGTTCTCTTAATAAAAAAGGTTTGAGTTGAATATGATGTTGAAGATAATAACGTGAAAAAAAAAATTTAGTAAGGTTTTATAAGTAACCACCATCAAATGTTGTAGTGGTAAGGTCTTTGGTTTATTTACAAGTGGTAAAGGGTTCCAACTTCGCTAGGGGTGTACATTTGGGTGCAGGAAAGGGTTGGAAACAGTCTTGGGATTAACCCGGTGAGGCCGTGTACATCTTAGTCAAAAGGCACGCCTTACACGGGTAACATGTATGGGGATAAACGTCGATCATTTACCCATTTACACTCATACCTCCATATAGGTTTAAACTTTGAAGCCTAAACACATGTCTCGAATTTTGTTGGGTAATACTGAAGGTGGACAATTGCCACAAGGAATTCGAAAACCCCCGAAAAAAATGATTTCAGTGTATTGTGGGCAGAAAGATGACCCGGGAGAAAATGAAAGTATTTTGTTCAAGCTCTGGTTTTCACACTTTGGCCACAAGGTTTTGAATTGTAGTTTATTTATTTGCAGTTTGGCCACTAGTACTAAAAATAGTTTGAAGTTAGTACATTGAAGTCGTTTGTTCAATGAATTGAGCCACAATTTAATCAGAAGATTGGTTGCTCGTGAATTAGTTAGAAAAGGTCCCAAATGGTAAACAATTTATTAAATTAAAGCTCGTTTATGGAAAATAGGTGGTGTAATTGATGGTTAAACTTGTAAGTTTACATTGAATGTTTATTTAAAAGGAGGTGATTTGCACACCCCATTAATCGATTGGGACACTCAAAATATTATATATGTCTTGACATATATACCCTTAAATCACTTTACCCATATTCACTGCAAGGGTATAAATGCTAAGATATAATACTTTTGAGTGTTTCAATCAATTCATGAGTGTGTAAATCACCTCCTATTTAAATGTTACATTATGTGTATACTGAGTCGGATCGATTTGGGTTAACCTGCAAAAGCTACATTGTGTGTATAAAATAGCTAGAAAGTACATACATATTTTCTACTTCTTTTCTAAGTATGTATGAGTATAAAAGAAGAATTTATAATTTTTTACCAAATCAGAAAATGTTTTGATTTATTTTATTAAACACCTTTTAATAAAATAATAATAATAATATTATTATTATTTTATTAAAAGGTGTTTAATAATAATAATATTATTATTTGTTTGTCCTGCCTCTTTGTCTACTTAAAACCTTTTGCCCGAGGAGTAGTCAAGAGGGTAGGTCGGCCACTAAGCGTCAACGCCAGGAAGAGTATATTGTTAATGCTATTCATGCATGGGGTTCTCTTGGTGGTAGTTTGCAGGTTGTGCGTGAGGTTTTAGCCGAACCTTCTCCATTATGGTCTAATATTGATGATGATAGCCTGGATTTGGATGATCGTAATGTCAAGCAATGTAAGAGGAAGATTTGTGATGGTCATTATCTTTGTTATGGTCGAGTTCTTTCGCCTTCCGGTATTGCACCTTATGATGTCTCTACTCGAGGACTTAAAAGCTAAGCACCATTTTCACCTGCTCCTCTTTTGCCGATATACCTATTGATATTCATCACCCATCGCATCCTCTTCTCTGTTATTGACATGATCAAAGTTTCGTGGTACTTCTTGTGGACGGGATGGGCCGCGTCCGAACACCTTTTGGATTGCTTAACCTGGTGCACCGTGGCTATTTCGATGAGTTAATCGCTTCTATTACCCAAGTGGTGAACCTTTTTCTTCTTCGGTAAATGCCCGAGGGCGTTGGGTGATACATTGCTAGTGCTCCTCTCACACCCTTGGTCAAACCAGAGGGGTATCCGCCCTATTTGCTGGGATTTGTTTGAGGCGTTTAGTTTCAAGGTTTGTGCTTCCATGATTGGCCACTCTTCGATAGTTATTTAGATGACTTGCAATTTGGTGTTGGGGTGTCGGGTGGAGGGAGGCTATTCTTCACTGTGAATCGGTTGGTTGAGGATCGGGGATGATGTTGGTCTGTCTATGTTGTTGGTTGACTTTAAAAACGCTTTCAACATGGTGGATCGGGTATTTGTTATGTTACGAGAGGTTCGACTTTATTTCCGGCTATTTCGCGGTGGGTTGAATTACATTATTCTAGTCCCGCCGGATTATATTATGGTGAGCATACTCTTTGGTCTCATCAGTGTGCAACAAGGTGATCCACTGGGCCTCTTCTTTTTGCTTTAGTGTTACATCCTCGGCATGTAAGATTAGAGATTCTTTTGACCTTTCCTTTCAAGCTTGGTATCCGGATGATGGCACTATTATTGGCGATACTTTGGTTGTGGGTAAGGTTTTGGAGTTGATTATGACGGATGGACCTTGTCGGCTTACACCTCAATGTTGATAAAGCGAAGTTTTTGGCCACAAAGTGGACCCCGTAAGGTGTATGCTGGGTGTTTTTCCTCCCAATATTCTCGCCTCACATGGTGTTAAATTATTGGGTGGACCTGTTAGTGTGGATTTTGAGTTTGGTTGTAAGTTGGTCACGAAAGGGTTGCCAAAACTATTGAACTTATGGAGGCGGTTGCCAAACTCAACGACCCTCAATGCGAGTTGTTGCTACTCCGTGCATGTGCCGGTATTTCTAAGTTATATTTTTCTATGCGCACATGTTCCCTGGTCTTTGAGTGTGCTCGGGTTTCTTTGATGCGCACCGTTCCTCCTTGGGCGCATTATCACCGCTTCGGGCACGGTTTTGGTGATTGGCGGTGGAGACTCGCCACCCTACCCTTTGCTTTTGGGGCTTGGTTTATATTCGCAGTGACGTCTTGAATAATGCCTTCCTTGCTTCTAGACTTCAATCTGCTAGCTTACGATCTAAGCTTCTCCTTAGCTCTGGTATTGTTATCGCTGGTCCTTCTTTTGATGATGCTCATTACTTTTAATGTGAATATGGATATTGACCTTTTGAGTAACCTAGCGAGGTCGCCGCCCCAAACTTATGAAGAAATTGGCGTATATATATTTCGATCGGGTTACCAAATGTTGAGTCTACATTCCATCTTTCTCCTCGACGAGATGGCGTTATGGAGTTCACTAAAGGAGGATCATACTTGATGGCTTAGAGTGGCTCCGATATCACGATTGGGACAAACTTTGAATGCCGGGGCTTATCGTTGTGTGCTATGCTATCGGTTGGGTGTTCCTCTTTTCATTGTTCGGTACCGTGTTCAAATTTTGTTCTAAGGTATTTTCGGAGATATTTATGGGGATCATCTTTGTTTCGTATGCGGGTATTGTTGGCATTAAACATCGGCATAACCTTGTGCGTGATGTTCTTGTTGATATATGCTCCCGGTCCGAATTTACGCACATAAGGAGGTGAATATTGGGCTTTTGGAGATGGGGACAGATCCTGCGACCTACGGTGATATATTACTTTACTCGTGGGATAATGGGCGGATGTATGTGTTGATCTTACGGGATCGTCGCCTCGACGTAATCTGGGATGATCGATTTTATGCCGGCGTGCGATCATTGATCCGCACACCGTTAACGTGTCAAATACGATGCGAAATGTGCGGATATTGGATATGGGTTTCTCCCTTTTCTTTTCTTCTTTGGAGAACTTGAGAAGGATGCGATTACCTTACTTAAGCGTATTCGACGATTCTCTATGACTCAAGACGTTGGAGCGCGTGCAGCAGTTCATATTTTTAATAGGATTGGTTTTGCTATTCTTAGGGTGTGGGGCCCGGTTGGTTTCTCGGCTTCCCACTAATTTTTGTAATCCTATGAGTTTTTTTTAAGAAAAGGGTTGTTTTATAAAAAAAAAAAAAAAAAAAAAATAATAATAATAATAATAATAATAATAATAATAATAATAATAATAATAATAATAATAATTCAATTATTTCTTAATAAGTATAAATGTTTAAAAATATCTTATGTTGAAGACGAGGTTTCTTTTATATAATAAAAAAATGTTTAGACATATTGAATGCACCTAAAGAATAAGCCAAGAATAAACTAATAAGTGTGTGGAAAGTTTATAAAAGTAATTAAATATTATAGGAGAAAGATACTTTTAAACCATTAAAATGGTACTATTTGTCTATATGATTACGAGTAATAAATAAGCAAGCCCAAGACAAAGAAATATAATTATAAAAGGATTTTTTTTAACTTGTGCCTTGGAGACACATGATAAGAAGGCACAGACTCACAATAATTTTTTTTATACTTTTGTGTGGTCCATGAATCCTTTATTGTGGGTCTCTATCTTTTTATCTTATGCCCGAGGAACAGGTTAGAAAAACCCTTTATGAAAAAACAAATTTACAACTTCCATCGACGTGTAAATTGACAATCTTATGGTCTTTTTTTCTCTATTTGTGTCACCATCTCATTCGAAATATTTTCCACCCTAAATGATCATGTTCACATTGCTAGTGCGATAACCATCGATCCTATATAGTAAAATGCCAAATAACCAAGGTATTATAAGTTGCTGATTGACGTAATCACCTTAGATAAATGTAATGGTAATACTATTAACTGGGAATCAGATAAAGTTAGACAATAACTTCCAAATTCTTTACAATTTGTGAAATGGATTTTCCTTTTTGGAGTTTTCCGACTACATTTCAAGGGAAAAAATCTTGTTGAACTTGAAATAAGTTGCGGTGCTCAGATTCTTGACCCTCACCGGTTCAAAACTGAGGACCTTTCAACCTGGGAATATTCTGAATCTTAAGATAATAAAACCGAATAAGTTTAAGGATTTGGTAGAGCTTCAAATGTTTGCCGAAAGTTTTAGCTCAAAAATCTCGACCTTAGTTATTCAGAGTCAACAAACCATTACATCGGAATACTCCAAATCTTGAGGCGCTAATACTTGATGGATGTGATGATCTAGTAGAGCTTCAAATGCTGCGAAAGTTTAAAGCTCAAATATCTCGACCTTAGTTATTCAAATTTGACAAACCTTCGTGAACCGAGATCCTATGGCCCAAGAGCTCACCCCACCAAACTCGTGCCCCTATAACTCCCACGACCTAACCTTTGAATCCACCAACATCACCTTTCAACCTCTCTTCGACCAAAATTGGTTTGGCCTAACAGACTACACCGCCTACAATCGACACCACAACAACATACACCGAATCATTATCAACTACCTAACCTTTGTCACCCAACCGGTGATACTGTCAGTAACCATTACCGGACACCCTATGGTCACACGTGCAAAGATGGCCTCACAAATCCTATTGACCGTTTGTCTCTTAACATTATCACTACTTCACCCATTCATCGGTCTCATGTTCATGCTCTCCATGACCCTAATTGGCAAAAAGCTATGTTAGAAAAATAAAATGCTTTAATTAATAACGAAACATGGGTAGTTATGCCTCGTCCTACTAAATGTCAATATTGTGTTATGTGTGGCTTTTATGACATAAAATTAATGCGGATGGATCACTTAGTCGGTATAAAGCTCGCCTTGTAGTGAATGAACGTAGTCAGTAGTTGGGTATTAATTGTGACAAGACATTTAGCCTGGTTGTAACCGGCTACCATACGCATTGTTTTGAGTCTTGTAGTTTCTAGGAATTGGCCGATTCATAAGCTAGATGTGAAGAATGCTTATCTTCATGGTGATTTATTAGAGGCTGCTTATATGAATCAACCACTGTCTTTGTGGACCTCATAATCCTAACTATGTTTGTCATTTGCAACGATCTTTATATGGGCTTAAAGTGCTTTGCTTCTTATATCATATAAGTTGGTTTTCACCACAATAAAATTGACTCATCATTGTTTATCTTTCATCGCAAGGCAAATATTGCATACTTGCTTCTTTATGTTGATGATATTATCCTCACATTTCTTCTCCATCTATTTTTCGAAAGTTATCTCATCGCTTCATGGAGAATTTCTTGGTGACATGGGCTCTCTTAATTATTTTCTTGGTATGTCTTCTCAACGTTCTTGACGGGTTTATTTTATCTTAAGCTTCTTGAACGTGCTCATGTGCAAAAGTGTAATCCTTGTCGGAAACCTGTTGATACTTATTCTACGCTTGGTCTTGATGGTGACCCCCTACGATCCAACTTTTATCGTAGCTTAGGCGATGCTCTTTAGTTACTTACATTCTGAGGACTGATTTGTCCTATGTTGTTCCATAAGTGTACCTTTATATGCATGATCCCCGGAGCCACATTTTATTCTCTCAAGTGTATTCTTGGTATGTTCGAGGTATTATTGATTATCGTTTCTGACTACATGTTTCTACTATCATTCAACAACTCGCTTACACAGATGTTGTGGGCTTCACTCGACGCTCCATATCTAGCTATTGAGGATAATTTGCTTTCTTAGTCCGCTAAGGGTCAAGCTACGTTATTTTGATCAAGTGATGATTTTGAATATTGAGGTGTTGCTAATGTTGTTACCAAAACTTCTTGGGCACATAACCTTTGCATTAGTTACATGCACATGCTTTTCTTGCTACTTTGGTTTCTTGTGATAACATTGCCGTTATGTATCCTCTCCAATAATTAGTTCAACATCGTGCACCAAACATATAGAGCTTGACATTCATTTTGTTCATGATTTTGTGACAAAGGATCTTGTGCTCGTCATGCATGTTCCATCAAGATATTTATTCTTTCAGTCTTGAAAGAATGAGTGTTTAAGTTCATTCACAACAGATGGCCTTGTACCTTGGATTCTCTTGATATCTTGAATCAGTTTCCATGTATTTAACTCTCAATAGGCCTTTGTTAGGTAATTGAGCCTGTTAAACTCATGAAATTGATTCTAGATGGATAAGAATTTATAAATTAGGTTCCTCTGTGTGTGAAGGGTAGAATGAACTTGGAGGGCGGTGTATGAAGCTTGGAATAGTGAAAAGTGAAAGATGAACCTACTTGGTCCAAGCTATACACTGCTAAAGAGGTTAGGTTGGTTCTCCCTCAAGGTGTGTGTTCCTAGGTTTTTGAAGCCATATGTAAAGATGGAAATGTAGAAACCTGGTATAGCCCTTGACTGGAAGGGTGAATGGGTGGCTATAACCTACATAATTGATGCCTTCCACCTTTCCTCTTGATTATTGTGGATGATGGTTGAATGATAAGGATGGAGGTGGTTTTGGAAATGTAGGCAGGTTATGGTCTTGGTGCACTTAAAGGGTGAATTCATTTGTTGTTTGTTCTTTGCAAAAGGGAAATATTGTGATTGACAACAAAGTTCCGTTTCTATGTATAAGGTGTATATGTGTTGTCGGAGATACTAGCATAGTTGTATCGATATCGATAGTATAGTGTTTCATGTATTTCCTTTGGTTGGGAATGTCCAAACTAGTGAATGTCATATCTATACTCCTTTATAAAGGGTTTGGGACATTCTAAATATAGTAGTCTTAAAATTTTTAAGACCAAAAAACATTTCCATTAAAAGAAAGTTATTTTTGCTAAGCATAATAGTTAAGCATACATATAAATTTAAAAAATAATTAATGTCTTAAATTCTCATATTTGTAACATCCTCTAATATTGATGCATCTCATTTAAACCATATGAAGATATGTAAAAAAAATGTAATCAATTAAAATACATAGTTCACCGGAAATTAAAATACGTAAAGTTATTGCTAGAAAAGACATATATATAAAAAAAAACATTTGCTCACCATAAAAAATAGTTACCGGGTACCGGCCGCCGCATTGCGCGGGTACCCTTCTAGTATCTTGTAATTTGTGTTGATGTTAATATAAATTTTCACCCTTTGCACCAAAAAAATGAATGTGCATGCAAAAATATAACGTTATTAGATTTTTGTTAATTATGATATCAATGATATGATATTAGGGTCGTTCACACTGTTTTAAAGGCCTTAGGCGAGATTTGGAAATGAGGCCATGATGTAAAGCTAAGGCTCTATAAATTTGTTATTTCTTTAAAATACACGGTTATAATTATTTACGTAATATCTCATTTCATAAACGTTATGAGTATTATACAAAATTTCTACTCCTAATAATCCTTCCCCATTCTCATTCCCAATGCCACGAGCCATTCACCCAATTCTCCTTATCTCTCACACAATCCTCTGTATTCCTATCTAAATGAAACAACCTAGAAATTCTATCACAAAGCCTTCAATCATCCACCTAGGGACGGAACCAGGAGAGTTCCCGTAGGGTCCGGGACCCCTATGGATTTTTTCGATATAATGTTAATTATTTAAAAAAAAAACATTGATTTTTTCTAAATACATCTAAAATGCACCAGGTCCATTGATTTAACTCTATTATATCAGAGTTTAAAAAATTTCCGACCAAAACTTAATATCACCCCCATCCCCCAATACCCCTCTACATGACGAAGTAAACTCTACACCCAACTCGTCTATCTCTTCCCCTACCCCTACCCTAACAATATTCCGTCGCACCCTAAAGCCATTCCCCCACCACCCACCCACTACCTATTATCATTTAACCCACCACTAACACCATAGATACTTTTAATCACCCTAAACACTCATCCTTTTTTCTAAACCTCCACCACCATTTTCCAAATAAAGCCAAGTTTTAGCCTTCAACGACCCAATGTTTTGAAACCCCCCAATATGATGCTAGAACCAAATCTTATTTGACCCAAGTCACTTTTTTCCCCTCCCCAACACCATTCCAAAAGATTTATTTGTATTTTCAAATTCTCTCAACTTGATTTAACACACTCAAAGGCATACGGAATCTCGAAAAATAATACAATGGCAACACACACAGTCATTTTATCATCTCTCACATATAATCTGAAAACTCATTCTTACTCTCTAAGAAACCAAAACTCACACCGGAAAAAAGAGTCATGCTAAATATACATTTTCTTTCTACTAACAAAACCTCTAGACCATGGTTGACCTTAGCTAATGATTACCTATTAATTATCACCGCCATCCACCACACCCAGAGCCGAACCTCACCATTGCCGGAAACATCCCTTCCAGAATATTCAAAAGTAAGACCACTTTTGAGATCTGGAGCCCCTCTCCAAGATCCAATATTTAAAAGTAAGATCATATCTATTGTAGAGAAAGATTGTTGTGATGCCTAAAATCCGGTTTATCGAAATTCCTAATATCCGGTTTACCGGAATTGTCGTTTTTGGAAAATGGTGGTTGGACATAAATGGGAGACGGAAATAAACAGGTGAAAAAAAGAAATAAGATGAGGATCTCGTGATTTAAAATTGACAAGCAAATAATGAAAAAAAAAAGATTTTCAGTGAGAGAGTGAAATTGGAAAAAAGAAAGATTTCTAGTGAGAGAGTAAAATGAATTTTGCAGGCGATGTGTTTTGAATTGTGTGCGAGAGATACACGTTAGTGTATGTAAGAGAAATAATACATTTATTCAATAAATTAGTGATGGAGATGAGTATGGTGATTAGCTACTCAAAATTTTATGAGTAGTGTGCGAAGCATACCACCCAAAAGAGCAATAATGAAAGGATACTGACATGTAAAACATGTAACTATTTGATGTATGATATCACACTTTCATAGGAACAACAAATCTCACACTCTATTTTGGTGAAATGTAATGCCTTTACTTTGTACATGATAAGATGAATACAAGGTCTTTTAGCTTAAATTGTATTTCAAAAGATATTTGACAAACCCAACAAAGACTGCAAAGTTGACTTAGGGGTTAAAAGATGTGTTAATTTACATAACAAACTGTGCTAGAGGTGGCAAAATAGGTGAATCGGGTAGCTTCACGGGTCTAGATGAATTTGGGTTTAAATGGGTCACATGTCTAATGGGTCTTCTAGAAACATGGGTCCGGATCTAAATGGGTTTTGGTCATTTTCATTTTTTTTTTTTTTTTTTTTTTATAAATAAAATACGAAGAAAGTGAAAAGAATAAATAAAATAAAATAAAAATAATTTTGACCCGCTAGACCTACCTAAACTCATTGGGTAATTATTCTATAATTGCACTTTATATCAAATAAATGATTAGACCATCTCCCAACCACTAATGTTTCTAAATTGTTCATAAGCCGAAATGGAGCCTTAAGTCTTGCTTAATTAGTAAATCCTAATGAATTGATGGATTAAATTGGAGGTTATTTATCAAACATGACCTTGCACTTATGATTCACAAAAATGTAGTCAATATTTTATTCAAGTTTTGATTTTTCACACTTTGGGCACAAGGTTTAAAGCGTAAGTTTGATTATTTGCATTTTGAGCACTAGTACTAAAAATAATCTCAAAGTTAAGTAAACTGCTAAATGGTAGCCATTGTAGTTTCAAGACTCTGTGGTTTTATGGACCATTTTCAGACATTTGTTAGATCAGAACATGAGGGTCGTCTATACGTTTATCCGCATTATGAGAATGTAATTGGCATTAGTAATGAGATAGAGAATTAATGCAAATATAGAAGTAAAGTCTGATGTTGGTTAACTCAAAATTGGTAATGCAAATCGAAAGTATATGTAAGTCAAAGTCAAGAAATCCATTGCCTAAGAATAGTTTATCTTTATATACCAAAGGAATACATTAAAACCACAAGAATGGTGAAAGGTTTTAACATCCTTACTAATT
Source organism: Chrysanthemum lavandulifolium (assembly GCA_022545495.1). Classification (NCBI taxonomy): domain Eukaryota; kingdom Viridiplantae; phylum Streptophyta; class Magnoliopsida; order Asterales; family Asteraceae; genus Chrysanthemum; species Chrysanthemum lavandulifolium. Next base: position 3,930,890 of record CM040239.1, on the reverse strand, counting down.
AATTTTAGAGTTAATTGCATTTTGGTCCTTATGGTTTGGCCAAATTGCAGGTTTGGTCCCTAAAACTTTGAAAGTCAATGATAGTCTTCATTTGAAGTTTTGATTGCATTTTGGTCTTTGGATAAAGTTAAATGACTATAATACACTTTGTCTTCTTCAAAAATACAAGGGTAATTTGGTCATTTCACACTAAAATAGACAAAATGCAACCTAAACTTCAAAACATAGGGACTATCGCCGGACTTTCAAAGTTTTAGGGACCAAACCTGCAATTTAGCCAAACCACAAGAACCAAAAATGAAATTAACTCTTAATTTTAAGTAGAGTTATAGCTTAGTACATGTCTTGATTTGGCAAATATATTATTCGAAGCCAAGAAGACAAAACTATCGATAGGGGTTGACATACAAAGAATTAGGGGCGAACATAGTTTGATTTGGCTTGGTTTTTTACTAAAACCAAAAATGAACCGAAAATATTCGTTTTTTTCATTTTAGAAACGTTCGGTTTCGGTTTATTCTAGGTTCGGTTTTTGGTTTATTTTCGGTTTGGTTTTTCAATTTTTATTTCGTTTATCGCGGTTTGGACTTTCAATGGTCGAATTACTATTGCAACATAGAATAACTTTTTCTAGTTTCAAGAATAAAGAAACCCAAAATAATGACAACAAGAAACAATTGATCATAAAAATATTATACAGGAGAAGTGTTTATACGTCGTATGTGACACAATAATGATAATAAAAAACTAACGCCCACAAAAATTCTAGATGGTAAATGTTTATGTGTTATAAATAGCACATTTTTAAGAAATAATGATAATAAAAAACTAACCGAACCGAACTAACCGAACAACCTGATAACCAAACCGATCAACACCCCTAGTTTGTTAAAGGCAAAGAAGTTGTTTACATGTTTGTTCTTGTAAAGCAAGAGAGGGAAAAGTGTACAATAAATAAAAAGAGTGAGAAATGAAGAAAAGGAAAGAGTTAAAGGACCTCTTATGTCATATCTCCAAATTCATTAACAGATGGGTTTAAACTTTGAAGCCCTTAAACAAGTCTCTCAATCTTTGTTAGGCTATATAGCTAATACTTTATTCTTGTTTGATTACTGAGTCATAATTAATTGCAGCACTACCACAAGGATTTCGAAAACCCCCAAAATGTGGTTTGTTTGTTTTGGATAGAAAGCGGGTCAAAATGATGACCCGGTAAAAAAGTGGATACGGTAGATTTGACCCGGTAGAAAGCAGGTCAAAATGGGAAGAGAAGCGGATGGTCATTAGTTCACAAATGGCGATGGGTGGAGGATTAGGGGGTTTTCGGGTTCGGCTACGGTAAATGATACTATTTTTTGTTTAATGTGATTGTTTTATTAGAGTTGCTTTGTTAGTTATGATATGATACAGAGATGTTTGGGATTCTTTTATTCATCTTGTTTGTTTATCTTATTATTGCGTTTTTATCTAGTTTTCAGGGATTGCTTATCCAAACTGCTTGCTTTTATGATTTCGTGAGCGAATTAGCAAATTTAATAAGCCAATTAACAGTTTTTCCATAGGCACCCTTTAGTTGTGCTAGTGTTACTTTGGTAATGCTGATTATCAATCGGTATAAGTTTCAGAATCACAATCGAGTATATGTTTGGTATATGTTTTGAAATCACAATCGGTATATGTTTCATTGTAGGGTAGAATGATTACATGGAATGGTATGGAGTATGGAAATTATCAAGGAATGAGTCCATAACTTGAAACTCGTATATGTCAACCAAACATGTACAATCATAGTCATCATCATTCCCTCATTCCCATACCTCCCAACAAACGCACCCATGGTAAAGTAATCGGAATCAGTGTGAATAAGCAAAAACTTTGAAATACTTTGTCTAAAAATGATATCATGATCACAATCAGTTCCAGACACTAAGATTAACTGATTAATTTGCCGTTTCAAAACGACATCAAGAGCAATCCTAAACACCACTAATGTTTTTTTCAGTAGGTTCAATTTGATTTCATAAAGAGAAAAACAACGTTTGTGATTCTGTTTTTCTTATCGGGGGAAGCCAATAACATTATTTTGAACTCTAATAATACAATAAACTGGACGTTAATCTGTATGTTGTGGGAGGTAGACTGATAGGAGTTATGAGTAACCGTTGATAACTTCATTGTGTCTATTGTGTAACATATTTAGTTAGTCTTATGATAATGTAGCAAGTCTGGTGTATTTAGGGTAGTTTGTGCATTTTTTCCCGTTAAACGCAGAAAATAGAGGTTCTGAGCAGCCCAGTACATCAAATATCGATTACATGTAAGTTAATTCTGCTATATTACTGATAGTTTTTTGCATGATTAATTTCATATAACATGGTTGTATGCGAATGACTGTATAAAGTCCGATATAATTTCTTATGCTGTCTTTCTTGTGTTTCTAGGGGCCAATTCAGCAATGGTGACAAAACTCAACAAGCTGCTAGAAGTAATAAAGCTGTGACAAGCTCATCAAGGAAAAATTCAGGAAAATCAAAAACTCAAGTAACGTCACAAGGTTTCACGAATCCTGAGGTTAATTCTATAAAAGGGATCACAAAAGATGCTGGCAAAAGAAGGGTTCAAGCAGATGGTCAAGGGACGGGGCATTGGTTCACTAATGGCGATGGGAAGAGGGTAAGTTGGAAAGTTCTTGTTTTGTTATTGTAGTCATTTCAAATCAAAAAATTGTTAGAACCAAGTATGGGTCATCTGTGGGTTCGGATTGCCGTTTCAGAATACCTTAACCAGAGAACAAATGTTTAAGCATTTAGTTCAACTATGTCAATCCTAACCCGTTTACGCATAATTTGAACATTGCCTATTTAACCCATTTTCAAAACTGGTGGGTGGGTTGACTTGTTTAATCCATTATAAACATAAATTATCTAAATTTTTAAAAACTCAAACGTGTTGGCGGGTCAACTTGTTGAAAACACACAGCTCGAAAAACTGTTTAGACCAGAACCAAACCCGTTTATTTCTGTGTCAATTTTGGGTCGTGTTTCGTGTTCTCATTTAGCAAGTCTGAAATATGATATGAGCTAAATAATGATGCTTTTGCCATTTAGCAAGTCTGATTACAATTATCATTGAAGAATATCTGTTGTTTTGACAGGAGAGTGGTGGAGGATTTAAAAATAAAAAGGTAAAGAAAACCGCTACCAAGAAGAAATGAGTGTTGATCGTGTTCTCAAATGTGCGATTGGTGTATCCGTATCTAATCATGTTGAGACACTAAGAGTCTGATTTGGATTGTTCAAAGGCAGTTGACACTAGTATCTATCAATCTACACGAAAACTTTCAGAAGTGTTGAGGCTGCTTGGTACTGGAAAATAGAGGAAAGAAAGCGGAAGCTTTTCAAAATTCAAGTTGTAGTCCAGCCCTTTTTTTTACTAATGAACAAACTTTAGACCTGGGTTTAGTGTTTCTACAAGAGATTTATAGTTTTTCAATGGCGATTATACTAATAAATGGATGTCATTTTAGCATACAGTGATTTTCGATCATTACAAAGTCATGCACTCAATGTGAGTAAGCAAATATTCTGACGAAAATTTATTTGAGACCGATGCTTTCGCTATTTTGAGTTTAGGTCTTCAGTGGTTTCAAGATTCATCAATAGGTGGCTCGTGGTTAGTGGGAAAGACAACAAATCTCTCCTCTCTGATCTAAAGATGCTAGTAAAACCAATCAACTAATACTTTACCGACTATACTTCAACCATTGTTTGTAGCAAATTCTATATGATTTGAATAGTGACTGACATAGAATTTATGTAATGATTATGATATCATCAATGAAAAAAGTAATGATCTTCTGAACCACCATTTATATGAAAATTAAGAAACAAAAAACATGTGCCAGTATGCAACTAACAAAATGTGAAAACATAAATATCAATAGCCTTTTATAAATGGTGGTGTGTGTATTGGTCACTTGGTTGAAAGTTCAAAAAGTGAATTTTATCCTTCTTTTTTTCATTGACCAAAAAGACCATATGAGTGGCTTTTGTTTCTCAACATCAATATTCCACAGCTTTACCCACACAAACACAAATACTTTTTCACATAAGCTCTTTCAACCATACTTCTAATGGCTTCTACTTCAGTTTCATCCATTCAAAACAGCTTTAAGTATGATGTCTTCTTAAGCTTTAGAGGCGAAGACACTCGAAAGAACTTTGTTGATCATCTTTATCATGCTCTAGAGAATAAAGGCATTTACACATACAAGAAATGACCGGCAAAGCTGCTTACATTCACTATAGAAAGGTACTTCCACTCAATTATATCTCTCAACTTTATCACCTTGCTTTGCTTTATAATTGATAAACTTCGTTTTAAACTTTTATTATTGCGTATAAATATGATATGAGCTAAATAATGATGCTTTTGTCATTTAGCAAGTCTGATTTCAACTATCATTGAAGAATACCTGTTGTTTTGACAGGAGAGTGGATGAGGATTTAAAAATAAAAAGGCGAAGAAAGCTTCCACCAAGAAGAAATGAGTATTGATCGTGCTTTGAAATGTGCGATTGGTATATCCGTATCTAATCATGTTGAGACACTAAGAGTCTGATTTGGATCGTTCAAAGGCAGTTGACACTAGTATCTATCAATCTACAAATGAAAACTTTCAGAAGTGTTGAGGCTGCTTGGTACTGGAAAATATAGGAAAGAAAGCGGAAGCTTTTCAAAATTTAAGTTGTAGTCCAACCCTTTTTTTTTACTAATGAACAAACTTTAGACATGGGTTTAGTGTTTCTGCAAGAGATTTATAGTTTTTCAATGACGATTATACTAATAAATGGATGTCATTTTAGCATGCAGTGATTTTCGTTCAAAACAAAGTCATGCACTCAATGTGAGTAAGCAAATATTCCGACGAAAAGTCTTGTTCTTTTTCTAGCAGTTTTGGGAACTCACTCCAATTTATTTGAAAATGTGTTTGTGTGAGACTGATGCTTACGCTCTTTTGAGTTTAGGTCTTCAGTGGTTTCAAGATTCATCAATAGGTGGCTCGTGGTTCCTTAGTTTAGTGGGAAAGACAACATATCTCTCCCATATGATACTTTACAGACTATTCTTTAACCATTGTTTGTAGCAAATTCTATATGATTTGAATAGTGACTGACATAAAATTTATGTAATGATTATGATATCATCAATGAAACAAGTAATGATCTTTTGAACCATAATTAATATGAAAACTAAGAAACAAAAAAGATGTGCCGGTATGCAACTAACAAAATGTGAAAACATAAATATCAATAGCCTTTTATAAATGGTGGTGTGTGTGTATTGGTCACTTGCTTGAAAGTTCAAACAGTTAATCTTATCTTTCTTTTTTTCATTGACCAAAAAGACCATATGAGTGGCTTTTGTTTCTCAACATCAATATTCCACAACTATACCCACACAAACACATACACTTTTTCACATAAACTCTTTCAACCATACTTCTAATGGCTTCTACTTCAGTTTCATCTAGAGGTGGCAAATGGGTCGGGTCGGGTCGGTTTGGGTCATGGGTCAAATGGTTTATGGGTCGAATGGGTCATGGGTCAAACGGGTCATACTATAAGAATGGGTTGAATGGGTCATGGGTCAACCGGGTTGGGTCGGGTTGGGTCGGGTCGACTCGTTACATTTCCACATGTAATCATGCTACTATAGTAGGTTTCATCCGTTTTTTACGTTTTCGTCATTTTACGTTTTACGTCGTTTTTACGTTTTCGTCCGTTTTGTGTGTTTTCGTCCGTTTTCGTTTCATCATGTTTTTTAGCGTTTTAAATACATTTTCGTTTTCATCCGTTTTGCTTGCGCGTTTCGTTCGTTTTTTTACGTTTTTGTCCGTTTTTTACGTTTTCGTCCGTTTTTTTAAGTTTTCATCCATTTTTGCGCGTTTTCGTCCGTTTTTTACGTTTTCATTCGTTTTTTACGTTATCGTCCGTTTTCAAACGTTTTCATCCGTTTTAGCGCGTTTTCGTCCGTTTTTGTCTGTTTATTTACGTTTTCGTCCGTTTTTGCGCGTTTCGTCATTTTTTACATTTCGTCCGTTTTTGCGCGGTTTCATCATTTTACGTTTTCGTCCGTTTTGCGTTTCGTCTTTTACGTTTGCATCCGTTTTGCGCGTTTTCGTCCGTTTTTACGTTTTAAATACTGTTTTTACGTTTCGTCCGTTTCGCGTTTTAAATACATTTTACGTTTTCATCCGTTTTGCGCGTTTTAAATACATTTTTACGTTTCGTCCGTTTTTGCGCGTTTTCGTCCGTTTTACGTTTTAAATACATTTTCGTTTTAAATACATTTTACGTTTCATTCGTTTTCGCGTTTTCGTCCGTTTTTTACGTTTAAATACATTTTTACGTTTTCGTCCGTTTTTCGCGTTTTCGTCATTTTTATGTTTTCATCCGTTCTTGCGTTTTGTCCGTTTCTTACGTTTTAAATCTGTTTTACATTTCATCCGTTTTTTCATTTTCGTCCATTATTGCGCGTTTTCGTCTACTTTTTACGTTTACGTCCGTTTTAGCGTTTTCATCATTTTTAGGTTTCGTCGGTTTTACTGGCGTTTTAAATACATTTTTAACGTTTTCGTCCATTTTGCGCGTTTCGTCCTTTTTTACCTTTTCGTCCGTTTTGCGCGTTTTAGTCCACTTTTTACGTTTTCGTCTGTTTTTATGTTTTCATCCGTTTTTGCGTTTTAAATCATTTTACGTTTTCGTCCGTTTTGCGCGTTTTCGTCCGTCTTTTTCCGTTTTCGCGTTTCGTCCGTTTTATGTTTCGTTCGTTTTACCTTTTCGTTAGTTTTTCGCGTTTTCGTCCGTTTTACCTTTTCGTCTATTTTACGTTTTCATCCGTTTTGCGGCGCTTTCGTGCATGTTTCGTGCAAAATGGGCCAGCGTAAAAAGAACAGCTTCAAACGGATGAAACATAGCGAACAAATACTTAAAAAGCGGACGGAAGCATAACAGATAACGTAAGGACTAAAAGCGAGCAAAAGGGGCGGCGCTCACGGGGCAAGCGTAAAAGCGGATGGCGCAAAGCGGATGGCGGCAGCATAAGCGGATGAAATGCGTAAATGGGCGAAAAACAGCAAAACCGGATAGCGCGCAGCGACCAAAGCGAGTGGCGGCAGCGGGCGGCAGCGGCAAGCAGACGGCTGCTTAAACGGGCGGCAACGCAGCGCAGCAGCGCGGCGGCCTTAAGCGCTGCGATAAGCGTAAGCAGACGGCAGCTCAACGGATGAAGCGTGCAAAAGCGGATAACGTCGCAAGCGCCAAAAGCAGGCGGCGGCGCCGAGCGGCCGCTGGATGGCGTAAAAAGCGTGCGCAGCAGAAACGAGATGGCGTAATAAAGCGGACAAAAACAAAAAGCGGATGGCGTAAAAATAGACGGCGTAAAAAGCGGGCGGCGTAAAAATGAGCGGCGTAAAAAAGACGGCGTAAAAAATGGACGGCGTAAAAAGCAGACGGCGAAAACGGGCGTAAGCGTAAAAAGACGGCAAAGCGCTGACGGCGTAAAATATGGGACGGGCAAAGCGGATTAAGCGTAAAAACCGACAAAAGCGTAAAAAGCGGACGGCAAAAGCGGAAAGCGTAAAAATTAGGCGGCAGCGCAAAAGCGTAAAAGCGGAGCAGCGCAAAGCGGATGAAGCGTAAAAAGCAGACAGCGTAAAAAGCGGATGAAAGCGTAAAAAAAACAGCGTTAAAAGCGCGGCGTAAAAATGGCGGCGGCAAAAGCGGATGAAAATGTTAAAGCGGCGAAAAAATATCTAATGATGGTTGAGTTATCATCCGACTCTTAAGTGACCCATTCGACCCATTTGTTGACCTATTCGACCCGATTGTTAATTCACATAAGTCCATATGTTGACCCATTTGACTGCATTCTTTGAAAATAGGGTAACCCGATCCAACCCGTAAGTTGTTGTTGTTGACCCATTCAACCCGTTTTCTCTAAATGGGTTGTGATTGCCTCTAGTTTCATCCATTCAAAAGAGCTTTAAGTATGATGTCTTAAGCTTTAGGCGAAGACACTCGAAGAACTTTGTTGATCATACATATCATGCTCTAGAGAATAAAGGCATTTACACATAAAAGATGATGAGAAAATCAAGCAAGGGAATATGATCGGTGATGAGCTTATCCAAGCCATTGAAGACTCAAAATTTTATATCATTGTCTTTTCAAAGAACTATGCTTCTTCATCTTGGTGCTTGGAAGAGCTTGTTAAGATTATGGAATCTTAGGGAAGGTTTTGGGCATACCGCATACCACATGTTCTAAGATGTGGAGCCAGCGAGTTCGCAAACAAAGTGGGTGGGTTGGAGATGCATTTGCAAAACATAAAGAGGATGAAGGCTGTTTGGGAAATGGAGGAGGCTTTGAAAGAAGCATCTGATTTGTTTGGGTTTGAGTTGAAAAGCATTGCAAATGGGTAAGTAAATTTCTTCATTATACCTATGCAATAATGTTTTATCTCAAAGCAGGCCGAGCAAATAATGTTATTAGCAAACAACCTCTTAGAGGATATGGTTCTTTAACAACATCGTCAAACTTACAATTCGTGGTATGAATTTGGAACCATAGATAAGATTTCACCTATATAACTCTTCTATGGAATTTACATTTATAAGTCATGTTAATCAACTTTTAGAAAGTTTAAATGTGAGTGATAGAGTATTATTTTCTCTCTTTTGTCTTTACATTCAAACTATTTGGTCCTCATGTATAATGGAAAGTTCATGACTTCATGTGTATGGTTTGTTACCATGAACAAGTGGCTCTTTTCTTTAATCACGGTAGGCGGCGGGTTTCAACGGTACAAACCCTTACCTTAACAAACACATCATTATTCATTCACTACTTATTGCAATCATATATACTTATATCACCATTTACTTCATATGCGATTGTATGTCGGTATTATAGATTTAAAAATATTCGGAATATCACAAGCTAAATGAATCTTTCTTTAACATATAGGCATGAAGCTAAGTTCATAGAAAATCGTTGAAGAGATTTCACTAGAGTTCGTTCATCAATTCGGCGATGATGGAAATTTAATAGGCATGGAGACCCGTGTAGGCAGTAGTTTCATCCTTAGAACCTGGTGTTGGTGATGTTCGCATGATAGGGATATGGGGATGGGAGGTGCGGGGAAGACAACTTTGGCAAGAGCTATTTTTGATCGGATATCCATTCGATTCGAAGGTGAAAGCTTTATTGAAAATGTCGGAAGTTTCAAAATCCTCTACGGAGGGTCTAAAGTTGCGAAACAATTACTTTCGGATGGTTTAAAGGATCAAAACATTGAAGTAAGTAGTGTTTTTAGCGGTAAAGTATGATGCAAAGGAGGATGCGTGGTAAAGGTACTTGTTGTTCTTGATGGCGTCGATCATAAAGACCGGCTTGAGTCGTTAATTGGTGGTGTAATTGGTTTAAGTCGGAAGTAGAATCATAATTACAACAAGAGGCGAGCAAATCTGGTAGCCACCGGTGAGCTTGATTCATAATGTGACTTTGTTATCTCAGCAGGCGGGATGCCTCTTCGATGGGTATCGTTTGGAAGAGATTCCAACTCAAAGTACGAAGAGCTATCGGGACAAGTTGTACAATATGCTCATGGTCTTCCCTTAACAATCAAAGTTTGGGTTCATTTCTTTGTGGTCAAAGTGAGAATTTTGGATAGCGACCATTGAAAGACTAAAACAATTCCATTTAAGGATACTATGGATAGATTGGAAATAAGTTTTGATGGTCTAGAGGATGAATACAAAGAAATGTTCTTAGATGTTGCATGCATACTAAAAGGTTGGGACAAAGAAGATGCAATTAGAGCGCTTGAAAGCCGTGGATTTCATTCTGAAGTTGGTTTAAGAGTTCTTGAGCAGAAATCTCTTATAACTTATGATGGATATGGGGGCTTGGGGATGCATGATCATTTAGAAGAAATGGGTAGGAATATTGTTCGTCGGTCACACCCTCATGAACCTCAAAGGCATAGCCGATTGTGGGTTAATCAGGAAATTGAGGATATATTGACTAATGGCCTGGTAAGAATCAAGTTAGTATGATTTAATAAAACTGAGAGTTAACTACATTTTTGGTCCACGTGGTTTGCTGAATATTTTATTTTGGTCCAATAGTTTAAAAAGTTTTGAGTTTGGTCTAAAATGAAACATCTGTTACATGTTTGGTCCAAATTTCTAACTCTGTTTAATAATAACTTACCAGTCACTTTTCTTATAAAAAACACATAACAAGTTTCCCCAAATTCACTTTTTCTCTCTAATAATCAGTCAAAAATTCATTAATTCGAATCAAATTATCATTCAATTCATTTTATATCATCTTCATTCACTCTCAATTTGATCATATCTTCAGTGATTTTGGGCGTTTTGAAATTTAGAGTTCCAACAAAAATTAAGGGCTTTTATTTATTCGATTTGAGGGTACCCAAGCAACTAAATGTCTATCCTTCGGTCACCGGTGAGTTTCGGTCTTGAAATTGCGGTAAAGGTCTAGCAAAATGAAGGATCTTAGATTTGTTTATATGAATCTCTATAAGTATAATATTGTTGAATTTGATAAAGTTAGTGAATACCTTCCAAGTTCCTTACGATTTATGAGATGCTATGGATTTCCTCGTTGGAGTTTACCGAATACATTTCAAGGAAAGGTAAAATAATGGTTGATTTGTTTTTTTATGATTCATTATGATCCTATATATCTATTGGTTTGTCATTGCAACAATATTAATTCTTTTTTTGTACTTATGTTAGGTTTTAAATAACCTGAGGTTCCTCACAATCGTGAATTCAAAATTACAGACCTTTGACCTTAGGTTGGCTCCAAATCTTGAGCAGTTGACTATTGAAGAATGTCATGATTTCGTAGAGCTTCATATATCTGCTTATCATCATTCAAAGCTCAAATATCTTATCATCAGTTATTCAATGCTGACAAACCTTCACCTAGGGAATACTCCAAATCTTAAGAAGCTAGAACTCAGTTATTCAGAGCTGACAAACCTTCACCTCGGGAGTACTCCGAATCTTGAGAAGCTAACACTCAAAGGCTGTAATGACTTGGTAGAGCTTAAAATGCCTGATGAAAGTCTAGAGCTCCTAGAGCTCAACCTCAGTGATTCAGAGTTGAGGACCCTTGATCTTGGGCTGACTCCAAATCTCAAAAGGTTAAATCTTGAAGATTGTTATGATTTGGTGGAAATTAATGCTCCCATTGGGTGTCTGAAAAAGCTTGTCTTCTTAGACTTAAGTGGTTGTGGGAGGTTTGAGTCTTTTGTGTTTGAGAAATCGTCTCAACCAGCTGAGGCTGGTTCTTTATCTGAGTTACATCTGATTGCAAAACCCACATATGGTTGCCTACTGCACCCCGACAATAGGTTTCCAAAGTTTCGGTTTGAATGTTATTATAATGAAGATCCAGCTTCATCGTTTGGAAACCTTGAAAGGCTTATTTCCATAGGTCTGTGTGGTTGTACAAACCTTGAGAGTTTTTCAAGAAGCATTTGTGGATTACAAGGTTTAAGAAAGCTTACACTTGAAGGCGGTATTCCAGAAGTACCCAAGGACCTAGACCGGTTAGTATTTCTAGAGGAGCTAAATTTTTCATCCACAGATACTAAAATCCTTCCAGATAGCATTTGTATGTTGAAGCATCTGAAAGCTATCAAACTTAAATTTTGTTGGCATCTTGAGAAATTACCGGAGGATCTTGGACAATTACAGTGTTTAGAGGAACTAGACCTAACAGAGTGTATAGCTTTACGAGATATTCCAAACAGCATCTGTCAGATGAAATGTCTGAAAAACTTCCAACTACCCTATTGTCTTCTAGTTGAAAATATTCCTGAGGAAATTGGAAGTTTAATACAGTTAGAAGAGTTAAATATAGTAGGTACAGGCATAAGTCATCTTCCACAGAGCATTTTTCAGTTGAAATGTGTGCGTATCTTTGGCTATACATGGCAGCTTCAGTCATATGGTTTTACATCCTTGATACAAACATCGGCATATGTATCCTTCAGCTACATATTTTAAGAAGCCAATTCACAAATAAGTATTATAAATTTATAACAGGTACTTTCTCAGATTTATGTTCACTTTACTTCCAATTTTAAATTGATACGTTTGTTACTATCCATCCTAATGTTTGATTAATTTTCTTCAGCGCGGAGTTTCGATGACTGGGAAGCAATGAGCACACAAAGGTGATTAATTTACGAAAATCTGTTAAGAAACTAATTTGGTTGTATAAATTCATATAACTGAGTTTTGTCCGATTACTTAAATCAATGTATAACTACTAATTTTAGAAAGTGTGCTAAGTAAAATAACTAGTTTTTATAAGCAGTTAGACTTTTTGTAGTTAGAAAAGTAGACTTATGGAGTTCAGATAACACATTTGACTTCAGAAAGTCAACTGTGTTCATGATTGGATTTTACATGATATTGGAGATGATCATGTTATAATATTCGGTAAAGTTTTGTAAGTGATTTGATATCGTATACAAGTTTTGTTTTACATAAAAATCTTCTACATTGGGACAAAATGATTAACCACTGAAATATTTGACTTTTGAGTCAAACTTTTTACTCTCTTCAACTTCACTCAGTTATTTTCATATCCATGTTAATGAAAGAGTATATATTATAGTATTGACAGGCGCTACTAAACATGTTTCAGGAATAAGAATCTATCATCAGATAAAGTTCAAAGTCTTCTTTTGCGGTAGATTTGATTTCTTGAAGGATCGTTTGTTATCAATAGGATATTTGTATCAGTAAGAAGTTGTTGAAAAGTAGGATTGTTTTTGTTTTATATGAATTATACAGAATCCAGAGTCCAGTTTACACAGTTGACTTATTCAGTAACTCAAACTATGTGGTTGATGAATGTATTCAACATTTGGATGAAATCATTAAGCATTAAAATATATGATTTTTGAGTCGATTACTCATTTTATTGACTTTCATCTAATGTAAGCAGATTCAGAAGTTAAAATGCTTATTTTTCAATAAATTCAAGGATTCTTGTCATCAGTAAGATAACTGTATAAGCATCAATGTAAAACGGCTGTTATTTTCGACATTACATCGAGCAAAGTCCCCAACCTTGTACAAACCATTTATCAAACCATGGGTTAGTTCTTGTACATCAAAGAAATCGTCTTGATTGTAATTTTTATAGTTTCGCCTTAAAGGAAATGATATATATGATACTGAAAGAAGGATCCTTTAATTATAAGCTTCAAAACTTGATTGAAAATTATCTTTAATTTTTAAGTACATTGGTAAATATTAAACAGGTTACAAGAAGAAACTAGTTAATTAATCTTGCCCAAAACCAAAATCTAGAAAACAGTGGAAATATGCGTGTTCGAGGAAACACGATCAGATCATTAAGTGCCCCAAGCTCCTCGTGCCAACATAACCTAGCCGACACTCGAATTCTACGTGCACTTTCGAGCATTAATCAAGATCAGATCATCAAGCACCAATTTTGCACTCAAATTATTATGTTGCTGCTAAGTTTTCAAAACTGGAACTCGATCGCATACTATACTCAGCAACAAGCTTTGCAAACGAAGACGATTTATCTTCCAGCAACTTTGTTGGAGAATCATATTCCTCAATCAAACCTGTTTACAAAACAAAATTTTCTTAGATCAAGAATTTAATGGAAACATACACAAGAGCTGACAAAGTTGCTTAACATACCTTGTTCTAGAACCAGAACCATGTCACTATCAAGCACAGATGTAATCCGATGTGCAATCATTATAACAGTAGAGTCATTAAAGTGTCGGTTGAGTGTTTGTTGAATCATTCCATCAGTTGCAGTATCAACTGATGCAGTAGCAAATCAAGTACCAAGACTTTGCTTTTTTGAGTAGCACCGCCCTAGACACACAAGCTGCCTTTGACCCATGCTCCAGTTTTCTCCATTCTCGGTAACTATTTGTGTAAAATGAAAACTAATAAGACACTGTAATATAAGATGAAAATGCTTAAATATAAAGACTATGAACAAGATCGACCTGGTGAGTCGAGTTTCCCTTCCTTGCTCCTCACTTCATCTCCAAGTTGACACTTATCGAGTGCCTAAAGTAATAACAATTATTGTTAGATTATGGGAGCGTTATATCTGCTTAATGCGTGTTAATATAGAAGATAAGAAGTTTAATTTGAACGGGTTTGGGATATTTGATTGTTTAAAAGTTAAAGAAAAACAGTTCGAAGTTGCTTATTTTAAAAAGCATTAACCAAACAAGCAATTAAAGTAAGCAAGTAAGCAACCCCAAACACCCCATATAGCACCATATGATGATTGAAAGCATAGAAATCGTTATTATGTGATTTAGCTACCTCCCAAATCTTATCGTCTGTATACTCTTCAAGGGGATCTAAGTTGCTACGGATTGTTCCTTCAAACATGGTTGGATCTTGAGGAATTATGCTCAATCTTGAACGAAGATCATGAAGTCCGATTGTGGATATATTAACTCCATCTATCAGAATCTGTCCAGCTGCAGGCTCCACAAGGCGGAAGAGTGTTTGTATCAGAGTTGACTTCCGCTACCAGTTCTTCCTACAATCCCGGTTTCTTTCCACCACTGAAAGTGCACGTTAGACCTCGTAACACAAGTGGCATATGTGGTGCGTGCGAACCTTTTCAAAAGAACTCACCAGATTCAATAATAGTGTTTACTTGACTAGTACAATATCATTATTGAAGAAAATAGTATGATTTAAGTACCTGAAGATGGCGTATATCAACTTCACCCTGTGACGCCACTGATCATCGGGCCTATTTGATTCTATAACAAGTGGAGGTTCACTCGGAATAGAAGAATACTGAAATATTCTTTCCACCGAAATTATTTTGTTTTCAAGATTGGTTAAAGTCCACACAACCCATCCTTGTAAAGTGTTTAAAGTAAGTCCATATGTAACAGCCAAACCCGCAATACTAGGATCAATAGTTCCCTCTGGGATAGATATCAAGAAAATTAGAAACACAACAAAAGTAAAAGACGACAGCATATCCAACCGTATGCCTAACCATTCCATAGCAGCAGCAGCATGAAACTTTGGTCTAGCAAAATCGTCATTTAGTTTCAGATTCGTGTCTTGAAATCTACTTTGTTGATCAAAGCTTCTAATGGTGGTAGATCGATATTGTTTCAGAAAAATTCTGTATCACAGGACCTTTACATACTCCAACTAAGCGTGCCATTTCTCTTGCTGATGGCAAGTAATATTGTTGTAACCAAATGCACATTCCGCAACAGGAATGAACACTATGATCACTTGCCAAGCACATTGTGACATAACTGCAATGATTCCAAGAAGCTGAATGATGGCAAATCGAATGATCCGACTTGGTAAGGAATTTGCATGTCGACT
This sequence comes from Chrysanthemum lavandulifolium, assembly GCA_022545495.1. Lineage (NCBI taxonomy): Eukaryota > Viridiplantae > Streptophyta > Magnoliopsida > Asterales > Asteraceae > Chrysanthemum > Chrysanthemum lavandulifolium. The sequence continues at coordinate 3,915,413 of CM040239.1, read as the reverse complement.
GCACTTTGATCTGTAGATGCCTATAAATTAAAAGATGCTAAGTCAAAACAACAGCTTAAAACAAATTAACATGGTCAAATCTTATGATTACCTTAACCGATATTTTAAATATTAGTTTCTACTCACCTATATAATAAGGTGGTTACTTGAATTAGAAATTAAATCAAAGTTGGTTATGTTATTACATAATTAGCCCATTAACATGAATAATATTTCTTATCACATTTGAGCATGCATTATTTATAGAATATATAAGGTTGGGACAGAAAGTGTTTGACCATTTCAACCCAAATAAAATGACCTGTTTTGACCCATTACCCAATGTGTTTGACCTGCTCATTTTGCTACATCTGGATTCTAGAAAATAAGTATGAATAAGAATAGAAGGTGTTTCCTTACTCTATTTAGTATTCGTCCACTTGGAGTAGAGTCAAAGAAAGACATGGGCGACCGGAAAATAGACAAGTGCATCTTGTGGAATAGAATGGTAGCCGCTTTATATGCAACAGTTGCAAGAAGCAAGCCTCTTGCAAGTATGCATACTGCACTTCCAGCTGCTAAAGCTACATAAACAATTATTAGTGTTGAGCCTTCGACAGGAGCTGGATCACTAGCTGATACTGGAGAAGCCCAAGCCATCCAATAATTGCTTCCAATTTGAAGTACTTGGAAGATGACTTGTGCCAAAACTATGAGTGGTGCTAGTGCCCCTCCGTAAGCGGTTGTTATGTATTTCCAGTAGACTGAGAAACCTACTCTTCCTTTTTCTCTTTCTTCCTCTTGAACAAGTTGCGCTTTTGAACCCGAGATATCATCTGTTTTATCATTCTGAGTGTTGGTTGTGTTCTTTGTGGAATTACCTGGTTGTGCTTGATCACCGGTTGTTCCTATGGAATCAATGGATGATAAGGCTTCTTTGTGTGCACCTACAAGTTCCATAAAGTCGCTTCCTGAATCTAGAATGTCATTGTATTTTCCTGCTTGTGTGATTCTTCCATCTCTCAAAACCTAATTATAATGTTGTTACATCAGTGAGATATGTGTTCATATGTACAAGATAAATGGACATGTATTTAGGACATATAATTTTAGTATGAAATAATGGGATTAGAAATTTCAGTCCTTTAGACATTTTCTTTTAATTTAGGATTTATAGGAAATTATGAAATACAATACCTTTCTGTGCTGATATATGTACAAACTAAATGAAAATCGAAGACTCACCAGAATAAGATCTGCAGCAGGTAAGAACTCGACTTGATGTGTGATGTAAATGACAGTCTTCGAGTCCAAAAATTGCAACATACATTCCTGTCATTGAAGAAAAAAACACATGAACATTCAAATAACGTGACAGAATTTTTAAATACACACTAAAAGGGTTATCAAAAAACGCTTACTTTGAAAAGATGACTTCCTGTATGAGCATCAACAGCACTAAACGGATCATCAAAAAGAAAAATATCAGCATCTTGAAGCAATCTGTATCCTCTGCTTCTGACCACCACTCAAATTAATCCCACTCACCAATAACCGTTTGATCACCAAACGAAAGAACTTCAAGATCTTTCTTCAACGAGCATGCTTCTAAAACCTTCTCATACCTCTCTCGATCCATCTCCCGACCAAACAAGATATTATCTTCAATCTTCCCACTTTGTATCCATGGTGATTGAGCTACATACGCCTTTGTACCTTCTACTTTCACACTTCCCGACACCTTAGACACCTCACCTAATATACACGACAATAAACTTGACTTCCCTGACCCAACGGTCCCACAAACAGCAACACGCATACCATGATTCACTCTAATGTTTATATCTTTGAGTGTCGGGTTAGAAGACACACTACTATCCTTGAAATTCCACTTATAATTTCAATAGCCGTTTCAGAACTACCATGTGGAGCCTTATTGATAGCACTAGAATCTATGTCGTCCAGGCGAAGGAATGTGGCAATGCGATCAAGTGAGACCTTTGTTTGGAAAAACACTGAAATCGAGTCTGGAAGATTGTAAATCGGCTCTTGAAGTATTTTAAAAGTTGCGAGTGCAGAAAGAACTTTCCTGATTCGAGCGGGATACCAGCAAACAAACATGTAGCGAAAGTGGCCACCGCCACAATAATTGGTGCACCCAGAAAATAAATGAAGTCATGGACAGAGTGTACATATACTTCTTTAGTGCCCTTCTTCTTAAATCACAGTTTGACGATTTTGACAGAAACTTCATTTCCCAACCTTGAAGTTTTAAAATCCTCATGTTTCTTAAGATTTGGATGTTGATTTCATCCGTTTATCTTTCGATTTCATCAAATTATCTTGAAGTTTTTCTTGTATGTTTCCTAGTGGATAATTAGCCAACAATACGAGAACTGTAGCGATGAATGAAGATATGACGGCTAGTCCTAAGGTTTTATATAAAAGTAGTAATGCGATACCTACTTGCACAAACACTAACCAAAATCGTGCATATACCAAGCGTAGTCACCTATTCTTTCTGCATCAACAGCCATGAAGTTGATGATTTCACCACTCGAGTTCCCTTGCTTTGACTGACCAGAAATGGTCAAACCCTTTAGGTAAATCATGGCAACAATAGCTGATCGGGCTCTAATTCCAGCTTGTTGAAGCTTAAAGTACCAGTGTCGTTGTGTGAAACACCCTATAATCTTAGACACGAAAAATGCAGCCACTAAAACAAAACCTTGGTATTCATAAGCTCGGTTACCATTCAGGTATTGAACAAATGAGTCTATGAGATAAGGACCGACAAAACTAGCCAACGAAGATACTAAACCTAACAAACCCGTGATCACAACATCCTTCCACACGATATAGAGTAGCGCTTTCGTGAGACCAAATGTTGTGATTTGAGTGCCCCCATTGCTTAAAGACTCTACTTTATTTAACAAAACAGGAAACACTTTTCTCACACTATCAATATCTGAGAGCTGAGGGATGTCCTCAAGATCTAATGGCTTTTTATTACCTTTTGCAATAACCGAATTCATCCAAGAAAATGTTAACAAGCTATAATAACTTGCTTTTTCATAAGTTGATGAAATTTCACCCTTATTACTAATTTCACCCGAATTCAATAATGGCTCTTCCAGATTACCATCTCGACCTTCTTCCTCACTTTTATACGACAACCCCACGAAAAAAAGAAACAAGCCCATGAAACTTGACATTGAATCAGACACAAAGAACATCGTAATCGAACTACTTGTTTTCTTATAGTAAACATAGTCCACCACAAGTAAATAACAAGAAACCGTAAAGAAACACACCCACCAAAACCTTAAAACAAACGGATACTTCCTAGATTCTGTCGACGAATTCGAAACAATTGTATGCAAATAAACACAGACAAATAACCAAACAAGTGTTCCTAGACCACCATGCAAGAGTGTCACAATCTTCTCATCATTCCAACCATTTCTATACCAATAAAAACTATTCCAAAAACACAAAGCAAGATTAAAAACTGAAAGAGTCACACAACAAAACAAAGCTTGTTTGTAATACAAACAACCAAAGCTTTGTTTCGAAACATCGGTTCGATCAACCCTTAATCTTTTAACAACCAATGAGACTAATATAAATATCAAAAACAAGAACTGGATCAAAGAAACACACCCATGTAAGAAAACTGGATTTAGCAAAGGGTTTATTGTAGAATTGTGAAACATACCAAAGTTGTTTGTGACATTAAGGATGTCACTCATCATCATTTTTTGTTTGATCAAATGAAATGAGTGATGAATGATGATGGCTTTTTATGATGTTCTTGATGTCACCACTTCAGTTATCTATTTTTAGTTTATGAAGCACGAGTGGTGAATGAGGTTTTTGAGGTTTATGTGTTATGTTTTTATAGTGGTTGTTTGAGAAGGTCATTGGAAACTTCTTTTGTAATTATTTCGAAATAATAGCATCATATTTCAAACACTATCTATTATTAAAAAAAATGGTTTTTTAGAGTTATAGTTTAAGTATAACTTAATGACCAAATGATTATAGTTAAGTGATAACTATTAAAATTTAAAATTGAGTTAACATTTATATGGAAAAATAAATATTGAGATAGCATGGCCATACTAATTTACTGATTGGATAAAATATTTTTGGGGTAAATGTATATTATTGTAACTCTTTTCAATAAGGCCAAACATCTCTCCATGGATACCAAGAAAAAACATCTCTGCCAGATATTTTTTAACTCTTTCCTGATTTGCAATTTCTTAGTTTTTTACATGTATGTTCCATATTAACTCTCAACACTTCTATTTTAATTTAGTTTATCCTAAATTAACTTTTTACTACTAAAATTTATAATTGAAAAATGAGTTTGTCTAGGTGTTCTCAAATATAATTTAAGGTGATTATAAAAGGAAAATTTGAGTTTATTTAATTAAAAAGTAAATTTAATTTTGTAATTTATAAGTTTAATTAGTCTGTATTAAATATAAGCTATAATATAAAATGAAAATTTGTGTTTAATAAATGTATTTTAACCAACACCTCTAGAGCATTTATTAGACAATCCCGTGAAAAAATATGTTTACTACTAGTGAAATACTTATAATCAAGAAATTACAACATTCAAACAAATAAGCAAATGACTAAAAGTAGATTGTAATGATGTTATTTTAAAGTGTCTTTTTTTTCTTTTCTTATGACAATTATTTAAGAACAAATTAAAGTTGAACAAATAATCAATTTAATATATATAACTAAAGCATCACTTACATACATTTATTATAGTTTAGGAAAAATTTTGGTCAAATTAATATAAATAAAAAACAAACATATATGTGGTGACTTACAAAGTTGTTTTAGTATACTAGAAAGTATTGATAAATTTGTACATAGTTCATGTATTTTATAAACATGCTATACACTTTTCAGTAAATATAGTTTACTCATTATATAAGAAGTTAATATGCTTAATAGCTAGTACATCAAAACATAATGTTCAAGTATATATATTTTCACAAAGAAAGCTAACGTGGACATATTATAGTCATTTATTATTTTAACTAATAAAGCTAAGGTGAGAAATTGGGTTCTTGAAAAAAAAAAAAAAAACTTGGTTGACAAGAATAGGAGACGGAGACAACAATAAGTGAGACAATTTCGTCGTGTGGGATCTCTATTGGGGAATTAAATTTTTTTGTTTTTTGAAAGATTCTTTTAGTAAATTTTTCTGTGTAAAGATAACTATAAAGTATACAACCGTCTCTATATTTTTGGAGTTACTAGCTTATTGATTGGTATGATCACTTTGTGGATTTATCGATTTACTAAAGTATATTCCAAAATGCAAACATATGGATATGTTTAATAAGTTGATGATCACTGGATCTTTCATATATATTTTTTTCACCAAGTTCACACTTAAAAAAATAAACATGCTTTGCTGACACATGTTTACTAGACACAACGTAAGATGTAATTAATAAATAAAATGGTACGTTTAATCAAAAATATATTAAATAAACATTAATAAACTTTAAAATTATTTTAATTAAATAAAAAATTAATATTAATTAATTTAAACTTTTCATATATAAAGAGTTAAACATGTACCCGATAAGCATATATTAACAAAACCCTTAAAATTAAAGTGAATAATTTGGATTCCTAGATTGTTATAACAAATTACATTCACTTTACTAGCAACTCTTTTACCAAATAATCTTTTTTTTAATGACCAACTCACACACATAAAATCAAAATCATATATAGTTGATCAATTTAATTTGCATCCGACCACACTTTGATCATTGTATACTTAATTGGCAACAAACTGAAGGTTGATCAAATTCGATTGCTCCCATTGTATACTTGTATCGTTATCAAAGTAGTGAGTGGTGAATGACTCCGGGTAGGATGTGATGGAAATGGCGATAGTGAAAAAGATATGGGCTCGACAAGGATAAAGTCATAAAGATTAGGATAAAAAGAGGAAAAAGTTACGTGCATATATTTGTTAAGTGTATAAACTAATCGTATTCAATGATTTTTGTAGTTGTAGAGTTGCATCTTTTTATTACGAGTAGTAGTTATTGAGAGATATCGTTAAGTCAGGTTGTTGAATGATAATTAAGAAACTACGCTCGTTAATTAAGCATGAGAGGATCTATAAAGATGAGGTCATAAAACACGTGTTAAAATAGCTTTATTTTAGGAAAATCATTTTCTTTGATATTATTTTATACTATTGAATGATATAAATAATAAAAATTGATGAAAAATATAAGAATATTTTACTCTTGGAATATTGCTCGTATCACACTCTTATACCGTATAGGCGTACACATTTAGTTGATCGGTTAATGAACATTTTAAAAAAGCATATATGTCATGCGTGCAGTCAGTCACAACTCTTAACTAAAAGTCACTGAAAAATTAGTCGGTGTGAAAAAATACACCGTGTCAAGTCTTTTTCTCTTATTCAAATCTTGTGAAGAGTAAATAACTTATCATTTTCTCTTAAAAGAGACTATATAACATATTTAAACTTGTTTACATTCTTCATTTTGATCCAAAATTTGTTTACTTTAATATCTTGTTTATATATGTGAAAAAATAAGTGATAGTGGACTTGTTTTCCAAAAGATACATGAGCCTAACTAAATAGGCTAAAGGAGACCTAATGCATAAATGTATTATGCGATACTATTCTTGCAATACATTTATCGATAAATCTCCTAACCTCTTTAGTTAGGTTCATTATCATTTTCCTTTCCAAAAAGATGGTCATAAGATAAGATAGAAATTTGTCAACTTTTGTGACTCCCTTTCCAATAATTTCTTGCTATTTACGCATATTTGACGTTTTCCACCAGTAGTATTTTAAAATTAAAATAATACTGTAATATAAAACTTTGACTACCAAAAACCAGTTCTGTAATAATTCTTCATCTTAATACCTTATAATGCATTTAGGCCTTCCCTAAATAGCAAGGCTTAAAAATTCAGCCAATATCACTTACTTAATATGAAAATTAATAGTCAGTAGCTTACATCATACACATACTTAAATGTTATAGCAAAAATTTAAGTGTCTTTAAAGCGTCTTTATATTTGTAGTTGTAACAGCCCTGCAATATTGATAGGGCAAATTTCAACCATTCATAAACTTGTAACTGCACATTACAAACCATAATTTATACTCCTTATAAACCCTCTGGCACCTCTCATTACTTACAAAATAAACATAAAAGAAATAAGAACACAAACCACCTCTTTTTTCTCTCACACTAAACGACCAATGACCGGTAGGCCGCCTCTACTGCCGCCACTCTAACCACTGTCGTCTCTGCCATAAGCCCAAACAGCCACCATATCGCTATGGCTTTGGTTGTTTCGGTGGGTTGGATGGTTTTGGTTGGTTTGTTTGATTGTTGGTTTCGGTTGTTTGTTAGTGGTTTAAATGGTCTCCGGGTTTCATAGTTATGGTGGTTTAATAGAAATGATTTCTATGGTTTTTGCTAGATCAATCATTTTTTTATATATATTTCGATAGATCTAGAGGTTTTGTTTCTGGATACATATTTTTGTAGATCTAACGGTGGAGGTATGGTGTTTTGAAGTTGGGTGGTTGCTTCGGTGTTTTTGTGGCTTGGTTGTGATACTGTGGCTTTGATAGTGATTTTTTGATTTTGTAGTTCGGTGGTGTTTCGAGTTTGCCGTGTTTTGAGTGTTACTGCCATAATACCCACAAATATTAGCTCTTCTTGGTGCTTTATGGGCTAATAAAGATTGCATACCGCTACTCTCTTCATAAATCTTACTTTGATGTTTGTCACTTAAAATTGATTTTGTGAAAAGGATAGAGAAGAAGGAAATAAAGGAGAAAAGAGTTTGATGTGAGCGGCTATACTAAATAGATACCCTAATTTCTTTAAGAGTTTTTTGTTTCCCCTTAAGCCCATATACTTCTATAATTTTTTGAAAGGCCCATCAAGAAAGATAAATAATTATATAAAGTTTTACTTTGAGCTGATTTTTTTTTGAGCAAATACTTTGAGCTAAAACATAAAACATTACACGTACCAATCACATCGACCATGTTTTTTGTGCGCATGTATTTACTTTTAAGCCTTAAAAATGAAAGTATACTTCGTTAATATTACATACACCCACAATATATAAGAATAAGGATGTCATTTTTGTTCATTTTAAATCTTTACTCACTTAATAATCTCATTTGAAAAAAAGAAAAGAAAACTAATTATATGATTACTACGGCAGTTGTAATATGTGACGTCTGCTAAGTTGTTTACTCCTTTATTTGTTAAATCGTTGGCTAAAACCACCATTTGCTTTTAATTTAGATGAAGAATTTTTGTATACGCGATAAATTGTAACCACGACTAGAAACATGCATAAACCGTAAAAGCGAGAACCGCATGAGTATCGCGCGCGACACATAAATCATCGCATCCAACTTACGTTGAAAACTAAATTGTCGTCATTATGACGGGCACTCGGCTATTACGGTTGAGCGTGCATTGTTTGTTCTTCAAGAAGTGCCCAATTTGCAAATATATTAAATAACTGATTCTCTATTTTATTCCTTTCCTTTTTAGTCAGAGATTCCAAAAATCATCTTTGACTCCCATTATCTGATCAAGGCGATTTTTTCATAAAATTGTTGAACTTAGGGCTTGATTTTGACTTATAAACAAATGTTTGTTGGGTTTAACGATTAAGACTTAGATTTCTGTTGAAAACATAAATTAAAAAAACCACTTGGCGATTAATGGTTTGTGTATGTTCAAATGTGTGTGATGACATTTAAATAATAGCCACAATTAGTTATATTGTCACTTACTTTGCTTTAGAATTCGTGTTTAAGAGGTCTAAATTTTCTTTGGGCTTTCGAAGTTCACGGGGAAGACTTTGCTATGTTGAAAATGAGTTAATAACATCATAACTTTATTTCACTAGAATTACTTTTACGTTGATGTTATAACTATCTTCGCCTAACATGTGAACTCAAATAAATTATATTGCGGGGTACCCATACGTTTACTGTTGGTGCCAACTAGTGTTTAATATAAAACTTATGATGGTGACTTAAAGTTGTTAAAACCACATATATAAATGATTTTTGTTAAAATCCGTTATGTATTCTATTTATATCTACAGTGCATTTAACGCTTTCTATTTTTAGAAATATCAAATATATGGTCCTTCTATTCCAACCCTAATTCTATTATTTAAACCCAATTATAATAAAATTGGTCAACTATTAATTTAATTTTTTATTAAAAAAAAAATTATTTTTTCCTTTCAGTCAAACATGAAAATAAAAAAAATTATTTTCATTAGGATAAGAATCCTTTAATGTTCATTTGAACATTAGAGGTAATGTTGTGTTTTAAGTGATTATACATTTGAATTAAAATAAAACAAATGTTTTGCAATAATCTATGTACTATCACTTAAAACACAACATCACCTCTAATGCTCAAATGAACATTAAAGAATCCTTATCCTTTTCATTAACACATATTTATATCTTCTCTCTCACCACATGAATTACATTTTCTTCTCCTAACCGGAGAAACTCACCGGATCCGGCCACCATAACTCACGGTCGGCTATCACTTTTTCCGCCACAAAACACCACCCAAATCGGACTAATACCACACAAAAAAAACTTTCTTTTAAGAACCTAAGACCCTATGAAAAAACACACTCATGAAAAAACATAACTTTAAGTTCCAAAGCAGAAAGATCTTATATGAGTGATGATTTAAACACATAAAACATTTTAATCTTGTCAAAAGAGCCAATGGTGGTGGTCGGCCTTGGTAGGAAAAGGTGGATCGGGCGATGGTGTGCGGTTGTGGGCGACACTTTAGAGATCATGTAAAGATAGAATCGATGTCGGTGGTAAAAGATGCGGAGAATTAACTATGGTGATATAGAATTTAAAAGAAGAAGATGAATATGTGAAGAAGAGAGAGAAAAAGAAATAATAAAAGAGCAAGCACATTTATGACAAAAAAAAGATAAACATACTTTGATATATGTGAAAGTAAATTAAAAAGTGAAGCTTTTTATTGTTTTTGAGCTTTTTCATTGATGATCAATTATTGTTTAATTAAGAGCAAATTGTCTGAAAAGGTATCGAACTTGTCATATTTTTTTTTGTAGGCATTGAACTTTTTTTCTTCCTATTGTAGTCCTAAACTTGCCTAATTTTCCTTTGTAGCCTCTAATCGAAATTAATTACATAAATTTACATAAATCGTCCTGTGGCTCTAAACAATTACACGTTCATCCTTGAGTCAATTACATAAAAAGGTCCTGTGGCACTAATAATTTACACATTTCATCCTTGTAGCTATAAACTTAAACTAATCTAAGCTGACCACCATCACGCTGCCGCCACCATCAAAACTTGTGTTGGCACCACCATCACCTCAAAACATAGATAAGGTCTGATTTAAACAAAAGAAGTAAGAAACTAGAAATTTGGGCGATGCTTGTGAAATGTGATAGTTCTCTACATGATCACCACCGATTCTTTATTTCATAACACGAGATTTAGACATAGGATAATCAATTTTATCTGAGATGAAGCTGTTGGTTTTATGGACAATAAATTAATAGGCGTGTGTTAGGATCGAACTCGAGACTATAAGTTGCACACTTTACGTATGAGAATTTAAAGTTAATAATTAAATATAAATGTTATATTTATATATTTATTAAACAAAATAACTAACGACGTTAAGTAATTAATGTAATGGATTAATGGGCGTTAAATGTATTTGGAAAAGGACTAGATTGCAAAGTTTGGGAAGTTTCGGAATCCCTTGGGGATGCCTACCAAAATCGACCAAGGAGAAAAGGAAACAAAGCCAAACTTGTTCACCAAGTTAGTTGGGTATATATACAAGGCTTAGGGTCTTGATTTTGCATCTCTTGTATTCATTAAGCTAAACCTAAAACTTTGTTTGTGTGTTTCTTAATACAAGCGATCGTATAACCCTTTAGGGTGTCGATCTACTCTTTCAAATACATCAAGTTATTTGTTTTATAAAACTAGCATTACTTTAATTCGGTTTAATGCGTGTGTACAAGAACATAGTAATAACATACTTTTGTTATTATCTTGGATTGAATTACAAAAGCAGTGAGGGTAATTCACATAATCCTATAAGCCCTAATTAGGGTTCATCCTAATTGCTAGTTTGTGGATTTGATTCTTGTTGGCTAGAATCAAGAAAATGTCATATATTCTTTTATGTTAATTAATTATTCGTTAATACATCCTTTACGCTTCCGCCTTACTTTGATGTTTATTGTTTATATTTATGATTGTCATGTTATATAATTTCAACGGTGGCATCACGAGACATTGGTTTTAATGAGTAATTAATTACATAAGCGTAATAAAACATATAATTGTATGATGTTTGATATGTTTGATCTAGGGTTTATGTTTTATTTTGTTTAGTCGATTTTTTGTTAATTGGGGCGTACCCATTTTTTAAGTCGACATACACATAAATTTTAAGGGTTTTAAAATTGTTTGCTAACCTTATTAAAACCTAGAATTAATATATTAATTCGTGATTAATTCATGAATAATTTATTATGTGTCATGGAATTTTTAATATGCAATCTTGTGACTATTTGCATAATTGTTATGATATATCCATGATAATATATGCATGTTTGTCATGGATAAGTTACTTTGATATTGTTTAATTGTTAAGATATGTTATTACGATAAATTTTGAATTGGGAAGACTCAATTATATATATTAATGAATCAATTATGTGCAATTTGGTATATCGGTAATTATGGGTTTCACATAATCGATTAAATGCGATGTATGTGGCTCACTCTCAATTGAGAGGTGAAAGTCCTAATTAATATATACATTAATTTAACCTAGATATTGATTATTAATAGGGTTTTATCGAATAAGTTGCATGTGGCTACTTGTTTACGTATAAATTGTTTATTATGTGCGCATTGTTTTTAGTAGTTTATTTTTTATTTGTTACTTGTTTGTTTATTATGTTAGGCAGGTTTTAAGCAAATGGTAATTTGAATAGAAAATATCGGACTAAACAATGGCGAAATTTGATTGTTTTGGAAGAGTTAAGTTTTCAAAGTTTAATTGATTGGTGACTTTGGTACAATGGTGAATGGCTCACCCATTAGAATGAACTATAAAGGGTTATTTAAAGTCGCACAATAATCACTGAAAGGATGTCTAAGGTTATGCTTTTGGGCTTACCGGTCCTCGCCCTCTGTAAGTTCGAATGGAGCTACTTAGTAAGCCATAAAGTACAAGCTCATCTTAAGGGGAATTGGTTTTAATTCCATGCGCCACTTGGTGGTAATTATCGAAACACTAAGTGTTTACACTTATGCAAAAGTGCGGTATAATGGATGATAATTAACACTAAATTCCTTGATTGGTGAACCCAATACCTCAATCAAAGCGTTGATAATTTGATCTTTATGAATTGGTAATAAAAGTTTTTATTAAAATTATGCTACAAGATGAATGCATGACATCTTTGTACATATTTGATTTGACCACATAAAATCAAAACTAGTACCCTTTTAAATTAAGAATATGCCATCTAATTAAAAGGAACCTTTGGAAGTTGCAATTTACGTCATGACGATGCTTGGCTAGATTGTGATGGAGATGTAAATCTTTATGTAAAGTCGGACCTTACATGGACATATTTGCGAGTTCTTTAAGTTAGACACTTAAGTTGAGTAGGAAGTGAGACACGAACTCAATGGCATAAGATGGGATGAAACATGTTTATATTTGCAATAGCGTTGGAAAGTATAAATCCCATAATGATCTAGGAGTTGGAAATTGTTTGCCAATTAATGTTCGACAGTTACCTTATTATATGTCGTTCGTTGCTAGCGGATCAAGCGATGTAATGAACCTATGATAATTGGATCCTAGTTTTAGAAAATTCTATGGTTATATGAATATTACCTTGGGTATTTTATTTTCTTGAAAAGTTTAATTATCGAAAATACTAAAATTGAATTTTGCTAATTCTTTAAATGTATTAATGCAACATTAAACCGTAGCGTAGGTTATTCTGTATTGGTAAAATTGATCTACACTGTAAGGGTTTTAGTAGAGTCAACGTTACTAAAAGAATAAACCTAGTCCTCTTTTCACGTGAAAGAGTGAGATTCAACCCTATTCCTTTTCATGAATGAAGAAAGGTATGATAGGACAATTAAATTGTCTAAATTCTAAATACATAACTAAGTAAGCAAATTTTAATAGTTAAGAAAATTGCATATTTGAGTTATTAAATTAGAAGCTAGACTAATTCTTGTATAATTGGTAAAGACAAACTAGCATATTTTATTTAGTTGTTGTGCTTTGACCATTTAAAAGTACTACTTACAATTGTTGGAATAGTAGAACTATTAAGAAAGAAATTGCATGCCCAATTTTCAAGTTAATAGCATTGATGGATAAATTCATCATCTACGTAGTAGAATACACTCTTTTAGTACATAAGTAATTGTTATGTATGGACTTTCTCAAAAGTGTAGGAAGTAAATAGAACACTATTTTCTTTTCTTTGGTTAATGAAACACTTTCAATGTTGTCAAATCCGTTGGGAGTGTTGTGTTAGTATTCTTGAATAAGGAATTAATGTAATGATCTCTTATTGATTGGGAGTTACAAGCTTTGTCATCTTGGTAGTAACCCAAATTATCTCTAGAATGTCTTAAGATAATTATTTTCTACTTGTAGACACTTATGTTTTCAAGGATAGTCATATACGTTTCCTTATTAGACAATGAAGTGGTTCTACATCTACTAGTTATGCTAATATCAATGACACAATCATATTAGTCACATAAACAAACATATGTCGTGTTGTTTATACGCTACATGATCTTGTTCCATGCACAAGTGGGAGAAATCTATATTGTGTGCAAGGTACAACATATAAGTATATGATTTAGCAGTTCTCTTGTTGCAGGAAAGAGACTAACGATCTAATATAACTTGAACATATCTAATTCAAGAAACACTTGGTGTTGCAATTTCGTCATGTCGAACTTGGCGAAATTGTAACAACAAAGTAAATCTCTATGTGAAGTCAAACCTTGCATGGACATATTTACAGTTTCTAAATTAGACAAGTATTTAGAACATGTGTCAAAATGATATATAAGACTACTTCAAATTAAATATTTATGTATTATTAGAATGACATAAAATTAAATAAAGTAATCTAATCCTACTTCAACTTGTTTATTTATGTATTTTGGAATGACATAAATGAAAAATAATGTAGTCCTACATTATTGTAAAGTAAAATAAATTAACTTGAAATTACTATTGAAACCAAGAGTTGTGTTCATAATTACTTTAGTTTAAACATGTTTATGATTCATTGTAAAGACATAAACATAAAGTCTTTTAAGACTTATAATAAAGTAAGACGTTAAATTGTTATGTTTTTAATTAAGACATATACAAGAAGTCATTGAGGTGATCAATGATTTATAACGTTAAATGGGATTATAACAATTTATGTTTTCTTATTGAGACATGGATATGAAGTGACTTGGTTAAAAGGTACTTGGGTTTCATGTAATTGGCTTGGAAAGTCTATTATACCATTAAGTTGACTTAGTTGGTAAATAGGTAAGCCAAAAGGAATATGTTTATCTTATATATTGTTAGATTGTCTTACAATATTAATTCTACTGAATACCACAAGTTGATGGTATGTTCAGTTAGGAGAATCAAACTCTATTTGATTTGTTTGATTCATGATAACCATAACTTCTTTCTTAAAAAGTAACAAGGTTAGAAAATTGAGTATGGATTGAATATACTCAATATGACTCCAACCTAGAAGATTAATAAAACACCATTTCATTATGGAATGTGATGAATCACATTAAGTTTTAAAATTGAAGATTCTGAATTTGTTAAACTACTTATGAATAGGTTGTTAACAAACTTAAGTCAGGAATTATCAATGTGTATTTGTAATGTCCCAAAAAAAGAACAATGTAGTTTTGCTCTAAATTGCTAAAGTATATATAGATAGTCTATATATTACAAAAGGCAAGTGAGAGTTTTTTTTATCTTGAAAGATAAAATTACAAGATACATAATCTTCTAAAACACACTAGTAAATATCATGATGAGGTTAGACATGTAATTGATAGACCTCATGATGATGGAATTTTCATTCATATATCTGCAAAGATATCTCGGATATTTGACTTATATCTTTGAAAATATGAGTTCTGGGATTATAGTAAACACGATAATCATTATGATAGATTACAAATATTGAATTGGGTAAATAACTCATACTATGAATGTTAAAGATGTTGCCCATAAAGATAATCAATTTTGGAAATTTTGTTTATTTTAATAGTTAGACTAGAGAATGGAAATGAGTTTCTTCAAGAGATGAAAAACTCTAGTGGTTTGAATTTCTATGTAGAAATCATATGGACAATATTATACACATATTTAATGCATGTTTCATGACAAGATTATTGATCACATAAGCAATTAATTATGATTGAATATTCTTTTCTAGACACATTAAATATATAAAGATGATAATTGTCATACTTGTTTTCATTAATATGAAATATGACAATGAAATATCAAAATTCTTTCTTGAGAAATTACTTGAGCGAGGGCGGAAGTAATTGAAAGGTTTTAATTCATATAATCTTTGAAAGTGTCTGAAGTGCAAATAATTCATGAATGGATAAATGCATGCATCATGAAATTATTCTTATGATTAATTATTAAATCCATTTTGATTTATAATTAAAGTAAGATAAATTTAAGTATTCACGAAAGCTAGTGGGAGTATTATGTTAAGTTTCTTAAATCTTATATGTTGTATAACATATAGTAAGTAACATTCCTTATAAGCTAAATGTTAAGTCTTAGATTGGAATGAAACTTCCTTATAAGATTTAAAATTAAAACATACAACTTTGAAATATATGTTTATTGTTAATAAACATGTGCAGTAAAATAAATGATTCTAATAAAATATGATATATCATTTGGGAAATGAATAAATATCTTTTGACAAGATAGAACATGAATGAAATCTAAGTTTGACATGAAGATTCATCATCATGTAGTGTATTAAAACTGTTGTATCATTCTTGAATAAGAAGTGATTTGACAACATTGATATCTAACTAAAAGTTATTAGATAGCTTGTGTAATGAATATTCTAATAGAATTACATCCTCAGCCTGGAATTGCTCCTAGATTCTATGGATGAACAATATGTCAAATGTTGTGAAAATTGTCATCAGCTTTAAACTTGAAAGTTAGGAAAGCATCAAACATTACACAATGAGATATTAAAGTTTACGGAGTTTTAATAAGCATATTGTTGTTTGTATACAATGATGCTGGTTAATTGAGATGACACTCAATACTAGTCATGGTAGGATTTCATCCTTATAAATAGCCATGTGAACTAGTTGTGCTAATAAAAGCACAGTTGCATTATACATTAAAGAATAAGAATACTTTAAACTTTAAAAATGTTTGAAAGTTTAAATTGTCATAAATTAGTGAAAAGGATGTCACACTTTATGAATTATTATGTGGATTGTTGAATGCACACATACAAGGACTTCATTAATTGAATTCTTGAAATAAGTATTCTCAAAATTACGATAGATCAAGTTGGTTGATTTATGCCTTGTCAACAAGTATGATTGTCATTACTTGAGGCATAATTCATCAACTGGAATTTTCATGCATTGATCTATTTGGTATTTGGATAAGGGATGTTAAACAATTGTTATAATAAATCAAATACTTGGTATGTTTGATTTTATAATATATTGTATCCTATATTTGCATGTTTAATCCGTGAATAAATTTATTTATTTTAAATCGTCCGTTGTCAATTAATGATATGGGAGTATCATCAAACTAAGACAAATCTGAGTTATATGGTAGAATATACTTGAAAGTATATTGATGAGAATGCATACCAATTTCAGATGATATTCAATGGATTGAATATAGGACTTATCCAACTACATAATTTATTTTGTGGATATTGTTATAAGTAAATTATGAATAGTTATCCTCGGACTTGAGATACGGATAAGTGTCATGAATGTAGTGCATACGTGGAACAACAACGCTATCACGTAACTATAAGGGTTGTTTCACGAAGTGTTGCAAAGTTCATGGGTTATTCTCGTAGTCGAGATAAATTTGTTCCTTCAAATTTATTTGGGTTTAATCTTCTTGGGCCCTCGTAGGGTTGACAAGATGTTTGCGTGGTGCGCGAAGATCTCCCAGAATATGTTTAGAAGATTTGGTAATCTTGCTCAATCACTAATAACGAAAGCAGAATGGTTGAATAAAGAATGACTTAATTCCATATCTTTATTTAACATGGTATTAGAAACAAAGGATAATAATAATGAGAAATCATTAAAAGGTTTTCCGGGGCCTTGCTCGAGTTGTACTAGAGGCATCAGTGTTGCTAGGCAGCTAACTTGATGTGATCACTCTATTAAGATATGTCAGTGGGGGTGTTGGTTTTATGGACAATAAATTAATAGGCGTGTGTTAGGATCGAACTCGAGACTATGGGATTACACACTTCGTATGAGAATTTAAAGTTAATAATTAAATATAAATGTTATATTTATTTATTTATTAAACAAAATAATTAACGAGCGTTAAGTAATTAATGTAATGGATTAATGGGCGTTAAATGTATTTGGAAAAGGACTAGATTGCAAAGTTTGGGAAGTTTCCGGAATCCTTAGGGATGCCTACCAAAGATCGACCAGGAGAAAACAAAGCCAAACTTGTTCCTGAGATTAGTTGGGTATATATACAAGGCTTAGGGTCTTGATTTTGCATCTCTTGTATTCAATAAGCTAAACCTAAAACTTTGTTTGTGTGTTTTCTTAATACAAGCGATCGTATAACCCTTTAGGGTGTCGATCTACTCTTTTCAAATACATCAAGTTATTTGTTTATAAAAACTAGCATTACTTTAATTCGGTTTAATGCGTGTGTACAGAACATAGTAATAACATACTTTTGTTATTATCTTGGATTGAATTACAAAGCAGTGAGGGTAATTCACATAATCCTATAAACCCTAATTAGGGTTCATCCTAGCTGCTAGTTTGTGGATTTGATTCTTGTTGGCTAGAATCAAGAAAAGTCACATATTCTTTTATGTTAATTAATTGTTCATTAATAAATCTACTCGCTTCCGCTTGAATACTTTGATGTTTTGTAGTTATTTATTTGAATGTCATGTTATATAATTCAACAGAAACGCCAAAAATTTCTTTTGTGTATTGTCTTTTGAGCTTAACAGGAATGATGTCAAATTTGAAGTGAAACAATACAGCAATTTGTACTGAAAGTCTATGTCTTTTTTGAGGTTACAAGGGACAGTAAACTAAAAGAAAGGATCATGAGTGCATGAGTGGCTGGTGCTGGACATAAACTGTCGTCGTCTAAACAGTCACTTATATACTAATTTTCTAATAGAATAGACCCTTCACCCATGCAACCCACAATGCAAAAGAGTAAACTTGTGTTTTAAAGTGTTAAATAATGTTTTAAGAGAATGCAATTACATACCTGAAATTTCAGCAGCATTACGGAGCTTTTATAACACTGAATCAAAAAAATGGCAGAGCTGAAGCTGAAAGGCAAGCACCGATGTCACCTTTTGATGTTCACTCTTTTGGTTGGCTCGCGTAGGTCCAGAAATTGGAGAAGACGGATCTGTGAGAGGATTACCACCAACACCGTGGAAAGACTCACCAGAAACCCACTCTCACCACCTCCTCCATGTTAGAATCGCCACCAAGTCTCTCGTCCACAACGGCTGCCACATCACCTTCCGCTATCCCTCCGGCTTGATATCACGTTTTAAGATACAACCTCAAACCCATCCAAACACTCACAATACCCCACATTCACACCCGATGAGCTGCAGGTGTGTTTTAAAGTGTTACAATATGTAGCAACTTTACCCGAGGAGCTGCAGGTTTGTTTAAAGTTACTCCTTGTTTAGGCTTTGCTCCAAGTGTTTTCGGAACATCATCATATACTTTCTTTTGACCATCACCTTGAAGTATATTTGCGTCAGCCATCATATCTCTGTTATAAATGCCAAAGCAATAATTCAGCAATATTGCTAGATATACGTCATATAACAACATAATGTTATGTTAACCACGTACTTGTATTGTTTGGTTCCAACGAATGAAGCAAATAACGTGTCTCCAGTTTCTGCTAAAAGATACCTATACAAACAGGTTCAAACTTAAGATTTGATAGGTATTGCGGTTGTGAGGAACATGATCCGAAGACGGCTGAATCATTTCAGTATCAGGT
The DNA here is from genome assembly GCA_022545495.1 of Chrysanthemum lavandulifolium. Taxonomy (NCBI): domain Eukaryota; kingdom Viridiplantae; phylum Streptophyta; class Magnoliopsida; order Asterales; family Asteraceae; genus Chrysanthemum; species Chrysanthemum lavandulifolium. The sequence continues at coordinate 3,895,974 of CM040239.1, read as the reverse complement.
CTCTACCAAGAACTTCACAGTACATCTTAATCCCTCTACCAAGAACTTCAAAGAGTCAAAATGAGTCCACATTCAACAAAAAAAAAAAAAAAAAAAAAAAAAAAAACCAGCAAAGGAATACATAGAAAATGTAACAATTCATAGACTTGTTAAAGAAACTGGTGACAATGATAATATAAGTGAGAGTACCCTATATCAAAACAAATTTAGTTAAGCTTAAGACAGTCCTCGTGCTATTGAAGGTTCAACTTGTGACTGTTCTTGAAACTTGACCGAACTAACCGAACTCATTTCGACCCATTAACTTACCCAACCTGCCATTTTGACACCCATATTTCTATTATTATTGCCCCAGTCATCTTGTATCCCTTAAAAGGTTTTGGATACTAAAACTAATCTTAAGTTATCTCACAAATCCAATTAGCAACTAATTATTAGTACTGATTTACAGAATTGCTATTGGTTTGAACATATTGAGGTTGTTGATGATGGCATAGCGCAACTAATAATCCAGCCCCTAAATAATCAACTAATCCGTCAAAACGCAATGCTAAACTTAGTGCTCATCTACATACAAGATAGAAAACTAAAAACGCAACAACATGATAACTAACGAACTCACTTTTGAAGAACTTGACCCGCGCTGCCATCATCAACAGTAAACCTTTCGAAAACCCCACAAACTATGTTGGTAAAAGACTTGCCTTTTTTAGCATGATTAGGGTTTATCTTGATGGGTTTGAGAGATAATGAAGAACCCTTGAAGGGTAATGAAGATGAAGTGATTCTGGAGATGGGTTTTGAAAATCTTGAAATGGGTCGGGTTGAGATTGGTGGGGCGGAGTTGATCCGGTGGAAGGAAAGTGGTGATGAGCAGCATGATGAAGAAGAAGATGAGACTTCCATTAATGGGTTTTTTTTTCTTATATCCACAAAACACACACAAACACACTTTCTACAAGGACGAAATGTGTAAATTATTAGTGCCACAGGGAACTTTTATGTAATTGACTCAAGGATGAACGGTGTAATTGTTTAGAGCCACAGGGACGAATTATGTAAATTTATGTAATTAATTTCTGATTAGAGGCTACAAAAGGAAAATTAGGCAAGTTTAGGGCTACAATAGGAAAAAAAAAGTTCGATGCCCATAAAAGAAAAATGTGGCAAGTTCGATGCCTTTTCAGACAATTTGCCCTTTAATTAATATGGGTATTGTTAGTGGGATTAATTCGTTCATTTAGCAGACCCCTAATTTTATACGGAGTACAAGTTACAAAATTCAAATCAATATGCATTTTAAATTTTGTAACTACTAAGAGCATATACAATGCATCAAGTCTTTAAGACTTGATGCATTTAATGTATATGACATTTAATAGGCAAAGCTTGGATGAAAGACATGATATATATCGTCTTTGAACAAAAGCTTTTCAAAAAGCTTTCATTGCAATGCAAAAACCCATTCAAAAGACTTTTTAGAATAGTAAAAAGCTTTTAACAATTTGAATTGCGGATGCTCTAACTTATGTCATTAAACTATTAAATATTTATATTTATACCATTAAAATCATTTAGTTCCATTAATAATTAAATGTTCCCAGTTCCCACAATTTAACTCTTCCAATAACATTTATTTATTACAAAATTAAACTTATTGTTTCATGACCAAATAAGCGTGACAAAAAATAAGTCAAAAGGCGCCAACAAATATGTTTTGTTGCACAGAATCATACACACCACATTAAAACCTAAGTATTAAAATAAATAAAAATCTCTACTCTATATAAAGGAGGAGTGTTCGTTTGAATCACATTTCCCCTCAAAATTTTTATAAAATGACACGTGGCACCTAAAATCCCCAAAACTCCTTGAACCGTTCGATCATCATATTATTTCTCAAAGCATTAAACACATCCAGTTTCAAAACATATTCTTCAAGAAATACTCTATCAAATTAATTGCTCCTAATTCAAAATCTATATCCAAAATTGGAGAACATAGGCTATCAAAATCATATCCATAATCGAACCTAATTTTGTACAATTCCCCCCAAATCAAATCCCCCAATATAAGTTGTTCAAACCCCCCAATCGAACCCTAACTTTGTACAATTCCTCCCAAATCAAACCCTAATTTTATATTATGGCACATGAATATGTGTTCAGCAACAATATTATGAACAATATTGTATGGATTCCTTATGTTAATAAAACCTGGTAGTTAATGAATGAAATATCATCAAGTAAATTATATGGATTCGTTTTTGCGATATGATGCTGGTTTTGTTTTGAGGATTAAAAGGAAGTGTGATCCGGTGGAATACGTGGGTCGATTATTGTTGAAAAATTATTCCAATGACCTAATTGACGCCTGATTCATGGTAGGTTATTAATCTTATTTTGATAAAAAAAAATAAAAAAAATAAAATAAATAAATAAAAATTACCTCAATTACATGTTTTTATTTTAACTTGGCTCATGATAATGAATCATGTATTTTTTTTTTTTTTTTTATCTTTTTGATGATAATAAAGAGGTTGTTTGGTATTGCATATTTTGATTTATATTTTGACTTTGATTTAATTTTATTTTCATTGTTTACGTAAAAATATTTTAGGCTTTGAATGATCTATTTTTTTAATTGCAATCATCCTATAGATTGAGGATTAAACCTTCAAGAATTTCTTAATTGTTTCAGGTTGTTTTATCGCCATGATTTGTTTATTGATTGAATGCATTTATGTTTGGGGTAATTATGAGAATACACCTTTTGCTCAAGGTGTCAAAACTTTCTAGGAAAAAAGTTGGGGTATTTCCAAAATAGACCTTGAGACTTGCGACTTTTTCCTTCCAATCTAAGAGTGCCAAGTGTCCCTTCCACTTTTCAGAACTCAATCATTGAAAGTTCCTTTTCGTACCTATGATTTATAATCGACTTATATCGGCGACTTTTAAGATTCGGCGATTTTCTTTTGGTATTTTGAGGAAAAAGTCAAACTTTGGAAAGTATTATTTTATTCCTTTTGCTCCTTCCAATCTTGGCGACTTAAGAGAATTAATTTGGCGGTTTTAAAATTATACTTTTATCTTGTTATCCTTTTTACAGGCTGTAAAATACTTTTTATAAGCGTTTTTTGGTGCTTTTCATATCACATATCTTTCAGTAACCTTTATTCAATGAATTAGAATAATACATACATTACAAAATACTCCTACAAGTCAAGAACTATCCGTCTTCTCGAAATCCTGCAAAAAAATGTTTCGTATTCGGGTATGTATTTCTATCCGTCATATATATAAATTGTTCGTATCTTTGTTTTTTCCGTATTTTATTTAAAATTAATCATGTTTAATAGTAGTTTTGCAACAACAATTTAGTTTATTTAAGTTAGCAAAAGGTTTTTAATTGTGTTGGGGTTTTTAATTTATCTAGTGTCTGGAGATGTGATGCTTTGTTGTTGTACCTTTTGCAATAAATGCATTAAGGAATGAAGTAATATATGGTATTTATTACAAAATTGTACAATATGCTTGGATGATTGAATCTGACTTTGTTACTCCCTTATATGTAATTAAGTAGAATATTTTTTGATTTTATTTATTATTATTTTTTCATTTGTAGGAATATGAGTGAAAATCATCATCGAAGTAAACCATACTACTTTTCTTTAATAAAATCCAAGTTGGATAAAAAGCGAAGGAAGTTGTTTGAGGGAACTTGTTTGGTAAATGGTTGGACCTTTCTTATTTTGACCGGGAAGCACATATGATAGATTATATTTTACAAAACAATGTTATCCGAATGAAAATCATTATGATATGCCGATTGTATATTATATTGAAGACCGTCCCTACATTTTGGTCGTCGAGTTTTCGCTTATCACTTGGTTTTCATTTTGGAAAAGTAAGTTTTGAAAATATGGATCTGGACACCTCAATTTTAGGTCAAGGGTTTTCCCAAAGCGTTCGAGTTAAAATTACAAACTTAGATATTCTTGGCCTAATTGAGGATGAAGAGGCATTTGGTATCATATCTGACGAAGATGCAATACGTCTTTGTCTATTGTTAGCTTTGGAGTTATCTTCATGGCGATTATTTGTTCGAGAAGTTGATGATTCTCTCATGCGATTAGTTGAAAACCTAGATGATTGGGATGCCTTTCCATGGGAGAGCATATTTGGAGGCATTGTATGATGAAATTTTGGATGTTGCGGATAAACACAAGTGGGATTTCCTTGAGGTATTAACAAAGACCACAAGTTTGTTCCAACCTATACCTTTGTCGAGGATTCGTTTGGGCTTTCAAGGTTAATATTTTATATATCAATATACTGGTGTCATTTTATGTATCAATATTTTATGTTATTATTTTTATTGAAATTGCAAAATCGATTATAGATATGGATCACGGAGTCATTTGAAAGAAGCATTCTATGGTGGAATAAAGTTCACGATATTATGCTAAGAGGAGTAGCGTGGTCAAAGAATACATCCTTGAAAGATCGATTATAAGTTTCGTTTGGAAAGGTAAAAGTATTCATAATATTTTCTTATTAATGCAATCTTTTATTCTACATTAATGCAATCTTTCTTCAACATTATTATTTGATTTTAAGGATTCCAATCTGTTAAAGAACTTACCCGACAATACGAGAGGATATCGATTGGTATATAAAGTTTGGCGTTTTCCATGATTACATACATAGAACTCCACGGTGAAAACCACACATCTTCTGATGAGTGGTTGAAGAAGATAACCTGACAACATAAGCGTGGCAAGGCGAAAAAACATTTACCTATTATCTGGGGGGTGAAGCGTTATAATAGAGATCGAATATAACACGGATGGTGTTATTACATAGTTAAATAAGCGTTTGTTCAAACTCGAGACAATTATTCGGGTTATTTAAGCTTTATATTCTCCTCATAGACCCATCAATAATCACGACTACGATAATAATATCGTGCTTAATATTTTGTATCATTTATTTCGAGGTTCTTGCTCGAGAAAGAAATGGGGTAATATATCTTTTTTCGTATATATACTTTGACATCCTTTTTGTTGATCGTCAATACGTTTACACCAAATTTACAAACAGCCCTCAGTATCCATTATCGAGACACCGCTAGCGGTGGATTGAAAACCACTAGCGGTGGTTTCATATACTCTAGCAGTGGATACACCAAATTTACAAAACAACACTTCAAGTATCCATTATCAGGAACCTGCTAGCAGTGGATTGAAAACTACTATCCATTGTTTGAAAGAATCTAGCAGTGGATACAACAAATTTTCAAAACAACCCGTTAAGTATCCATTATCAGGAACCTGCTAGCAGTGGATTGAAAACCACTAGCAGTGGTTTGAAAGACTCGAGCAGTGGATTGAAAACAACTAGAAGTGGATTCAAAAATTAATTTATCTTTCGTATATATGCTTTTTATAAATACTTTTTTTCATTCTTAGGAGAAATTGAAGTTAACTAATGATCTTCGACATCTTAGTGCACAGTTTTGTGATGAGCTTAATCATGATTTTCTTGACTTGTTTAAGTCAAGTCGATCAGCATTGATACTAGTTCATCGGTAGCGGCTAGATGAATTTTTGATGCGATGTTGCAAGGTAATTTACAAAATCATTAAACAAGTGTAAAACCCTTTCCGTACCATAACATATCATAACGATAGGTTCTTTATAAGCGGCGAATTTATTATCCAAGAATTAAGGTTGCGACATGAAGAATTACAAAGTGCCGGTTAAAAGCGGCGATTGATGCAACAAGAAGAGGTTAAGGATGGAAGAGGACAAGTTGATAATGCGAGAAGAGGAAAAGAGGTTGCGGTATGAAAATGAGCGAAAGAAAAGGGAGAAGCAATCATGAACTCAAATCATATGAAAGCCGGTGGCGCGTTTTCCGGTTTCAAAAGGGTGAACAACGTTCGGGTGAAGCTAATTCGTATTATTGGACCAAGGCATATCTTGAAAAGAAAAGGCGATGCTCTAGCTTACACGATCCGATATGGTGAAAAACTTAAAATTGTCACGCCTTGGGTTGAGGTATGAAAATACTTCTTGACAACCTTTTAAAATATATCTTATTAATGACAATTGATTATAAGTTTAATCGTTTCATATACTAGGATCTTGCACGCTCTAGCAATCTTTGTCAACGAGTTCATTTACAAATGAATTTGACGAATTTCTTGGACAAATTGGACGCTTAGCGCAAGTTTCCTTGGTGTGACGATGTGTGTGTGGATAGAAGGTTTTGGGAAAGTTTGGTTTGCTTAGACCCGCCTAGGAAAGGTTGGCTAAGGATGAGCAAGTACTCTACAAGCTGTACCTATTGAATTGATTTCTTATAACGTTTATCACACTCATTCATGTTTCAAAATCTCTGACACATAGAGTTGTGGGTTAATTACCTCGGCATGTTAGGGTGATTGGGCGATGGTTAGTAGCTATTTTGTTCGACACATTACAAAATTCTTTGCCGTTGTGGTATGCTAATGGTGAAAGATACTCTATTCCATGGTGCGGCGTTAAGCACGTAAGTGGCGATATATATATTTTATTCTAGTCGGTCTCATTCATATAATTATCTGTTTAGCTTTTGCCATATATTAATGTTATGTTTGTGACCCAAGCGTTGTAGGTTTTCATGCCTATTAATGGCTGAAGCTCATTGATGTCTTGCGCGTTTGGAGATGAACACGAACATTGTTACCTTTATGATAGCGGTCGAACTTTTGAAGAGGAATGGCGAGTTTATATCAAGCGGGGAGTGTTTTGAGGTTTGACTATTTATTCAAATGTCATAAGAATTATCTGAACCGTTTAACGGTTTTAAAACATTAGATTTTTAAAATAGTGTAACTTTTGTCCTGACTACAATTACGAGGTCCTAGCACAAGCGCAAGTATTTGAGAAGAAAGGCATTGATCCGGCAAGTTATTTCATTACATTTACTATAGTTTGAACAAGTACCAAGCGGGCGGGATATTTGGTGATTGTGGTATTTGGGTATGTATTTTTATACCGCTTGGCTTTTAGTCTATCATTGGATGTGAAGGATCGTATTAATTGCGCTTTCATACAAGTGAACAAATGGCTAGGTTTTTTAAACACCGTGTTTGGTTTTAGTGATGTTCTAGTTTTGTTGATGTATTACCGAAACAAATTGATAACCATATGCTCCACTGAATGGTTTTAATTTTTGTATTGGTATGTTGTATTATATTATTGTCTTCAAACTAATGTAATAGGATAATTAGAGGCCTACAAATTTGTATACTAGTAATATTTTCTAAAAATAAGCAAAAAAAAAAAAGCACACACAAACTATGGATATACATAGTAGGGCAAACCCATGCATGCTGCAAGTATTGTCCCTTGGGTAATAACCTATTATGCATTATCCAACATGTAAACTAGGCGACTTTGTGGGTGAGTTTGACTATATCTTAGATATATCATTAGAGAATGGCTGTACCTTTTAGTCACTATTTTACTGTTCACTTTTTTGTACATTTTGTACCTTTTATTAACCAAAACTAAATTTTATCTTACATATATTTTGTGTTTTTAAGATTTCTACTAACTATGACATCACAAAACACAGAATCAAAGGCCTGTGGTGATTTATGGTATCAAGAATGGCTGTAAGTTTGTCCATTTACTTTTTCTTTTAATGTAAACTAAAGTTGGATTTTTCAACAATATTTTGTTTCTTGAATTATTTCCATTGTTTACGAAACTGAAAGCAGTCAAGATCTTGGGTTTGATGTTTATCATGGCGATCGGTTCTTTTTATCCCTTAAGTTATTTAGGTGGAGATGTTTTACATTTGAGGTTACCTAGGTTGAGTAGGTTATCGTATTACGAAATATGTGACATATTGTTAAAAGAAATTAAGGAGGATTTTTTGCCTTGGTATTTTCGTCTTCAAGTAGTAGTCTAGAGGAAGGGTTGACCCTTGAAGGTGATAATGATGTCTAGAAGCGTATGTCATGGGTGAGCTCCATGGTCTAGTTGAGATATATGTTTGTCATCGCCCCGGGTTCATTTAGTTAGCTACTATCAAAAGAATCATCTTTTGATTCCTCGAACGATGAACCGACATCTAAAATTAAAAGTCACGAAAAGAAAAAAAAAGATGTCGTATCGTCGTTTGAAGAACTAATGGCATGGGAAGAAGAGAAAAAATTCACCGACCTACCTTAGGACACCTTATGTCAAGCCTTTTGTTGAAGCTAGTTTATTCGAGGAAAATCGAATTTGGTGGTAATAATGACCTTGAATACATTCCTCCTTGTTTAAGGACTACAGATCCGACCTTATGTGTCGAATGACTTTGAAGATTCTTGGACATAGAAGTCCACTGTTACCGAATGTTTGTCAAGCAGATGTGGGTTCGAGATTAGTCCGTTAAGAGGTAAGAACCTTTTAACGACTCTCGATTGCTTGGTAATCATGACCTTGAGGATCCACATGCTACTAGTTTACTCCCATCTATTCAAACCAGCCCTTTAAAGTGTAAGAGGCTTTTAATGATATTGATGACCTTCCGGCGGTTGGAAGCTCTACGTAGTTCAATATGTGTCCAAGAAAAGTCGTTTTAAACTGGTACCTTGAAATCTAGGAGATTATTTGATGAATTTAAGCGGTTGGTAGTAATGAATCGATGATATGAAGGGTGATGAGGCAATCGGTTTGGTTAATGATCAAGTGATAGTTGAAGGTTCCACAGCTGATGGTTCCATGTCATACCCATCCTCTTCTGATCCAAGTAATTCGAATGTATGATGAAGGCTACCATGTAGTAGTTATTTGATCTTCCAGGGTGGTATGTAACCTGTTAAACAATTTGTATTTTGGTTCCTTTCCAGGCATGATGAATAGTTAGTGTATGTTACAAACTACACTAACTAGTCATCATGATGAAACAATTTATTTTCAGTCTGTGGTGAAGGCTAGTTAGTGTATGTTACAAACTACTATGTGATGATGGTTCTACTACCATGTGTATGTCACATTGCAATCATTTTGATTAAATATGCTGATGCCTATTTCAGTCTTGACTTGGTGCTATCAGCACAACCATCTCAATAACAAAACTACAACAATCATCTTAATAAATTATTTCATAGATAATATTTTCAACACAACCATTGCATTGTCAAATGTTACACTCATATCATTCATTATTCAACCATTACATTCATTCAAAGCGATCTTGCTATAACCACATCCTTCTTGATCGCTTTCCTTTCCTTGAGTTTTCAAAGACTTCTTCGGATCTTTAATCCTTTTTCCAATGCCTCAACTTTTCTAGTGTAATGCCATCTTGGTTCTCCTTATCCGTAACATCACCATCTAGCTTTTTCTTCTCGGATAAGTCCGAAGCCATTGTGGATTGTTGTATATGTACTATCGAATTGTCGTGACATCCTCTTTCCTATTTGGCACTTGTTCATAATTACCGTTTCCAGATAAGTTCAAAGCCATTGTGGATTGTTGTATATGTACTATAGAATTGACTGTATTTATGCTTATTTTGTTGACTTGTGTCTAGGCGGGAAAATTATTTTGGCGGGAAACCTTAGGAAGGCCATTTTTTAGCAATATAATCTGAGCGACTTTTTTGTAGCGATTTATGATACACTAAAACCTTATCTTTTAACTATTTTTGGCCACATCCAATTTCTACCGACCAGAACACTAGCTTTTTTTGTGCAACTGTCAATTTCGTTCAATTATTAAAATTGAATTTCTCAAGAGGTTCGTGATCCTTTATTGTCATGGTTCCCCATATCAATATTGACTGTATTTTATGTTTCAATATTCATATCATAATTTTTGGCCACATTAACTAACTTTACATGCTTGTAATTGTTTATAAGGTAATCATGGCAATCGAGTTTGTGGTCCGACCAAACATAACTTTTTACCCTGGGTTTCTTGAGCTTCCTCAATTTCTTTGACGATGCTTTTAATGGGAATCGGCATTTATATTTAGCTGGAATTCAAAGACAACGGAAGAAAGTAAGGATTGTTGCTCGGTTAGGAGGACCCATTAGGATTGTAGGTAACAAATGGGTAGAATTTGTTCATGAAAACATGTATACGGATGTTCATATGTTACACTTTGTTCAAGAAGGTGATGACTCTTTTACGTTCGGCTATGATTCTAATGGGTTGGAAGTTGAGAATATCTTTGGTGTGAAAGTTTTCATATAAGGTTTCAGAGTTATCGGCTGCCATACCCTCATATTCCACAAGTTTTTTGTGTTCAATAAGGGCTTGCTCCTGCTTCAGAAACTCAGCAGTTTTTTGTGGCACCTTCTTTTGCAGTTGCCATCTCTTGAATAACGCAGCCCTTTCACGATTAAGTCTAGCCAATTCTTGGGTTAGGATATTCACATTTCTTGCCAATTGAACATCTTGATTGCGGCGTTCGGCGATAGTAAATCATCATGTCGTCGGTTGTTAGTGTTAGCGACTCTTATCTCATCACATTTTGGCGGACGACATTGTTTTTTGCTTACTTATTTATGGAATGATGTTGTGTGAAAATATACTTGCAAGTTTGCTCTTAAATACACAAATTGAAAGGTAAATAAATAGTCACATGCATACCATTGACGTTACATTATATGCCCGACTCCTATATGTTTTATAGAAAAGAACAAAAATATGCACATGTTCAAAAGTTGATTGTATAACATTGTCACAAAGTAACATCCAAAAGAAGAAAAAAATGGTGCCTCGATAATGAAGAACATTGTCACAAGTAACATAAAAAAAAACAAATAAAAGCAAGCCACTGTAGCTATTATTATTCAAGTAACAAACATTGAAAATCCTAGATGGTGATAAGTCAGTGCTTCCATTGTGTTAAAGTTCAAATTGAGATAACAACTATAAATCGTCAAATGAACAACATTTGCGGTACTAAGCGTCACGGTTGTTGCCAGAATGTTATTAGGAAGGTTGTTTCGGGAGTAGATGATTCACATTTCCATACGAAATCGTTGTTTGGTGACGATTGCTTCTCACTGTTAAACCTCACGCGCGTCTGTCCTCCGTGTCGTTCTTGTTCCACTTCTTCGTTAGTTGTAGGGTGAGCGATTGTGAGTTTCTTTATGTTTTTGAGATGTGACATTAGTTCAAACAACCATATCGATGATTACATACAAAATTATATACATTGAAATAAAATATAGAAACATACTTGCCTTGCTTGTCATCAATGGTTCGATACATTGTTGTCTTGTGTGTCTGCCTTTCCACACCGCCGCAGTTTTGCTTTCGCTCTTCCCCCGTGATCGGATCGTGTTTTTCTTTGGGTCTTCAGTTGCCGCTTATCCATAGCGGTGGTTTCTGGTTTGCAAGTCATCGAGTGCGCCACAAGGATACATCTTTTAGAGGCTAAACCTTGCTTGTATGTATTTTTAGTGGCGTTTTCTTAAACCAATCCATCGTACTGCTAGTGTCGGTCAACCTTCAACTCTAGACACAACACAAACATGACCACAAGGTGAACCCGATAGGCTGCCATTTGCGGCAAGTGCATTCTCTGTTGTCAAAGTCAACAATATGAACATGTTTGGATCGGTTACTTGGTAAATATTGTGCATCTCAATTCGTTAACATCGATTAGCACTCTTTGCCATTCTATTTTTACTTTTGCATTTGCCCATTCGGTAAGTTCATACATTGGAGCATACGAAATAAAAAAAATAATACATTTGAGCGATGTGCCAAATATGTGATAAACCAATTATAATAAACAGTTTTTAAAGTTACCTTTGTATTTTGCTCGACGTTCAAAATACCATTTTGTAGAAGCCTTGGTAGTACTCCATTAGGCGGGTTATTGGAACCTTCTAACATCTTTAGTTCTGAGTTCTTGATTACGCACTATTTGAGGTCATGTAATTGTACACATTTGCGGAGGCGGTAAACGCGACCATGTATCAAATCGACTTCATCTTTTAGTTTTTATACACATCGGTTTTAATGATTGAATCTCGAAATTGAAGCATCAAACTCACCTTCATGTAAGCTTTGCATGTCCTCCAATATAGCCTTCCACTTTCAAGTTTTCAAATTGCGGTTCATCATTAAATGACGACAACAAAAACCATGAAACGGGTTAGGAAAAGCGGTACTACATGCGGTGCAATTGCGGATGTCATAGGAGATGATTGCCAAATCTTTTACTTCACCAATGCATTCTTTAAGTTTGCTAAAAAACCAGGTCCATGATTCATTGGTCTCACCTTGAGAAACACCGGTTGCAATAGGTATAATCTCGTTGTTCCGTCCATCCAACAACAACCATATTAGTACCAAAGGTATCTCCCTTTAAGATGTGAGGCATCAATGATTAGCAATGGTCGCATAAAGCGTAAAGCTCGAATCTATTTTAAATCGATCGAAATTGCTTAATTAATAATATTTACATAATAATGAAGGTAATAATTAGAAATAAAAGATAATAGAATTTATGAAAACTTACAACAACACGAAACCAATGAATACCATCTTAAACCGATCATCTCATCATCTCAATGTGTTATTCTTGTCCCTCATTTTGCAACTTTAAGTTATAAGCGATATTACGGCAACTACTCTAAAGACTCAAGTAGGACAACGTTCAACAACTTTAATGCAATGTTTTTCCCACCTCAAGCTCGGTGGTAAGAAATGTCTACTTTCAATCAACATTAAAATCTTTTTATGTCCTCACCGTATAGACCCTTTTGCAATTCCTCAATTTATCAACAAGTATGTGACCCACTAATTTTGGGTAGCATTTCGATGATTAGGATGAATTTTGTTACGGAACATGTATGACAGTCGCTAATGGTAGTAACATAGAAGTATCGGTTAACAACACTTTTTCATGCGTTAATGTACCAGTCAACCTTCTTCAAAACAAGCTACAATGTACCTTTTCTTACATGACTTAGTAACTTTATACTCAAACATATCAACCAACGCTTTTATTTCTATTGCATAAATGCATCCTTGCTTATCATCAAACCGACTACCCACCTTTAATTTAGATACTACAGGGTGTTTAAGGTTACTTAACTTTTAATTATGGTATCGGTGTCTTGGGTGGATCGGGATATTTAGAAATGTGGTTTTACGCCAACTAGGTGCACATCTACATTAACGTTTGCTTTGCACCCTCATTATTATGATCTTCAACTTTTGGTGTTTGAAAATCAGATTCTTAAGGCAACAAAGGAACATTAAGATCAATATCAAGAGGCTTAGAAGAAGTAGGCGACTTTACCTCGGAAGATTCTCGATAAGTTTGATGTATAGTGTCGGATCACGTTACGCTTCGACATATTTCATGAGCGAAGAATGAAACATCATCATCGTCACTTACATCAATTTTGGTTGAAGCGGACATGTAGTATAAGCGATGATCTTATCTTTAATCGATATTTGTTAGTAAGATAGGTAATCAGATGTAGGTAGGTGATGTCAACTGGAAGTAAAACTCCAAAAATTGAATTCTCAAAATCCAAATAAACTTTGAATTTTGGGGAATTAGTCGAAGTCATTTTTATTTGGTCCAAGATGAATTATTGTGTTATGGGATTTGTGTTATGGGATTTGAGTTCTTGGATTGTACAAAGCAATTAACCCACTAAAAATTCGCTGAAAAGAGGATCTTTTAGTCGCTCAATATAAAATTCGCTTAAAATTTTCCCTCCACAATATTCATTACCCACTCATTCACAAAGTATATTTCCCGCCAAATTTGATGTCACTCTACTAGAAATCGTCAAGTTTACTCATTTGCATCTGTGAATACCGGTAACAATTGGGTGAAATAAAACAATGGCTCCCTCTCTGCCTACTTCTAGATCCAATCGAAAGCCCTTGGAATACTACATCAATGCTACACGCGAATGTCCAAAACCATTACGGTGGAAGTACAAACCTCTTGGACCGGACTCATCTGGTAGAAGATTCAAGGCTGTCAATTTATGTAATATTATTATGCATTATACTTATTTTACTTGTTAGGTTGAATATGTGAATTTAACAAAACTTCTTTTAGGACAAAGAGACCAAATGTAACTTCTATGGGTTCCTAGACCCGAACTACCAAGTCAGTATTATAAAGATTTGTTTTATAAGGAACATGAGGAAAAGAAACATTTAATGAAGACGGGAAAGCATTCAGTCTCAGATGAAGTTATTAAGGTTTCAAACAATGATATCATGAAAATGTTGGATGAGCTGACTTTTATCAAGTCAAGAGTGCAAGTTCATGACAAAGTTGTGATGGTTTTCAGTTTGATTGTTCTCTTAAGTCTTTGCGATTTGGTTATGGTGTCTGTTTAGCAATAAGTGTTATGTAATATGTATGTTATGGTTTTAGCAATAAGATTGTTTGTAGTCGTTTATTCAAATCAAATGGATGTTTGTAAAAACAAACATTTTAACAATTACATAAAATGTTTGTTGCAAATCAACAATATCACAACATATATCTGAAACCGGGCTTAAAGAAAGCCTACATGGTATTAGGAATATTCAAGTTGCACTACAGACATGCATAAGAAGTTGTCTTTTGATGTCCTACTACGGACATCGAGTTTGTGGTTACATTTGGTTGAACAACAAAAGTCTAAACCACATACAAGCCATACCCAAAGAGATGAAATGCATCTTTATTCATCACTTGTATGAACAGCCATGTTATACTTCAAAAGTACTACACCATATGCTCGACACGCTAAAGCAACTTGAAGAGGATCATCAACCTTCATGCTTAAGTTGTTACCCGACTGTGCAAAAAATACATACCCAAACTCCACAATCACCGTATGCATTGGCTTGTATAGGGACATCATCCGCAACTCGAAATGTGATCTTATAATCGAAGCGGATATTGATTTGGCTTGAAGAACTTTACACAAGTTTAGATATCTGTGGTAGCATTCTCTCAAAAGTGACCCTCATTTTTAAATTCTTTTCTCGTCTTGGGTTACGGCGTACCTAGTGAGTCATAAATTGTTATAACTCAGTGCAATTTGTAACTCGTGAGAAACCGTGGTGATCGGGTACATTCACAAGAAAGTATACCTAAATGTGAACAAATAAACTTTGTCGTAATTCATCACATTTTGAGCATGTATATATTTACCCAAGTATCTAGAAGAAATTATGGTCTTTATATACAAACCTTCTCGACACTAAACCATGGCAATGGATAGCGTTGACCGATGGCGTAGTAAGCACACATAGACCCATCAAGGATAGAAGGCGAGAAAATGGTCCGGCCATAGCCCAATCGGCATTGCCGGCCGAATGCCGCATTAGATCAACCCAAAGATCCGGATGATGCAAATTTTTTATAAGATACATACCGTTAAACTAATTCAAATAAAATTAATTTTTTATGGAAATTAAATATCCGTTAAGTACCTCATCTCCAAGCCATCCTTTTTATTGCCCTTCCATACCCCAACAAAGCCAACCAAAATTTTCAATGAACAACGATGTCGCCAAGACCCAAGGAAAGTTATTCGATGACTTAAATTTTTTATAAAGATATCCATACATTTGGTTTAGTAATCTTGTTGATATCGCAACCTTGGGACGTGATGATCTGAAAAATTTTAAAACCAGTTAATGTATATGTCTTTAAGATGTACATTTGTAAAAGTAGTTCCGCTATACCTCTACCCATGTTTCCAACTGATTATCTTCACCACATGGGGATTAATATCTTTTCTCGGTCTTTTTGAGCGTTGTTTCGACAGCTGTGGAGTCGTGGGAGGAGGTTCACGTATGGGTCCTGCAAACACTTGCCTACACCTTTGTCCTTTTGAGTCAACATCTTCTTTCAAAAGCAGAGTACTCTCTTGGGTAACTTTGGCATTACTCATTTGGTAACTTTGGCCTTTCTAGTTTTCTTTGTTGCTAGGCCATTATAAGGTGACGATGAGAGCCTTACTTGCATTCTCTTCCTTTTAGCACGCATGAAAACATCCTATACAAAAAATTTCATCATTGAAATAACATCAAACTTTTGAACTACATGTGGTAACTTTAATAAATAATGTAGTTGTACCTCGAAGGCGTAGTCAAAGGCTTATTGGCTTGTCATCGAATTATGAAACATGGCTGTCTTGCTTTCACATCATCAATATCAATTTTGTCTAATACCGCCTTGGTTGACAACTCATTTGCAACCACTAACTCAACCCTGCTTACTTTCTCGTTAACATTCCCATCACCATCCTTATTCTCTCCAAGATGATTCATATGCTCATCCCCCATCTCTGCCATTTGTGACACTGCTTCACTTACTTTCTGACCATCATGAGAATCTATAATGTTATTTTGATTACCTTGAACCCCTCTACAGATTTCTCGGCAACATTTAACCTTTGCCTCACTTACTTTCTCACGATCATGAGAGTGTTGATCGTGACATTGCAATCAACAATGTCATTTTCATTACCTTGAACGCCCTCTGATTTATCATCAACATTAAACACCCCTTCATGAGCATGTATCTCGGTAGCTTGAACCGCCTCTCGGGTTTATCATCACCGGTTATCATCAACGTTAGACACACCTTCACTTACTTTCACGGTAACATCGGAATCATGAGCATGTATCTCAAGAGCTTGAACCGCCTCTCGGGTTTATCATCACCAGATTTATCATCAACGTTAGACACACCTTCACTTACTTTCACAGTAACATCGGAATCATGAGCATGTATCTCAGTAGCTTGAACCGCCTCTCCGGGTTTATCATCACCAGATTTATCATCAACGTTAGACACACCTTCACTTACTTTCTCCGTAACATTGGAATCATGAGCATTTATCTCGGTAGCTTGAACCTCCTCTCCGGGTTTATCATCAACACTTACCACTACCTCACTTGGTGTTTCGCCATCTTCCTTGTTTTCAGCAGTTTGTTCATCTAGCTCCAACTGTTTATCCTGGAATTCCGAAGGTCCATAAATAGAGAAATCATCATCTAGCTCCAGCTGTTCATCTAGCTCCAGCTGTTCATCTAGCTCCAGCTGTTTGCCCTGTAATTATACAAGAAAAACACAACTATATAGATGACCAAATCTAGCAAACATCTATAGATAGTGCATGTGGAATTAATATATACGTACTTCAACAGCCGATTGAGAAAATTTTTCATTCAAATTAGGTAAATTCATATGACTGGGATCATCATTTGGAATGTGATCAACTAACGGCAATGGTTCGTCTTGAAGACAAAAATCCGCAAGCAGCGACATAGATGATGGATAAGCGGCAGAGTCTATATAATTAACACAACTCGATTTGTTGCAAGATTGATCAGGTTCTGGACTTAAGGTCTGTAGTTAAGAAAACTGATTTAGGTATGTAACAAAATAACGATAAAATAAAAAAGTACTATTAAAAGGAACATAACCTTTTTATAATCAGCCGAATGAACATCATGAGAATGAAGACCAAACAAACTAGGACTACCATTCCAGGTTTCATTATGAATTGGACTTGAAGTCTGAATTTCCATGGCATTTTGGCTAAAACAATCCTCATCCGATTTGTCGTGCATATGAGTTGAAGTATGAAATTTAAAATATACAGTCAATTATACTACTAAAGAAACGAGACCTAAATGATTAACAAATATTAAAGGAAATTACCATGGCATCTTTGGAAGCCAAATTTTCATCAATACATTGCCTTATTTGCAATTGATCCTGAATAATGTATATATATAATCCATTAGTTGGTGAAAAACCATAAAATATTGCTATCTAAATGATGTAGATTAAAAATGAATGTATAGAGCATGTTCACCTTTGGACGTTGTATCTTTAGAGCTTCCTCAACCACGGCAAGTCTATTTTTAATATCATTAAGGACCTCCACATTGGCTCCAGGTTGTATCTTTAGAGCTTCCTCTACAACGGCAAGTCTATTTTTAATATCGTCAACCTCGGCATGTATGTCTAGATGATTGGAACTTTAATCTTTATCGATTCGCACATCATTATCACTAAGGCCACTCTTTATCGCCTAAGGCCACATCTCTATCAGTTATCACCACCTCTTCATGTACCTACAAAGCAAGATCGAAACAGAATGTGCATTGGTGAATTGTCAACGTGAATAGTCGCACAAATGACGTAGTTGATACGGATGAAAAATAAATGATACAAAATGGGAAACTTACCTCATTAGTGGGATCATCGGCAGGTAATTGATCTTCTAGACTATCCAACTCGCTAAAATAAGCACTACTAGGTGCAAACCATGGTTGTAACATTTCCGCATTTGTTGGAACAAGATCCAATACTGGAATAGAACCCTAGTAAACAAACAATTATAAAGTAAAAAACAAATATAACAAAGTCGTAACTTATTTGACAAATACAAACGAATGGAAATGCTTACAGGACCAAAAAGTTTGCCATAATTGCGTTTGGAAAATGTTTTACCCTTTGACCAACAAAGACAACGTGGTATCTTTGACGGGTCTTTGTTCCACCATGAACTGCTAGTGGGATAACTCTCAAGAATCCATATCTAAAATGAAGGAAAACAATAAAAGCATTGTACAATGAAAATCAGTATATCAAATTTGCATCCAAAAATAGTAAACAAAAACTGAGATGCTCATAAACGTCTACACATCTAACCTTAAAAGCCAAGATAAAGCCAGAAATATTATATGTTGCAATTTTAGAAGGGTTTTCTTGCAATTTCTCTTTGTAGTGAGCATTGTAATGCCGGGGTACCACATTGGCTAAATTTTTGTAAAAACGGCTCCACAAGAACTCTCCCCATGGATATGCATTCCATGCCCCAAAATCCTCAACTAATTGCAACAAATGATTGTCAACGATGTACCAAGGTCCACGACCTATGAACACGACCTCAACGACTAGCAACAGACATACCCTTACCACATCCTCATCTGATAACTTTGAAAATTGTGTGTCATTCCCAAACAAATCTAAAAGCTCATTCCCTTTTATAGTTACCTTTCTTATAAATTGTTTTTCAGGAAAGACACGCAAAGCAAAAGGACTGCGATCAATTTCTACAAGGGGAGGCAAACGACCGAAACGAAATCCGGTCATCAATAGAAACTCTCCCCGACCGAATTTCAATACATTATTCCCAATTTTGTATAAAATGGGGGGACAAGAATCAAGCAGTTTGTCGATATATACCTAGTGTTGTAAAACGAAATTCACCATATGATTGCCTTTACCTAGCTGAGGAATATCTAAGCATGTCCCAAAAACAGTTGCTCTAAACAACCTCATTCGATCTGGATTGCTTAACAATTTAGACTTAATATCCGAAAGCAACTTAACCTGGGAACGAACCGTTATCTTAGCATCAAAATATTGGGGAATGTAAGCCATTTGGGAGTTTAATTGACTGAATAATTAGGGGTTGATTTAGGGTTTCACAATTTTGAATTGTGTTTTTCTGGTAGTAGAGTGTTAGTGTGTGTGTTTGTGTGTGTGGGTAAAAATTTAAAAACAGGGTAAAAATTTAAAAAAGTGTAAAAGTATTGTAAAAAAGGTACTAAAAGGTACAAATACAGTAAAAAAATGCTTAAATTATTTCGCTTAAGTTGCTCAGCATTGGGAAGGAACTAAAAGTATAAAAAAAATATTTTAGTAAGTTAGACT
The DNA here is from genome assembly GCA_022545495.1 of Chrysanthemum lavandulifolium. NCBI lineage: Eukaryota > Viridiplantae > Streptophyta > Magnoliopsida > Asterales > Asteraceae > Chrysanthemum > Chrysanthemum lavandulifolium. Next base: position 3,876,259 of record CM040239.1, on the reverse strand, counting down.
TTTTTAACTAAAGGACAAAAAAAAAAATTCGCAAGATTCTTAAAAAAGTCGCTGAGATTCGGTCGCTGTACTATCATAGCTGTAAAAGTCAGAAACAATAATTGGGTACACAAATTACGAAGGACACTTGTCAAGCTTAGATTAAAAGTAGAAAAGTCGCAAGTCTCAAGGTCTATTTTGGAAATATCCCAACTTTTTTCCTAGAAAGTTTTGACACCTTGAGCAAAAGGTGTATTTGCATAATTACCCCTTTATGTTTTATTTGTGTTGCTTTTTAAATCATTATATGTTGTTTATTGATGGGATCTTATGCATGCGTTTAGTGTTTGATTATATTTGTATGAACACAAAATCTGTGTCTATGCTTAATTTAATTGGGTTTGAAATCATTGTTATATACCTATTGTTTGAATGCTCTAAGTGTTTGATGAAATGTCTATGAGAAAAACTGTGCAACGTTATGCTAGAGTTGTGCAGATTCTATAGTCCTATTGATAGCGTTAATTAAGAATCATGAAATGAGATTAAAATAGTCATTATGCTTGGTTCATGAAATTTGCAATATTTTATGAACTATGGCCCGATCAATTTGAGTACAAGAAAAATGGAGTAACTTTGGTAATGGTATGGTATATTGCAATGTTGGTTGGGTCATGTGTCATTCTGGTTCATTTGGTATATTGATTTGGTGATATAGCCCTAAACTCAATATCTTATATTTTGTATATTAGTCTTTTATCTATGGTATATTTCACGTATAGTGGGTAGTCACCTAATTTAGTAATTAGACGCATATATTGTTTTCATGTTCACTAAATTCCTTTCAATATGCAGTACTTGAATTATTGTTTAAATAAATGGTATATTTTTTCTTTCGGAAAAACACCAGCTGACACTCATTGTCACTATCGATGTTACCCAATAAAGTGCCCCTATACGTAAGTACAATACTCCTTCAGTATGTTGCTTTTAAATACCAGTTCCACGACGCTAATTCTTGTTGTCTTATGTGCGTTGCAGCCAATACTTATATAATGACACAAACTTTAGCCCCCGATTGTGGTCCCTCTACTCAAAAGCTTGATCACTTCAAAGGGTGTAGATGCCGACTAGATTGGATCATATTACCGTCAATGTTCGCGAAATTATTTGTGTACGCTTTCTAATTGCCGCATGTTATATCTATGTCGTTTTAAATTATACTGAACAATGATAATTATACTAATTTTTTAAACCAGGTTGTTGTCTTTTTGTAACAGATGCAGGTAGGAACCAACAAAAAAGTAGTTGCAACTCCCATTGGAACATCGACCATGTAAACTCTATGGCTAAAGGTAAATTTTTTCTTTAGTTGATTTGCGAAACCGCCACGTCAGTGATTATTTAAAAAAAATTACTTTAGCCATATTTTAAATTTGTGATATTTATTTAGCTATATTTATATTGATATGCTTTTTTTTAATCAAAGCATCTGAGTTAGAGTATCTGCTTTTTTTGTGTCGATCATGACTGCTTACAAAGGATTTTCATATACAATTAGATTACTTCTTTTTTGGGACGCCAACCAAGGAAAACAAAATAAAGAAGATACTTACCTATTTCTTATAATTCATTATTCAACATTTAAAAATCCCATAATACAAGTTCACTTTGAGATGAATGTCGATAATCCCAAATATATATGTAAGGGGTGTGTTCAGGAAATAGCTTGTGCTCTTAAACAAAAGTTGATAATTTGTTGTAAGAAAAACAATTCACGACATCGTGTTTGGCTGTATAAAAAGCAAGTAATGAGATAAGCAGTTTTTCAAGTGTTTCAAAATTATAATAACAAACTTATAATCTACTGTTAGTAAAGCAAGTCAGAAGATAGTGTTTGGCTATATAAAAATGAAGTAATTAGATAAACTGTTGTTTGAGTATTTGGCTATTATGATAAAAACATAGAAAGCATAAGTAGTTTAAACTATTTATTTACTAGAAATAGCTTATTGCATCATATATTAAGTAGACCATACAGATTCCTTAACCAAATAGCGATTCCTATTTGCAAGATTCGTTATCTCCAGTTGTTGTACATATAGCATTTGAGACCTTCCGTGGAGTAAGTTGTCACACACTACAACCATGCTCCTTGAATTTCATTCCCCTGTAAGAACTTTATCCGTGTACATTGCTTAACAATTGTATTGGTTTTTATGTTAATAATGTATATCTAGAATAAACATGTTCCAGATTGACCTATAGTCCTTTATAATAGATAAGAATCCACATAGTTTCACATATATTGCTTCTGAAGGTATTTGAGCAATATATTGAAAACTTAATTACGATTCAAACCATAAACTGTATTATTGGGGTTAATAATTTACCACATATTCACAGTTGCTTTAGTTGTTGCATTTAAGCAGTTTCTTACTTTTGTCCCTCAATATGTTTTTGTGTGTTTTTGACTTTTATGTGACTAACTGCTGAAAAAACCCTTTCAGGCTCATGATCATAGAAGCAGCTGTAACTAGAAAGAATGAAAGGAAATGTTGAGCAATACTTCGTGAATAGTAAGGTGGCAAGATGAGTGGGTTGTGCGGATTGATTTAAAGGTTAAAACAGGTTCACGTAGAAACGGGCACCTTTAGTACAGGTCAAAACACGCTGCATCAGGAAGGGTTAGGACTAATTCACAAACAATACTCTGTCCATCTTTTATATCTGTAAATTTTGATTAGGTAAAAAATATTTATCTAATCTTTGATTATGATTGTTATGGAGTATGTTTACTTTAGAATGACTTTAAAAGACTTTCAACCCGTTTTACCAGCTCCCCTTTTAGCGAAAGAAACAATTATTTAACGCGTTTGAGATACAATACATCTCTAACATTGGTTTTTTTACTAAATTTATATCGAGTCAATAGACTTTTTATATTTTAGACACATGATATAAAACATAAGCTTTTTATAAAATTTAGCTTGTAGTCCAGATCTTTTTTACTAATAGACATATTTTGTTGGTTTTATGGACAATAAATTAGTAGACGTGAGTTAGGATCGAACTCGAGACTTTGGGATTGCACACTTTACGTATGAGAATTTAAAGTTAATAATTAAATATAAATGTTATATTTATTTATTTATTAAACGAAATAACTAACGAACGTTAAGTAATTAATGTAATGGACTAACGGTCGTTAAATGTTTATGGAAAAGGATCTAATTGCAAAAGTTGGGAAGGTTCCGGAATTCCTTTGGGGACTCCAAACCGATCGGCCATAGGGACAAAATAAGGAAAGAAAAACCAACTTGTTCACCAAGTTTGCTTGGGTATATAAACAAGGCTTGGGGTTTTATTTTTCCATCTCTTGTGCTTATAAGCTAAACCCTAAAATTGTTTTGTGTGTGTTTTTGTCTCCAAAACCGGTCGACACCTTCATAAGGTTCGATCCATAGCTTTTCCACAATAACAAGTTATTTGTTTGATAAAAACTAGCGGTACTTTAATTCGGTTTAGTACGTGTGTACAAGAACATAGTAATAACATACTTTTGTTATTATCTTGGATTGAATTACGAAACGGTAAGGGGTAATTCATATAATCCTATAAACCCTAATTAGGGTTCATCCTAATTGCTAGTTTGTGGATTTGATTCTTGTTCGGCTAGAATCAAGTAAGGTACGCATATTTTATTCTTTAGTTAATTAATTATTCATTATATGTTCCTATACGCTTCGCACTTACTTTGATGTTTATTGTTTATATTTATGATTAGTCATGTTATATAATTCCAACAAATGGCATCAAGAGCCATTGGTTTTAATGAGTAATTAATTACTAAACACGTAAAAAAACGGATATTGTATTGTGTTTGATATGATTTATTCTAGGGTTTTGGTTGTGATTATATAAACCCTAATTTTAGGGTTAAGGATTTTGCCCTAATTTGGTTTTAAAAATCTATTATGGATCGAAAATTTTTTTTTATGGGTGGAAACCCTAAAATTTTTTAGTCGATTTCCTAAATTTTTTTTAGGGTTTATATTAATTGTTATGTTATCAATATCGAAACCTAGATTTAATATATTTGTTACGTGATAAATTCATGAATAAAGTGTTATGTGACATGGAATTGTATGCGATCTTGTGACTTAATTGAATAATTGTTATGTTATATCCATGATGATACATGCATGTTTGTCATGGATAGTTGCTTGTATTATTATTTAATTGTTAAGATTGGATTAATTGTTAAGTTTTATACACATGTATAATTATGATAAATCTTGAATTGGGAAAACTCAATTATATACATTAATGAATCAATTATGTGCAATTTGGTATATCATTAATTATGGGTTTACGCAATCGATTTCTTCGATGTATGTGGCTCACTCTCAATTGAGAGAGTGAAAGCCCTAATTAATATATACGTTAATTTAACCTAGACATTGATTATTAATAGGGTTTTATCGAATAAGTTGCATGTGGCTACTTGTTTACACGTATAAATTGTTTATTATGTGCGCATTGTTTTTAGTTGTTAATATTTTTTATTGGTATTACTTGTTTGTTTATTATGTGCGACAGTTTTAAGCAAAGGGTAATTTTGAATAGAAAAATAATACGGACTAAACAATGGTGAAATTTGATTTGTTTTGGAAGAGTTAAGTTTTCAATAGTTTAATTGATTGGTGACTTTGGTACAATGGTGAACGGCTCACCCATTCGAATGAACTATAAAGGGTTATTTAAGAAGTGCATCATCACCGAATGGATGTCTAAGGTTATGCGTTTGCGCTTACACCGGTCCTCGCCTCTGTAAGTTCGAATGGAGCTACTTAGTAAGCCATAAAATGTACAAGCTCATCTTAAGGCGAATTAGTTTTAATTCCATGCGCCACCGGTGGTAATTATCCGAAACACTAAGTGTTTACACTTATGCAAAAGTACGGTATAATGGATGATAATTAACACTAAATTCCTTGATTGGTGAACCCAATACCTCAATCAAAACTTTGATAATTTGATCTTTATGAATTGGTAATAAAAAGTTTTTTTTTATTAAATTTATGCTACAAGATGAATGCATGACATCTTTGTACATATTTGATTTGACCATATAAAATCAAAACTAGTACCCTTTTAAATTAAGGTATATGCCATCTAATTAAAAGGAACACTTGAAGTTGCAATTTAAGTCATGAGAGTACTTGGCTAGATTGTGATGGAGAGGTAAATCTCTATGTAAAGTCAGACCTTACATGGACATATTTGCAGTTCTTTAAGTTAGACACTTAAATTGAGTAGGAAGTGAGACCTGGACTCAATGGCATAAGATGGGATGAAACATGTTTATATTTGAAATAGCGTTGGAAAATATAAATCCCATAATGATCTAGGAGTTGGAAATTGTTTGCCAATTATTGTTCGACAGATTACCCTATTATGTGCTTTCGTTACTAGCAGATCAACTGATGTAATAGAACTACGATAATTTGGATCCTAGTTTTCGAGAAAATTCTATGGTTATATGAATATTACCTTGGGTATTTTATTTTCTTGAAAAGTTTAATTATCGAAAATACTAAAATTGAATTTTGCTAATTCTTTAAATGTATTAATGCAACATTAAACCGTAAACGTAGGTTATTCTCAGATTGGTAAAATTGATCTACACCGTAAGGGTTTTGGTAGAGTCAACGTTACTAAAAGAATAAACCTAGTCCTCTTTTCACATAAAGAGTGAGATTCAATCCTATTCCTTTTCATGAATGAAGAAAGGTATGATAGGACAATTAGAATTGTCTAAATTCTAAAATACATAACTCGTAAGCAAATTTTAATAGTTAAGGAAATTGCATAGTCCTGAGTTATTAAATTAGAAGTTAGACTAATTACTGTATAATTGGTAAAGACAAACTAGCATATTTTATCTAGTTGTTGTGTTTTGACCATTTAAAAGTACTACTTACAATTGTTGGAATAGTAGAACTATTAAGAAAGAAATTGCATGCCCAATTTTTCAAGTTAATAGCATTGATGGATAAATTCATCATCTACATAGTAGAATACATTCTTTTAAGTACATTTGTAATTGTTATGTATGGACTTTCTCAAAGGTGTAGGAAGTAAATAATACACTATTTTCTTTCACTGGTTAATGAAACGCTTACAATGTTGTCAAATCCAGTGGGAGTGTTGTGTTCTTATTACTGAATAAAGAATTAATGTAATGATCTCTTATTCAGTGAGAGTTACAAGCTTTGTCATCTTGGTAGTAACCCAGATTATCTCTAGAATGTCTTAAGATAATTACTTTCCACTTGTAGACACTTATGTTTTCAAGGATAGTCATGAACGTTTCCTTATTAGACAATGAAGTGGTTCTACATCTACTAGTTATGCTAATATCAATAACACAATCATATTAGTCACATAAAGAAACATATGTCGTGTTGTTTATCTGATACATGATGTTGTTCAATGCACAAGTGGGAGAAATCTATATTGTGTGCAAGGGACAACATATAGGTATATGATTTAATGGATTCTCTTGACTGCAAGGTAAGAGACCAACATTCTAATATAACTTGTACATATCTAATTCAAGAAACACTTGGTGTTGCAATTTACGTCATGTGAGAACTTGGCGAGATTGCAACAACAAAGTAAATCTCTATGTGAAGTCAGACCTTGCATGGACATATTTACAGTTTCTAAATTAGACAAATATTTAGAACATGTGTCAAAATGATATATAAGACTACTTCAAATTAGATATTTATGTATTATTAGAATGACATAAAATAAATGAAGTAATCTAATACTACATAAAATAAATGAAGTAATCTAATACTACTTCAAGTTGTTTATTTATGTATTATGGAATGACATAAATGAAAAATAATGTAGTCCTGCATTATTGTGAAGTAAAATAAATTAACTTGAAATTACTATTGAAACCAAGAGTTGTGTTCATAATTACTTTAGTTAAACATGTTTATGATTCATTGTAAAGACATAAACATAAAGTCTTTTAAGACTTATAATAAAGTAAGACGTTAACTTGTTATGTTTTTAATTAAGACATATACAAGAAGTCATTGAGTTGATCAATGATTTATAACGATAATGGGATTATAATGTTTATGTTCTTGTTGAAACATGGATATGAAGTGACTTGGTTAAAAGGTACTTGTGTTATAAAGCATGGAATTGGCTTGGAAAGTCTATTATATCATTAAGTTGACTTAGTTGGTAAATAGGTAAGTCAAAAGGAATATGTTTATCTTAAATATTGTTAGATTGTCTTACAATATTAATTCTAATGAATACCACAAGTTGATGGTATATTCGATTAGAGAATCAAATTCTATTTGATTTGTTTGATTCATGATAACCATAACTTCTTTCTTAAATAGTAACAAGGTTAGAATATTGAGTATGGATTGAATATACCAATATGACTCCAACCTAGAAGATTAATAAAACACCATTTCATTATGGAATGTGATGAATCACATTAAGTTTTAAAATTGAAGATTCGAATTTGTTAAACTACTTATGAATAGGTTGTTAACAAACTTAAGTCGAATTATCAATGTGTATTTGTAATGTCCCAAAAAGAGAACAATGTAGTTTTGCTCTAAAATTGCTAAAGTATATATAGATAGTCTATATATATTACAAAAGGCAAGTGGGAGTTTTTTTTATCTTGAAAGATAAAATTACAAGATACATAATCTTCTAAAACACACTAGTAAATATCATAATGAGGTTAGACATGTAAATGATAGACCTCATGATGATGGAATTTTCATTCATAGATCTGCAAGGATATCTCGGATATTTGACTTATATCTTTGAGAAATATGAGTTACTGGGATTATAGTAAACCCGATAATCATTATGATGGATTACCAAATATTGAATTGGGAAAATTACTCGTACTATGAATGTTAAAGATGTCATCCATAAAGATAATCAATTTTTGAAATTTGGTTTATCTTAATAGTTAGACTAGAGAATGGAAATGAGTTTCTTCAAAGAGATGAAAAACCCTAGTGGTTTGAATTTCTATGTAGAAATCATATGGACAATATTGTACACATATTTAATGCATGTTTTATGACAAGATTATTAATCATATTTAAGCAATTAATTATGATTGAATATTCTTTTCAAGACACATTAAATATATAAAGATGATAATTGTCATACTTGTTTTCATTAATATGAAATATGACAATGGAATATCAAAACTCTTTCTTGAGAAATTACTTGAGCGAGGACGGTAAGTAATTGAAAGATTTTTTGAATTCATATAATCTTTGGAAGTGTACGAAGTGCAATAATTCATGAATGGATAAATGCATGCATCTATGAAATTATTCTTATGTTTAATTATTAAATCCTAGTTTTGATTTATAATTGAAATAAGATAAATTTTAAGTATTCCTGAAAGCTAGTGGGAGTATTATGTTAAGGTTTTAAATCTTATATGTTGTATAACATATGAGAAGTAACATTCCTTGTAAGCTAAATGTTAAGTCTTAGATTGGAATGAAACTTCACTTGTAAGATTTAAGAATTAAAACATACAACCTTGGAATATATGTTTATTATTAATAAACATGTGCGATAAAATAAATGATTCTAATAAAACATGATATATCATTTGGGAAATGGATAAATATTTTTGACAAGATAGAACGTGAATGAAGTCTAAGTTTGACTGTAGATTCATCATGTACATCATGTAGTGTATTAAAATTGTTGTATCGTTCTTGAATAAGAAGTGATTTAACAACATTGATATCTAACTAAAAGTTATTAGATGACTTGTGTAATGAATATTCTAATAGAATTACATCCTTAAAGCCTGGAATTGCTCCTAGATTCTATAGATGAACAATATGTCAAATGTTGTGCAAATTGTCATCAGCTTTAAAACTTGAAAGTTAGGAAAGCATCAAACATTACACAATAAGATATTAAAGTTTACGGAGTTTTAATGAGCATATTGTTGTTTGTATACAATGATGCTGGTTTAATTGAGATGACACTCAATACTAGTCATGGTAGGATTTCATCTTTGTTAATGGCCATGTGAACTAGTTGTGCTACTAAAAGCGCAGTTGCATTATACATTAAAAGAATAAGAATACTTTAAACTTGGAAATGTTTGAAAGTTTAAATTGTCATAAATTGGTGAAAGAGGATGTCACACACTTTATGAATTATTATGTGGATTGGTGAATGAACACATACAAGGACTTCACTAATTGAATTCTTGAAATAAGTATTCTCAAAATTATGATAGATCACGTTGGTTAATTTATGCTTTGTCAACAAGTATGATTGTCATTACTTGAGGTATAATTCATCAACTGAAATTTTCATGCATTGATCTATTTGGTATTTGGATAAGGGATGTTAAACAATTGTTATAATAAATCAAATACTTGGTATGTTTGATTTTATAATATATTGTATCCTATATTTGCATGTTTAATCCGTGAATAAATTTATTTATTCTAAATCGTCTGTTGTCGATTAATGATATGGGAGTATCATTAAACTAAGACAAATCGAGAGATGTGGTAGAATATACTTGAAAGTATATTGATGAGAATGCATACCATTTTCGGATGATATTCAATGGATTGAATATAGGACTTATCCCAACTACATAATTTACTTTGTGGATATTGTTATAAGTAATTATGAATAGTTATCCTCGCACTTGAGATACCGGATAAGTGTCATGAATGTAGTGCACTACATGGAGCAACTTAACGCTATATGGCGGTAGTCATAAGGGTTGTTTCTCAAGTGTTGCAAAGTTCGTGGGTTATTCTCGTAGTCAAGATAGAATTTGTTCCTTCAAATTTATTTTGAGTTTAATCTTCTTGAGCCCTCGTAGGGTTGACAAGATGTTTGTGTGGCCACACCCAAAGTTCTCCCCGAATATGTTCGAAGATTTGGTAATCTTGCTCAATCACTTATAACGAGAAATGCAGAATAGTTGGATAAAGAATGACTTAATTCCATATCTTTATTTAACATGGTATTAGAAACAAAAGGATAATAATAATGAGAAATCATTAAAGGTTTTCCAGAGCCTTGCTCGAGTTGTACTAGAGGCATCGAAGTGTTGCTAGACGCTAACCGAATGTGATCACTCTATTAAGATATGTCCAAGTGGGAGCTGTTGGTTTTATGGACAATAAATTAGTAGACGTGAGTTAGGATCGAACTCGAGACTTTGGGATTGCACACTTTACGTATGAGAATTTAAAGTTAATAATTAAATATAAATGTTATATTTATTTATTTATTAAACGAAATAACTAACGAACGTTAAGTAATTAATGTAATGGACTAACGGTCGTTAAATGTTTATGGAAAAGGATCTAATTGCAAAAGTTGGGAAGGTTCCGAATTCCTTGGGGACTCAAACCGATCGCCATAGGGACAAAATAAGGAAAGAAAAACCAACTTGTTCACCATGTTTGCTTGGGTATATAAACAAGGCTTGGGGTTTTATTTTTCCATCTCTTGTGCTTATAAGCTAAACCCTAAAATTGTTTTGTGTGTGTTTTTGTCTCCAAAACCGGTCGACACCTTCATAAGGTTCGATCCATAGCTTTTCCACAATAACAAGTTATTTGTTTGATAAAAACTAGCGGTACTTTAATTCGGTTTAGTACGTGTGTACAAGAACATAGTAATAACATACTTTTGTTATTATCTTGGATTGAATTACGAAACGGTAAGGGGTAATTCATATAATCCTATAAACCCTAATTAGGGTTCATCCTAATTGCTAGTTTGTGGATTTGATTCTTGTTCGGCTAGAATCAAGTAAGGTACGCATATTTTATTCTTTAGTTAATTAATTATTCATTATATGTTCCTATACGCTTCCGCACTTACTTTGATGTTTATTGTTTATATTTATGATTAGTCATGTTATATAATTCCAACATATTTTAGACCTGAATTTAGTGTTTCCAAATGAAAATTTGAAGTTTTTTAAGAACTCTTACAATTATAACTGGATATCACATTGGTAGAAGTGAGTTTGAGCCTAAACAAAGATTGCTTTAGGTTACTAATACAAGTTTTACTTTCTATAAAGTGTTAATGACATGTAATAGTAACGTACTTTTCCATTTGTTCCATTATCAGATACGAAACCAAAATAATACAACAATACCCATCCAACTTTGTTTGTTTTGTGTTGATATCAACAAATTCACGTTTTTTACCTACAAAATTCAGGGCACGCGACAGATGTAAATGCCACGTCATTTTTTGTACCTTTTATTTCCACGTGAGCCTCCTAGTACATATTATAAGTGTTCTTACCCAAATTGAAATACCTACAACCCTAACACTTTAAACCTCAAATTGAAACACATACAACCCAACCCCAATTGCACTAAATTAAAACATGTCTTCTTCTTCTTCTTCTTCAAATAAGTACTATGGTCAATTTCCACCTTATGTAACCGCAAAATTCATTGCCTTTGGTTCTTCAAAATCCACAACTTTGAGCCACCTCGCAAGGCGATTTCTTTGTCGCCTCTAATCCAAGTGTAAGTGGTTTGTTGTTAATATTTGATTTTGGTTTGTCTTTAATTCGACTTTTGTCCTTGCTTTAATTTTGACTTTTAATTTTGACTCTTTGATAATTTCGATGTCCGAAATCAATGTAACACTTACTATTTTGTTGATGTTGAATTGCTAAGTGATTACTACAAATATGAGATGTATAATTTGATGCAACAAGTGGAAGACAAAAGCAAGAAAAGCAGACTAGTGAGAACACTCAGTTGCGTAAATTGAAATGAGATGCACTTGTTGAAGACAAGATGTCCCTTTCAGAAACACCCATTAACACCAATCACCTTTCTGCAACCCTCATTCCATCCATCTTTCAAAGTTGTATTAACATGAATATACATGACTATACAGATTTAGAATTTTTGAAATAAGTTAACAGACTTGCAAAATATTAGAAACTATCCTTTGAAGCAGACATAAAACCTTTTGAAGTAGGTTTTACCACCTGAGCCTTCATCAACATCAAGCTTAACAGTTGATCCAGGGTTAGTTTTCAATAATCTGGCTTTGTAGTCCCATATTTTACCATAGTGTTCTACTAACCCACCTTCATACTCATATAAAGCTCTTTGTTTTGCCCTTCTAACTTGTCCTAAGCTGACATTGATCAAGAATTTATCCCTAATATGGCTTTGTAAATCTCTATAAGTTATCTTAGGATAACTAACAATCTCTGTAACATAATGACTTGCAATCCATTCGACCAATGACCCAAAATCAAAGACCCTAGCACAATTGTGATATGGAATTAGAGTCTTTATCTGAAAGGATGCCTTATTTTGCATCCATGAACCCCATAACCGAAAGGTGTAGACATTACATGATTTTTTCTTAGAAGGTGACATTGACATCTGAATTCCACTCCCAGTCCACTTCTTTTTACCCTCTGAAACTTTATCTTTACCCTTACCTTTTGGTGCAGTCTCTTAACCATAACCCTTTGGTGTAGTCTCTTAACCACAACCCTTTGGTGCAGTCTCTTTACCCATACCCTTTGGTGCAATCTCTTTAACTTTCTACCTACCTTACTAGCACACCTTCCCTCTTCAACATTCCTACTACACAAAACAAGTAATGATTTATAATCATTCCTTTTTTACCAAAGTTGATAGCCATTAGCTACACCATAATTGGCCAATATAATCTTCATCTCTTCATGATCTTTAAATCTCATTCCTAAGATGGGAACCATTTCATTCCATGGCTGGTTTGGATTAAAGTCAGGATAGACTACTCCAGGTTTTACTTTGTAAATAAGATCCACATTTTGATCCTCAATTTCATCTTCTACAAGTACTTTTGTATCCCCTTTTTTTCATTTGTACCAAATGTGTTCCTAGTGGTTTTGTTAGGATCTGTTTTGCATAACCTATTTAAAAAAAGGGATCACTTGTGCATCTATGGGTATGATAACTTCTTCTTCTTCTACATATTGTGGTTCAACAAAGGCGGATATATCATCTAATTCACACTCATCCTCAACAGAATCCTCTAAATCAGCATCATCTTTTGCAAACCAATCATGGATATCATAGCCATGATGTTCAACATATACATCAATTTCCCCACCATTGCCAAAGCTACTGCTATAAAATCACAAACTGTTGTTCATTTTTTAACTCCCTAATCCCATCACTTAAGTCACTTCCATAGAGACAATAGAAAAAGCCAACATGAGAGTATTCAATAGAACAACCGATAAAATCAAATAACTTGCCATATGTCATGTATTCAAAATCCAAATCTTTCATTATATCTTTGTTGCCCTCAGTATACTCTAACGGAGGCCCAATAAAGAGTCCATCATGATAAAATGTAACTGTTAGGATAACCATTCTGCGATAAAAAAAAAAAAAAAAAAAAAATCAAAATTTAGGGTTACGGGTTATAACAACAAATAACACAAAATTTAATAGATTAAAGGCATTAATAACTTAATTAACAGACTTACCTTTAAAAAGTCCAATGAAATTTAACGAACTTGGGGAGATCAATTTTAGTTTAGAAAATTAGGGTTCATGTGCGGGTTTGATATGTGTGTGTGTGTTTTGTGTTAATATATGTGTGTGTTTTGTGACTTTCAAGTCAACATCTTGAACAAATGGGAATATCTAACATTTTAAAGTTAAAAATAAAAAATAAAAAATTTACCGGTGTAGCCGGTTGCCTGTGAAGCCACGTAAGCAAACGTATGAAAATAAAAATAATTTATAAAGTTGGATGGGTATTGTTGCATTATTATTGATTCGAATATGATAATGAAATAAATGAGAAAGTATGTTGCTATTACATGCCATTAACCAATTTATAAACGGTCAAAGTAGGGACTTGGATATGAAGTTGGAGATCATGTACACATGAATCTATGAGGATTTTTCAAGTGATGTATGATCATACACAAAGTAGTATTATATGCTCTTTGGGTTAAAATCATCAAAAACAAAAACATTTGACTTTTTTGTAAAAGTATTGACTTTCATCAAATTTATTGATTTCTTTTCTTCATTGTAATGAACATATAGTGTTTACTGGTATTGTCAAATAACAAAAAAAAAATAATAATAATAATAATAATAATAAAATAAAATAAAATAAAAAAAGTGTTGAAAGGGCTTCTTATGACAAAGCACTATATTTGTAATAATCAACCTTGGTATTTACTTGGGTCAAAACCGGGTCAAGAAGATGACCTATGAAAAAAACTGAAGTTTTGCTTTTTCACATTTTGACCGCATTAGATTTAAAACAATTAAGTGTATTTCAAAGTTAGTTTTGCCGACTACACTTGAAGCCACCCAACAACATTTTAAATACCTATTTAACCACTCTGCACCAATATTTTAAAAACCGGGTTTTTAATCGACACAATCGAGTCACCGGGCACCGGTTTGACCGTCAGGTCAACCCAGTTTTTCGTTTATTATTTTGTTTCCGACCGGGTCAACCCGGTTTTTATAAAAAAAAATTGAAAAAAATAAAACCCGGCCGGGTTTCAAGACCCGGGTTACTCAAAACCCGGCGGGTCTTACCGGTTAACCCGGTTTTAGAAACCCGGGTTTTTTGACCTGTTTTTTTGGCCGGGCACCAGTCCGACCGGTTGAACCGGCCGAGCGACCCCGGTTTGAAAACATTGCTATGCACTCTCAAATATATGTGTTAGTTTTATGGCCAAATATGTGACAAATCATAAATATACCTCATTCAAATCGAGTTAGCACTACTTTGATTAATTTGTTTGAAATGTAGATCAAATACTCGTATAAGACATGACTAGAAGAGACTTAGGGGGTGTTTGCCTTGCGTTTCACTTTTGGCCACAAAACCACGTTTTCAAAAAGTGACTCCTTCCCTGCTGCCACAAAACGCAGTTTTGGAGGATGTAAACGACATTTTCAAATGCACACCCAAACACTTCAAATAGATTATTTCCGATTCGCAAACGCAATAAGCAGATAATCTGCTCCACAACGCAATGGCAAACACCCCCTTAATATGTTTACGGACGTTATGTGAACATATTATGCTGAAGTAAAATATGATGATGATTAGTGTTTGCAATGGAAATATATGTGTATGTCGAAGTAAAATATGATGCTGATTAAGCGAAGACCCTTGGAATAATTGACTAGGAGTTGACTAACTTATCTCTTTATCATTGTTGACAACCGAAGTACATTTCAAATGGAAAGATCTCTTATTATTTTACACACGGTGCGTTTCAAAAAGAAAATATCTTTTGTGTGTCAACTACATTACTTCTTTTATCATTTTGCACCATTGTAAGAATACCACTGAAACTATTATGTATACCATTTCTTTTATATAGTTGCCTTTATGTAAAAACCCTTAAGAAATTAAAGTAAAAAAGAGGAAAGAGTTGAAGGGCTTGTCATGCCATTACCCTTAATTCGTGAACATTGATTTTTATTCTCGAAAACCATAAGGAGACAAAAGATCGATCAAAGAAAGATTTTGTCAAACGACAGGGTGTTATGGATCTTCAAATTAACCAAAAGGAGCATGAAGACCCAATTGAAGTTAAATCATTGTTGTACATTTGGTTAATTGTTATACATTAGGTAAAATCATTGTTGTACGTATCTATACAAGGTTACACTTAGATGTGATTTTGTGAAAAATAATAAACTTGGAGTTTGATATTATGGAGTCGGATTTTAGTTGGGTCGAAACTGGGTCAAAATAATGATTCATGAGCAGCTTGAAGAAGGATTTTCATGATTTGACCATAAGACATCGTTCATAAATTACTCAAGAAATATCTTACTAGTCGAGTTAGGGGTGTTAGTTATGGCGGGTTTAGGCTCGTTCAGGTCGGGTCTAGTCGGCTTGAGGATAAAAAATTGACCCGAACCGGACCCTATTAGAAGTTCGGATTGTCGGGTTTGGATCTATTCAGGTCGGGCTCATTAGGGTTCGGGTCGTCTCGGGTTTTTGACTAATAATGTAAGGCTATAAGAATAAGTTACAAGAAGTTTATTGAAAAATTAAAAAACCTTACTCGGATTAATCGGGTTGACCCGAACCCGAATCAACCAAAAATATTTAGCCTGACACTCAACCCTCTTTGCTATTCGCGCGGGTTAATTGGGTCAACCGAATAAATTGAGTTTGGCTCGGGTCGGCTTTTTTAACACTAAATGATCTTATAGGATATCGTATTCATTATCATTATCTAAGTCCATGATTTAAATAATAATACTCCCTCCGTCTCATATTTATTGTCCATATTTCCTTTTATAGATGTCTCAAATTAATTGTCCACTTTCTTATTTTAGTAAGAAAAAGAGAATATAATGAAAGAATATTCCATTTGAGTGGTTGAGAGTTATAGTGGTCCCACTTTTATTAATCTTTGTGCTTCTTGTCTCATGACAATAATTTTGAGACGGAGGAAGTATCATTTTATAACTTGATTAACCCAAATTGGCAAAATGATCTCAATGTTCTCTAGTTCTTTGCTTGTTTTCGTTGTTCATTTGACATCATATATTTGCGTAATAGTTTCCTGGTACTAGAATTGTTAATTCTAGAGGATATTTGAAGGTTTCATTTAAAAGCATATGTACCTGACCAAATGTTTTTAAATGCTAAATGCCATGTCGAAAAACTATAAAAGCTTATAGATACTAGAAATAGAGGTCTCAAGAATATTCAAACATGAGCAACTTGACTAACCTTAACTCTTAGTAAGCTCGAATTTATGTAAATTGTTTATTCTCCAAAACCCGAGTAATAATCCCGACTATTTGCATGCTTCTAAATCCTGATCATAATGTAAACTTTGAGACTATATATATAATTGCTCCTGATCATAAAATATAGTACGTATTAACTAAAGAGCAACTAAAAAAATTTTCTTTTAAAAAAAGTACAAAACAAGAAGGAACCACCAAGAAACCACATGACAATTGCAATGACTTTTCCTTTCATATCCACAAAAGAAGATATTGCTGTATTGTCACATCATGTTCCCCATCCGAAACCATGTAAAAATATCACTAGTACGACTCAGTGACTCACATATGCACTTATTTTCATCAAAAACACGTTTTTCACCATAGTTCATCTCTTTAACTTTCAAAATCTTGAACCCTGCTTTCATTAATGGCGTCCACTTCATCTTCATCCATTCAAAAGAGCTTCAAGTATGATGTTTTTTTGAGCTTTAGAGGTGGTGACACCCGTAACAATTTCGTTGGCCATCTTTATCAAGCTCTTCAGCGAAGTTCCATTGAAACTTACAAGGACGATAAGAAAATCGAGCAAGGAAAACCGATCAAGGACCAGCTCTTCAAATCCATTGAGGACTCAAGGTTTTACATCATTGTTTTCTCCAAGACTTATGCATCTTCATCTTGGTGCCTAGATGAGCTTGTCAAGATTATGGAATGTAACAAGACGACCGAGCAGAATGTTTATCCTGTCTTTTTTGATGTGGAGCCCACCGAAGTCCGCAAACAAAGTGGGGCAGTTAAAGAAGCCTTTGCCGAACACAAAAAGAAGGAGGCTGCTGGAAAATGGAGAGAGGCTATGAAAGAAGCCTCAAATCTGGCTGGGTGGGAGTTGAAGGCCACAGCTAACGGGTAATTAGATTTCATTCAATTTTCTTTTATGTTATAAATCCTCACTGTTTATGTGCGCTTTGAGCAAGCTAATAATATAATCTTTAATGATACAGGGATGAATCTGAATTGATCCAAATAATTGTTGATGTTATTTTCAAAAAGTTGTATCCCACTAATTCAAGCGCCAGTGGAAAGTTAGTGGGCATGGAGACCCGAATCAGTGATGTTCTTTCATCTTTAGAGATTGGTAGTGAAGATGTTCGCATGATCGGGATCAAGGGGATAGGAGGTGGGGGGAAGACAACTTTAGCCAGGGCTGTTTATGATCAAATATCCAATAAGTTTGAAGGAAAAAGCTTTGTTGAAAATGTTAGGGAAGTCTCAAAAGCTTCACTGTCCGGTTTGAAGAAGCTGCAAAAACAAATACTAAGGGATGTTTTCCATGATAAAAAGATCTCCAATAGTGGTGTCTTGGATGGGAAAAACACAATGATACAGATGATGTTTCGTAAAAGGGTTATTGTTGTTCTAGATGATGTAGACCATAGTGACCAGCTTGAGGCGTTAGTGGGTGATCTTGATTATTTTAAGTCCGGAAGTCGCATTATTATTACAACAAGAGATGAGCAAGTGCTAGTATCACACGGGGTGAGCTTGATATGTAATGTCAATCTGTTGACGGACGATGAAGCAATGTGTCTTTTTAGGAGATATGCATTTGGTAAAAATATTCCAACTCAAGGGTACAATGAGATGTCAGGACAAGTTGTACGATATGCTGCCGGTCTTCCTCTAACTATAAAAGTTTTGGGTTCATATCTCCGGGGTAAAAATGAGCTTGAATGGAAAAATGCTCTAGAAAGATTAAAAACAATTCCGCAGCAAGACACCCAAAAAATCTTGGAAATAAGTTATGATGCTCTAGAGCCTGATCTCAAAGATATATTCCTAGATGTTGCGTGCGTGCTGAAAGGTGAGCAGAAAGACAAAGCAATTCGAGTCCTTGAAAGTTGTGGCTTTTATGCTAGCATCGGTTTGAGTGTACTTGAGAAAAAATCTCTAATAACTATTTCAAAATATGGAAGCTTGGGCATGCATGACCGTATAGAAGAAATGGGCAAGTATATTGATTGTCATTCACACCCTGATGAGCATAACAGACATAGCCGATTGTGGATTGACAAGGAGATTGAAGATATATTGGCTGATAATCTGGTAAGGATTAACTTTATTTGTAAGGTGCACAGACAGTACTCATATTCATTTGTTTTAACTCATGTTTTTTATTACTGGTTTTTGGATTACAGATCAACGAAGCAATAAGATGTATCAAACTGTCGCCACAGAGACTTGATTTAAGAACTTGTATGACAGGTCTCAGAAACATGAAGAAAGTAAGAGTTCTTTACATGTGTTCTGGATCTGATTGGGATGATAGTAACGTTAGCCAACTCTTTCCAAGTTCTTTAAAGTATCTTTGTTGGCGAGCTTATCCTTTTTCATCTTTACATGAAACGTTTCAAGCAGACAACCTTGTCGGCCTTGACATGTCTTTTAGCTCAATTCTAGAAGTTTGGGAAGTGGGAAAAGGAAAGGTAAACAATGGCTGGTTGCCTGTTTTTCATCTATAGATTGATTTGTTATTAAACGAATGTATATTCATCTCCTTTGTTTTGTTTATGATAGGCTCTTACTAAGCTGAAATTCCTTGATCTCAGCTATACAGGCTTGGGAAGGTTGAACCTTGGACTCACTCCAAATCTTGAGAGGTTAGATCTTAAAGACTGTTGGAATTTAGTAGAAATTAATGCACCTGTTGGGTGTCTTAAAAACCTTCTCTACATGGACTTAAGTGGTAGTGGTAGGTTTAAATCCTTTTTGTTTGACAAACAGTCTAATTCACTCAAGGTTGGTTCTTCATCAGAGTTACATCTCATTGTGGAGTCCATAGATAAATGTGCATTGCACCTGGAAAATAATTTGCCAAATTATAAATTTACATGTTTATATAAAGAAGATCCAGCTGCCTCGTCATTTGGAAATCTTGAAAAGCTTATTTCTATAGGTCTTTGTTCTTGCACAAACCTTGAAAGTTTTTCTAGAAGCATTTGTAGTTTGCAATGTTTAAAAAAGCTCACACTTGAAGGCAGTATTCCAGAAGTGTTCAAGGACGTTCACCAGTTACAATGTCTAGAGGAGCTAAGCTTTTCCAAAAACGAGATTGAAATTAATCTTCCAGATAGTGTTTGTATATTGAAACAGCTTAAGTCTCTTAAACTTAAATATTGTTTGAATCTTAAGAAATTGCCCGATGATATTAGCCAATTAGAATCCCTGCAGGAGCTTTGTTTGTCCCATGCAAAGATAAAACATCTTCCAAATGGTCTTTGTATGTTAAAGCAGCTGAAATCTCTCAAACTTGAAGGGTGTCGGGATCTTGAGAAATTACCCAAGGATTTTGGCCAATTAGAATCCCTGCAGGAGCTTTGTTTGTCCGGTGCAAAGATAAAACATCTTCCAGATGGTCTTTGTGTGTTAAAGCAGTTGAAATCTCTCAAACTTGAATGTTGTGGGGATCTTGAGCAATTACCCAAGGATTTTGGCCAATTAGAATCCCTGCAGGAGCTTTGTTTGTCCGTTGCAAAGATAAAACATCTTCCAGATGGTCTTTGTATGTTAAAGCAGCTGAAATCTCTCAAACTTGAATATTGTCGTGATCTTGAGAAATTACCCAAGGATTTTGGCCAATTAGAATCCCTGCAGGAGCTTTGTTTGTCCGGTGCAAAGATAAAACATCTTCTAGATGGTCTTTGTATGTTAAAGCAGCTGAAATCTCTCAAACTTGAATCTTGTGACAATCTTGAGAAATTACCCAAGGATTTTGGCCAACTAGAATCCCTGCAGGAGCTTTGTTTGTCCCATGCAAAGATAAAACATCTTCCAGATGGTCTTTGTATGTTAAAACAGCTGAAATCTCTCAAACTTGAAGCTTGTAGGGATCTTAAGAGTTTACCTGAAGATTTTGGCGAATTAGAATCACTAAAGAAGCTAATGTTGTCAAAGACAGGGATTAGTCGTCTTCCAGATAGCATTTGTTGTATGTTGAAATATCTGAAATATCTTGAGATTGGATGGTTGAGACTGGATCAGAAGTTACTGGAGGATCTTGGCAGATTACAATGTTTAGAGAAGCTAATTATAAGGCACTGTCAATTTTATGGAGGTTTTCCAAAGAGCATCTTTGAACTGAAACGCCTAAAATATTTTCATTTGCTCAGTTGTACACTTGATGATTTGCCTGAGGAACTTGGGCATTTAAAATGTTTAGAAGTGTTAGATATAAGAGCTACAAACATAAGTCATCTTCCACAGAGCATTTTTCAATTGAAAGGTCTGCGTATTATTGGGTCTAAAACAACTCTTGAGTTATGTAGCTTATCACCCGTGAAACGAACCTCCTATAATGATGGTTATGAAACGTTCTGCTACACTGTTGTTTAGTCCTCTGTAAACAACTATTTTAACAGGTACTTTCTCTGTTTTTTTTTAAAACTGTCTTACGTTAATTCCAGTTTTGAAATTGATATGATGTTAATAAAATTTTCTAGCATTTGATACGTATTTTACTATCGATAATAACAACAGAACCATTTCCTGCATGTTTGATTGGCAATCAGCACTTCATCGAACCAAAATGAACTGGAAGCTCAAAAGGTTTGTTCTGGCTCTATCAGTTTCTCCATGTCTGAAAGATTTCGCCAAATGTTGGGAGCGTAATTGTGTTCATTTGCAGATATTGACCACTCTCTGTTGTATCATCTTACAAGTCAAGCGCTAGTGTCGTGTAGTGAAGAACTGAAGATACTTTGTTGATCATCAATAGGATAGTTTTATCAGCATCAATGTGTGATATGTTATTAGGTACATTCGCAAACAAGGATTGCTTTTCTTTTTATCATTCAGAAGTAATGTTAGAAAGCTTATTCATGGAGTTCAGTTTACGCAACTGAGTTGTTCAGAAAGTCAATTTGTGCTTCTAATGAAAGTTTTATAATAAGTGATGTCAATATACTCTTGAGGTGCTATTATACATGTAATACTGGTTCATATTTCTTTTGTAGTATTGACGTCATGTGCACTGAGATGAAATTATCAAATAATACGATTTAACTATAGACTCGTTAATAAAGAAATAATACCCAACTTGAAAAATGTGATTAGTAATCAATATACTCTTCAGCTAATAGAGTTGACCTTTTGAGAAAGTCAAACTATGTTTTTGATGAAAATAGTGGTATTCTAGGTGACTATTATCATATCCAAATTAAGTTCCGTAAGTTTCTATAAGTGATTTAATTATCATAATGAAGTTTTTATTTGTAAAAGTATGTTGTGCACTGGGTGAAATCGTTAAGCATAAGAAGAGTTGACTTTTTGAGTCAGATTATTGACTTTCACCAACTTCACTGAGTTTTTCATTGAATCATTCTGAAGAACATTTCTAAGGCTGGCTACACGCCGGAAGTTCGGAAGGCTCCCATTAAACCTTAAACTCCGTAAGTGCTATAATAAACCCCACCCAAGTTTTGGTGTTTATTTGTGAGGTGGATCTTTATATTTTTCTAGGGAAAAACATGCCCCGTTTTTTTAGAAAGTTCTTTGGGGGTTGAAGTTTTAAAACCTAACTATCGTTTTCTCATCTTTTCTTTTGATGTTAGTGCATGAGTTTTAGCTGTAATTTCTTTTGTTTTAGTGTTAGGATACTTTGGGTTATTCCGTTTGTTTTAGTTGTAGGGATACTTTGGGTTATCTCGTTTGTTTTAATTGCATGGGATAATTTGGGTTATCCCGTTTGGTCAGGATACTTTGGTTTATCTTGTTTGGTAAGGGATACTTTGGTTTATCCCATTTGGACAGGATACTTTGGTTTATCCTTTTTGGTACGGATACTTTGGTTATCTGGTTTGTTGCGTGTTTATGTCTCATTCTTTGCTTGAAGATGTGCTTCCGCTTGCTGTCGAATGTCTTCTTCAACAATTATTTATTAATTTTACTTTATTGGCTTTTAATCTGGTCCGAGCTTCATAATTTCGCCGCTCGAATCTGCTGGGAGTGTTAACAGATATTGTGATAAGATCAATAGGTGTCAATTAGTGTAATTAGATGTACATTGATTGGTGATTACCTTGATTTGTGAGGTTTACCCAAAATAGTTTATGTATCTTCCTATATGTAGCCTCATTCGATTGGTCAGTATTCATTCAAGTAATCAAATCATTATTCATATTACACATACATTCTCTTATGTTACAAAGTGAACCTAATTAAACTTTTTACAGTAATTAAGCGACCATTGTTTTTTTTCCAAGTGACACCAGACAAAAAGGGCTCGTGTCTTTCATTATATAGTTAAGTTATGCTAGATAGTTCACATTCTATGTAACACTGCCTTCATGTTTGTCGACAAAATGTAGAATGCAGGATATGGAAAACAATTACATTCGGCTCTCCCCCCTAACTGAATTTCCCGCCAAAACCGCCATTAAAAAAACAACAAAAAGCTTGATTTAATACTGATTTCGAACCCTATTCAAAAATCTAAACCGTACAATCGATTCAGCTTGTTATAACACAGAATCCGATGGTGTTTTTAACCGTTAGTTTTGGAGTTTTAACAATGGTGGTTTAGCAGTCATTTTGGTGCCAAAAATTTTCAAAATTTTTAGCCTTCTTTTAGCTCATTATGGTACTTTTAGCTACTATTAGTATTGATTAGCTCCCATTTGACTAGCACAATAGTGTGTTTCGGCTGCTTTGCGACTTAGTGTAATCTAAGTATTTGTGATAATGTCTAATAAGAAAAGAATGTCCTCTAAATGCCAAATAAGAATACCAAATAACTATGATGATACTGTATGTGATTTAGGTAAAAGTAAAGGAGTTAATAGTATTGACAACAATAATAAGGCTACTAGTGAGTGTGGTCATGAGAAGAGTGGGGATGTGTGTGAAATGAATGATAATAGTGTTGTCAATAATGGTAAAGGTGGGTGAAATGTGGAATGGGAGTAGAGAAGAATTTGGAGACTGCGGTTGTTAGTGATTTCCCTGCTTTGAATGAGGCTATTAATATTCTATGACCAAAAGCAACAATGATAAAATGGCAAGTAATGTGCTTAAGAGTGCGGAATTACAAGCCTTGAATAGGAGAATGGTAAAGTTTTAGAGGCTTGCCATAGTGACTCTAATGATAATGGTTGTAGTAAAGATGCTAAAAAACAAAGTGTTCAAGGGAATACTTATGGCCTAGGCATGACCAATGAAACAAGATCAAAATCTTATGCCACTATAGTGTGACCAAATGCTGTTGAGATTGAGAACAAACTTAGTCACATCCCTACTGCTTTAGAAGATGGTAGGGATGTGGTAGTGTTTGATGATGAATTGGTACTAGAAGGAAGTATGAAATGGTCTACAACACTATGCGGGCATTTTGTTGGTTGTAAAATAGCCTATAATAAACTTAAGAACAATATAGGTAGAATGCGGGGAAAGTTTGGATTAGTGGATATTGTTACTCAGGGTGGGCTATACTTGTTCAAGTTTAGAGAAGAAGAAGGTATGAATAAGGTACTTGAAAGTGGAGTTTGGATGGTTAATAATAAGCCTTTGGTTATTCAAAGATGGAATCCCAATATATGTGTTGATTGGAGTGACCCAAAGGTGTTACCAATTTGGATCAAACTTTTCAATGTACCTATGGAAGCTTGGACAGTAAAAGGCATTAGTGCTATTGCTAGTAGTTTGGGAAATCCTATTATGATGGGCAAAACTACTGCTAATATTTGCCATGAGGGGACTGGTAGAATTGACTATGCAGGGTAACTAGTGGAAATAAGGGTTGAAGCAAAATTTAAGGAGAAAATTGAAATTGTTATAGGTGCACTGACCAAATGTTTAAGTGTTCAAAATTTGTCAATGTGGAATACACATGGAAACCACCCAAGCGTAGCCACTGCAAGGTGTTTGGACATAGGGAAAGTAATTGTGGATCTGTACCAAGAATTGAGGGTGATTCTGCTATGGGTAAAGATGCAAAGATGTTTATTGATGCTAATGGAGATGGAAGTAAGAATAAGGAAGGATTCACAATGCCTGGCCAAAAACAGAGAAACAAAGGGAAAATTGTGAAAAAAATGGTGAATAATGAGAAGCAAGGCAATGATAGGTATGGGATGAAATTTCAGAAGAAAAACAGAGTGGAGTTTAGGCCTATTTCTAAATAACTTAATAAAGGGAAAAAGCAAGTTACAGTGATTCAAATAGTACAAGTGGTATTGAAAATGGTAGCAATGAAGGAAAACTGATTGATAATAGGAGTGTACCAAAGAGCCCTTGGAAAGTGTCCAAAGAGATTGTGGAAGACTTATGGAAAAGTGCTAATAAATATGCTATTTTCTAGAAAATTGCAGACTCTGAGGTGGCTGAAGTACAAGCTAAGAATGACAAAGATGTTGTTGAAAATGTTACTCTTGAATTCCCTCCCATTCCTACTTCAGAAAACCAATATGTTGCATTGATTGAAGAGTACGAGAGAAAGCCTAATATATTTCTACTTTGGAAGAAGGAGGAAGTTCTTGTTGATAAGCTTGTTAACACTTAAATGATACCTAATATCCAGGAAACTAAGATATGGCCACTCAGAATGTTTATGAACTACAAGGAAGGATGGGAAACTAAATGGAAAACTGAGTACCCTTTTATAGGGAATTTTCAAAAATGAATGTTGAAGTGAATTGGCCACTATCGTTTGTTTATGTTTTGCTGCTTGTATGTGTCTATGAATAGCATGTTGTTTATTTGTTTAGCTCCAATTTCAGTTGATGTGGTATATCAATAGCAATGATTTGGATGCTTATCATGTATCTTGTTTCTTGAGATAATATATTTTCACAGTTGCACCAAAAAATAGATATGGAGAACAATTTGTCTTGGTTGAGTGTGTCATCAATCTTTCACCCTTTATGACTTGACGTTGACCTCATGTTCTCTTTACCTAACATTGAATTAGGACCTTGTGTTACTCGGTTGAGGCATGCTAGTTGTGTTGACCCGTACTCCAGTTTCGTGCGGAAGACTAGATCATACAACTCTCCCCTCCCATTGCTCTGGCGATTTTGGCGACTTATCCATAAACCCTTATCGCTTTTTCCCAACCGATTCTCTACTAATTCATCTATTCCGTCCAAAGCCCGATCATCTTCGATCTTGGTTGTCTTGTTGTTGTTGATTTTCTAGGGTTTCGTCTTCTGGATTAATCGATTTGGTTCTTTACTTAATCGCAGATTTTGGGTTTGGTGTGATCGCACCTTAGGGTTTTTATCCTATCACTGCAATCAATACATCAATTTTAACTGATCGTTTTTATTTTACTATGGGTTAGTATACGTGGTTTAATGTTTTATAAACCCTAGTTTTTACTAGGGTTTTACTCGGCTTCTTGAAGCAGGACGTCAGCTTTGTGTTATTCTGGTGTTGGGTTTTTAAGTTTTTTGATGTCTAATTTGGGAGAGACGACTGTTACTATGTCAAGTCCAGGCATTAACAATGAAGGCAACGTGAGTAACATGAATGTTAATGTTGATGGACAAGAGGGGAGTAGTCCGCGTAATGATGGACAAGTGGAGCCGATTTCACTTGGTTCGAGCCCTAGTCATAATGCATCTACTCATGATACGCCTGAGGGTAATGATACTCTATTGAAAATTCGTGCTATTGAAAAACAAATTCTTGAGGGAAAACTTGTTCTTGTGGGTGATGATGGGCAACCATTAAAACCAGCTATGACACTGGATGCTACTACTTCTACTGGGGCTAATACATTTGAGCATCTTAAGGTGCCGCAGATACGAGAAGGAACTACGAGGAGATGCTAACTGCTATTGGTTATTATTCGACACCTCCTCATGATACTAGTAAAGATACTAGTAGTCCTAATAATGCTACTAGTAGTCCTAATAATGCTGATGCTTTGAAACAACCTTCTACATCGTATGCTGGTGCTACTTCTACTGAACCAATGAAACACATGTCTAACTTTCGTAGGTTGGAATGTAGTAAGAAAGCTAATGGTGTGGATCTTTCTGTCCCGATGAAAGTGGTTGAAGAGGTAAACACTAGGTTTGAGAATACTTTGTATGGGTATTTCCTTGGTAAACGCCTTGCTTTTCCTGTTGTTGATTACTTTGTACGCAATGTGTGGGCTAAGTTTGGTATACAAAAGGTAATGATGAATGCAAAGGGGTTCTTCTTTTTTAAGTTTAGTTCGAAAAAAGGTGTTGATGACGTTATTGAAAACGGTCATTGGTTGATTAATAATGTACCTATTATTCTTAAACCATGGACGGTGAACACCAATTTACTTAAAGAGGATTTGACCAAGATCCCGGTGTGGGTTAAATTCCATGACGCCCTCTTGCTATGTTTTCGATGATGGCCTTAGTCTCCTTGCCACATTGATAGGCACGCCTAAAATGTTAGATGCCTTCACTAGCCAAATGTGCAAGGACTCGTGGGGCCGTAGTAGTTTTGCTAGATGCATGATTGATGTGAAGTTGGATGTGCTTCTTAGGGACAGCCTTCTGTTGAGATTCCGTTACTTGATGGGTGGGGCCGACTATCGAGACGACACGGGTTGAATATGAGTGGAAACCACCGCATTGTGATAAATGTAAGATTTTGGTCATACTCCTATTGATTGTCCTAAAGTTGTTGAACTTCCTACTCAGCCTTCTAAGCGTGCAAATGATGGTGCAAATGATGGTTTCAAGACGGTTAATAATAGGAAGAAGGAAAGCAAGGTGGGTCTTCTATTCCGGTCAAGGAGGGTTTTCAAACCTGTTGTGGGTAAACAGTTTCAATACCAACCCAAGAAAAATCCTCCTGAACCTAAGGAAGTCGTAGTCACTAAGAAGAATGCTTCTGATGTGGCTAGTTCGAGTGGAACCAAAATCGCTACATCTAACCAGTTTGATGCTTTTAATATGGAACATACGGATGCGTCTGGTATTCCTTCTAATGACACTATCAAGGACGTGGATTCTGGTTGTACAATGGAAGTTAATGAAGATAAGTCTACTAAGACAGTCTTGCATCACAAGTGCCTCTTGTGAGTGATTTGAAAGAGATGGAGTCGGTAGTGGCTCCTCAAACTAGTGATTCTTGTATACACCGCCTCTTCTACTAAGAGAAGTAACCCTTTTCTAAAGGGAGAGATTGTAGTGTCCGATTCGAAGATGAGGTTGTTGCTAACCCATTTGATGAGTCGCTAATATATTTGGTGGTGGCCAAGAGTTTGAAGATGAGTATGATGACTATGATTTTGATGACTATGCGAAACAGGTTCGTGATCTTCCGGGGAATTTGGATGCCTTTAATGCCATGTATGGCACAACGTTTCAAGGTCCTAGGAAGTAATTTTATTTCTTTGTGTCATATGTTATCATTTGAGTAGTGATTTGTTTCAGTGGTTAGAAAACAGGAAGTATCTTGTTATGTAAGCTCTATGCCTATGTAACGGGTTGAGATATGGGATTTCACTCATATCCATTGTACTTAAACTTTTATTTGGTTAATTTATTTACGGTGCAGGATTACTCCCTTTAAAAAAAAAAAAAAAAAAAAAAAAAAAAAAAAACAACTCGGTTTAAATGCGTTCTACGAGTAAGTAACTATAACATTATTAAAAATACATGGTTTTTCAAAGGCAAAGAAGTTGTTCACATTTTTGTTCTCGTAAAGCTATCCACATTTGAAAGTACTAGTCGGATACCCGCGCACAGCGGCGACCAAAAAAATATAGTTATATTATAAGTTTAGTGAATTAATTGCTAATCCAACTCTCCCAGAATTTCCTACCCGCTTAGTGAATTCGTTACACAACACTCCGAATATATTTGTGTTCATTGTTTATGTTTGTTTGTGATTCTCGTAACTTTCCCGTGGTACCATTATCCCCGCATATATAAAAACCATCACAACTTCTTACCCGTCAAAAACTCCCCCAAAGTTATAATTTTGACGAATCAAGTTTGTATTGATTCAAATAAAAGTTGAAATTATAAAAATTTGAATAAAAATAAACTCATAAAAAATGTAAAAACTAAAAACTCATAAAAGTATATCAAAATGGATGTTGTATTAAAGAGCACAAAATTTTAGAAAATATGGTGAAATTAGATCATTAAAAAAAATAGATAAAAATATATTTTAATTTGAAAATAAAGATAATTTTTTAGTTGAAAAGTGATACATGTCACTCTATAATTGGAGCTACTCATCTTAATTTTTGGTGAAACTTAAATGCTTTATATACTAGTATAGAAGTATAGATACACAAGAGAAGAAAACGTGTAAAATAAAACGGGTGAGAAATGAAGAAAATGAAAGAGTTGAAGGACCTCTTATGTCATACACGTATATTCCTTCAAATTCATTATTAACAGGTGGATTTGAAGTTTGAAGGTCAAATAATTGCTCATATAGTTTGTTCTTGTTTGATTACTTAATCGTAATGGATTGATTATTTAATTGTGACACTACCCCAAGGATGATGATGATATTGAGGACTTTTCGTCGCCCGAGGACAATAATGCTAAAGGTAAAAATAATTCTTTATTTTGGTGATCGGTTTGTTAAAGTGATTAATCTTTGTTTGGGATAGTTTTATTGAATTTGTTTGTTAATATGAGATTTATTTTGGTGATTGGTCTTGACTTAATGAGTTGACTTTATAAAAAATTCAAACTGCATCCTTTATGAAAAAAGTTTGGATACTAAGTATCATAAACAAGTTTTAAAAGCTACCCACATGTGAAACTTTCAAGACACAATACTGAGATAACAGATTATATAGAAAGTCATTGAGGTGAATTCATCTTATTAGTTACTGTATTATCTAGTAGTATAGCTGATATCAATGTACAATATATATTCCATTCTTAACTACTTAGTGAAAGTTTTTTAATGCATATATGACATTTATATATGTCGATGGCAATAATACATGTAGAATAACTGTCCACTATTCGTTAAAGTTTGAGACTTAATCATACAGCACATGTATAGGTATATCTGGTAATTGATTGTGTATATGGGAATTATTAAAATATCTTGGAAAGGAATACTTTATAAGTTATAACTAGATAGTACAATAGTGAATGATTAAAAAAAACAAGCCTAAACAAAATAGTATTCTTATGTTTTTTTTTTTTTTTTTTTTTTTTGGACAAAAAGTCTTTATAATTTGTTACCCTATCTCTTTCCAAAGTTTTTCCACACAAATGATCCCGTTCACATTGGCCATTGATCCTTCGTAGCAACATCCTTCATATAAAATAATGGGTGTATTTCGTTGTAATGTAATCAGCTTAGCCTAAAAATATTAAATGAAAGAATTGAAAACTATCTTTTTTGTATAACCCTTTAGGCCTATCCATTTCATCCAATTAAGTTTCTTTGTGATCAGCTTAATATTGTACTCTTTTCAGCTATAACTTTAATGGCGTCCACTTCTAATTCATTGATTCAAAAGAGCTTCAAGTATGATGTCTTCTTAAGCTTTAGAGGTGAAGACACTCGAAAGAACTTTGTTGATCATCTGTATCATGCTCTAGAGAATAAATGCATTTACACTTACAAAGATGATGAAAAAATTAAGCAAGGAAAAATGATAAGTGATGAGCTTATTAAGGCCATTGAAGACTCAAAATTTTACATTGTTGTATTCTCTAAGAACTATGCTTCTTCTTCTTGGTGCTTGGAAGAGCTTGTTAAGATTATGGAATGCCAGACGATGGACGAGCACACTGCTTACCCCGTGTTCTATGATGTGGAGCCCACTGAAGTACGCAAACAAACTGGGGCTGTTGGAGATGCATTTGCAAAACATAAAGAGGCTGAAGCTGCTGGGAAATGGAGAAAGGCTTTGAAAGAAGCATCTGATTTGGCTGGGTGGGAGTTGAAGAACACTTTTGATGGGTAATTCCTTCATCATATCTTTGATTTTACTTCTTTTTGATCTACGATTGAATGATTCCGCTGGGTGTAGTTGTAGTCTTAGGGTCATTGTTCCTTGCTAGTTTTATTTATATATACATAATTAATGGCTTTCAAAAAAACATGTTTCATCTCAAACGGGTCAAATGGGTAAATAACTATTTATATTCTAACATGGTCTATTTTTAATACATATAACCTTAAAGAAGTTTTTTATTCACAAACTTAAGATTTTTTCTGTAGTGATATATAACCTTAAAAGCAGTTTTTAATGCATCGAAATGAGTATGTTATAAGTTAGATGTTGCAGGGAAGTGTTTGCGGGTAGACCCAACCTGTTTTGACCCGTAAAAAATTACCTTATACCCAGCCTATCTGTTATTCATCTAGAATCTAACTGATAGGTGATTCTATGCCATTACTTAATTTACAATTGTATGTGTTATTATCTGAAATTGATTGTTCAAGTAGGATTTTTAACAAGCTTATTGAATTTTATTTTACATACAGACATGAAGCTAAATTTATCCAAAAGATTGTTGAAGAGATATCACTAGAGTTGCGTTTCATTAACTCGGATGTTGATGGAAAATTAATAGGCATGGAGACCCGAGTAAACGATGTTGTTTCATCTTTAGAAACCAGTGTTGATGATGTTCGCATGCTAGGGATATGGGGATGGAGGTGCGGGAAGACAACCTTGGCGAGCTGTTTTTGATCGTATATCAATTCAGTTTGAGGGTCAAAGCTTTGTTGAAAATGTTAGGGAAGTTTCAAAAACCTCTTTGTCGGGTTTGAAGAAGTTGCAGAAGCAAGTACTCTCAGATGTTCTAAATGATAATAACATTAGAGTAAGTAGTGTTTGTGACGGGAAAAATGTGATGAAAAAGTTCTTGCACAGTAGAAAGGTTCTAGTTGTTCTAGATGATGTGGATCACATAGAACAACTTGAGGCGTTAACCGGTGACCGTAATTGGTTCAAGCCTGGAAGTCGAATTATCATAACAACCAGAGATGAGCAAGTGCTGCGTGCACACAGAGTGAACTTGATTCATGGTGTCAATTTGTTATCGAATGATGAAGCAATTTTCATGTTCCGTTGGTATGCATTTGGGAGAGAGATTGAAACTGAAGGTTACAAAGAGCTATCGAGGCAAATTGTACGTTATGCTGCCGGTCTTCCATTGACTATAAAAGTTTTGGGTTCATTTTATGTGGTAAAGATCAAATTGAATGGAAAGATGCCATAGAAAGACTAAAACAATTCCCTTGGAGGAAACTTTGAAAAATTGGAATTAAGCTATAATAGTCTTGAGCGGGATTATAAAGAAATATTTCGGATATTGCATGCTTACTCGGAGGTTGGGAGGAAGACGAAGCAATCGAGTGCTTGAAAGCCGTGGATTCCATGCTAAAATTGGTTTAAGAGTTCTTGAGCGAAATCTCTTATAAGTATTTATAAAAAAGTATTTTATAATCTCGGAAAGTTATGAATATAAGCAATTGTGGATGCATGATCATTTACAAGAAATGGGTAGGAATATTGTTCGTCGGTCTTACCCCGATGAACCTCAAAGACATAGCCGATTGTGGGTTAAGGAGGAAATTGAGGATATATTGACTAATAACCTGGTAAGAATTAAGCTAGTATGATTTAGAAAAAACTTAGAGTTAACTACATTTTTTGTCCATGTGGTTTGCTGAATATTTCATTTTGGTCCAATAATTTAAAAAGTTTTGAGTTTGGTCTAAAATGAAACATTCATTCCGGCTCGGTCCAATATTTCTAACTCCGTTAGTTTAATTATATTTGATTGTTTAATAAATTGTCTTTTTAGGTATGTTAGACAAAATAATATTAGTAAGTTACTACCAGTTTCATAAAAAAAACACATAACAATTCTCATCTTCGTCTTTGTTTGTCTCTCTAAAAGTTTTCCACAAATTCACTTTCTCTCTCTAATAATCATTCAAAAATTCATTAATTCGAATTGAATTACTCCGTATCATTCAATTTGTTTCATATCATCTTCAGTCACTCTCAACTTGATAATGTTTTCAGTGATTTTGGGCATTTTGAAATTTAAGGTTCTGACAAAAATTAAGGGGTTTTATTCTTTCTATTTCAGGGTACCCAAGCAACAAAATGTCTACACATCGAGTCACCGGGTTTAATTGCGGAAATTGCAATGAAAGGTCTAGCAAAAATGAAGGATCTTAGATTTATTGGCGTACACACATCATTTGAATGTAACTGGA
Source organism: Chrysanthemum lavandulifolium (assembly GCA_022545495.1). NCBI lineage: Eukaryota > Viridiplantae > Streptophyta > Magnoliopsida > Asterales > Asteraceae > Chrysanthemum > Chrysanthemum lavandulifolium. The sequence continues at coordinate 3,843,233 of CM040239.1, read as the reverse complement.
AATTTGATAAAGTTAGCGAATACCTTCCAAGTTCCTTACGATATATAAGATGGCGGAGTTTTCCTTTTCGAGTTTACGAATACATTTCAAGGAAAATATCTTATTGAACTTTACATACGTCACAGCCATATTGTTCAACTTTGGGAAGATGGAGAAGAAAAGGTAGAATAATGGTTAATTTGTTGTTTTTCATGATTCATTTTGATCCTATATATCTATTGGTTTGTCATTGCACCAATATTAATTCTTTTTTGTACTTATGTTAGGTTCTTCATAAGCTCAGGTTCCTCAATATCGGGTTTTCAAAATTGAGGACCTTTGACCTTAGGTTGGCTCCAAATCTTGAGCAGTTGACTATTGACAATTGTTGGGATTTCGTAGAGCTTCATACGCCTGCTCATCATCTAAAGCTCAAATATCTCAATCTCTCATTTTCAAAGCTGACAAACCTTCACCTCGGGAATACTCCGAATCTTAAGAAGCTAATACTCAAAGGCTGTAAGGATTTGGTAGAACTTCAATTACCCGCTGAAAGTCTAAAGCTTGAATATCTATATCTTAGTCATTCAAAGTTGAAGAGCCTTTGCCTTAGGAATACTCCGAATCTTGAGAAGTTAAAACTCGAAGGCTGTAATGATTTGGTAGAAATTCAAATGCCTCCAGATAGCATTTGTAAGTTGAAACATCTCAAATCATTCAAAATCAAATCTTGTTGGCTTCTTGAGAAGTTACCTGAGGATATTGGCAGATTAGAATCTTTAGAGAAGCTAATCTTAACCGACTGTAAACTTTTACGAGATATTCCAAAAAGCATTTGTAAGATGAAATGTATAAACAAGTTATGTCTCCGCGGTTGTATTCGCGTTGTTGAATTGCCTGACGATATTGGATGCTTAGAAGGTTTGAAAGAGTTAAACATAAATGGTACAGGCATATCCCATCTTCCACAAAGCATTTTCCTGTTGAGAGGTCTGCGTATTGTTGGGTCGATGCAGCTTCTTGCTACATATGGTTTTTTACTCAAGAGACGAAGAATCTGTGATGATGATGATGATGATGATGATGATGCTGGTGCCGATGATGATGGTGCCGATGATGATGATGATGCTCGTGCCGATGATGATGATGATGATGATGATGATGCTAGTGCCGATGATGATGATGATGCTCGTGCCGATGATGATGATGATGATGATGATGAAATAGTCTGCTACATATAAGTATATAACCATTAATTACACATGCCAAAGGAGCCAATACATTAAAAACTATTTTAACAGGTACCTTTTTTTTTTTCTTTTTTTTCTTTTTTAATCTTAAATTGATTATGGAAATATTCATTGTTTCTGCAATATATGTGTTTTACTATTATTCTAACAATCCATTTTATGCTATTAGGAGGTCCAATCGGCAGGAAGCATCCGTCATCAGCGTATAACAGTTAGTCAAGTGAACTCTGATCGGGTAAGTCATTAAGCAATTTCTCAACTCGAATGGATTCAGTAGGGTATGGTTTATCATACAGATTTTATGATTGTTTGTAAAGAAGTGTTTCAAAGTATGATTGTCATTTTACCTTCGGTATTAGTACTTTTCAAATGTATACACTGTTAGATCAAGCTATAATCCCAACTTGGATGTTGTACTAGAACTTATTACTTTAAACACAGTTGACTTCTTAGAAAGTCAAACTGATGAAAATGGTGGGAGATGATCATGTTAGAAATAAAGTTAAGAAAGTGTTATGAGTGATGATATATCATAAAATAGTTTTATATACATAAATAAGCTCTACATTTGGATGAAATCATTAATCATGCATATATTTGACTTTTGAGTCAAACTATTGGCTTTCATCAAATTTTCACTGAGGTTTCATATATGCGTTTGGATATGATATTGTCAATTGTCATGTTAAAACTGATTTCAGTTAAGGTTTCATTAGTGATTTAGTTATCATACACAAGTTTTTTGGGTAAAACTGAAGATAAAATCATTTTTTATAAGCTAAAATTGATACTTAAATCTCGTTTAATTACCGAATTTATTGGTCAACTGATTTGGGTAGAAAGCGGTCAGAATCATGACCCGGGTAAAATGTGGATACTTTGTTTTAAGTTTTGGTTTTTCACACTTTAGCCACTGGAACTTTGCTTAATAGAAAGTTCAGAAATATATTACACATCAACACATTTGATGATGTAACCTTGGACCTTATATATGACGCTCCAGATGCACCCAGAGGATACGGATCTTGACCCTTTCGTAAACCTTTGGTTGATATTTGAACCTCATGGATACGCTTTTATAAAAATGAAATTCATTTCAATAAAAACCCGCCAAAAACTTTTAAAAAAACTTACAAAACACGAATCAAATCCATCAAAATAACTAAACCCCTGATAAAAGTATTACTTTGATATAACAGAAGTAATAATTAGAATGGGAATTTTTGAAGCACCTTCATTTTCAAGCGGTTAAGGCGCGGGTGTAGTGCGGAGGATAGGGGGTGTTCGGGTTCTGGTTTGGGTAAGGCGGATTTGAGATTGGGTTCGGATTCGGGTTTGGGTTTGGGTTCGGTTGTTGTGGATGATGATGATGATGATATTGATTCTGAGCATTTTTCAGGAATGAGACGTTATCATCAGAGAATGATTTGTGAAAATCCATGTTTGGACAGGAGCTGGGAACACGAGATGAACATGAACTTATCGTATTAGACGACACTAATGTGAATGTTTCAAATCAGTTTTGTCTCAAAGGCATCGATATGGGTGTTGGGCTTTACTTAACTCTTCTTTAAAGATAGCTTTTGCTCCATATCTTAGGTGCCATTTGTTTAGCCATTTCCTTGTTTTCTTGGCACTTTGTTATGCTTTCGTGTTGTACGTTTTCGTATCAAAACCTCATCAGGTTTTCGCTTGTTTCAATAAAATTATTTTGTTGTTGTTGAAGATAGGGATATTACTTTTTCCATTTAGCCACTACGGGAAAAAGATCTAATGATAAGTAAAATTTGCCTTCATGTTACGCGGTAATTGCGGTTGTATCACGGTTTTGTTACTGATAGGCTATTTGGAAGAATATTTGTTCAAACTTTAACATCTTTTTTCAACAGCTTTGATCCTTAAGTATGATATTTTTATTAACATCAAAGTATATTTATGGCTGATAAGTTGTCAAGTGAATAATGTAAATTAAGTTACGGTTCAAAGTGAAAATGGTGGGAGTTTGATTTAATGTTTGAGATGATCATTTTTTTTTTTACCTTTCCAAATAAAGGTTTTGAAAATGATATGAGAAAATACACAAAACTTTAATTTACAGTAATATGCTCTTAGCTGGATTGAAATCATCAAAATGAAACCCATTTGACTTTTTAAGTCTACAATATTGACTTTCTATCATATTGAGTCAAACTATTTGCTTTCATCAAATTTCACTGACATTTTCTTATGGCAAGTATACCGACAAACATATTTACTTGAGATTTCTAAAAGCTACTGTGTATTCCTATTGTGTATTCGTCATGGTTGAGCTGTAAAATGTGGAATGTAGAATTTGAAAAATAGTTTGACATGGTAAAACTGAGCTAACACAAACCGTTTAAACCATGTCAGTATCGACCACGTAGTTGATATGTCGTGATTTGGTTATGTTACCAAAGTCTAAAAAGTTTGTATTTTCTATTTCAAAATTGCAGAAGATGACACAATACAGGAGTACAGGACATATCACCAAGCTTTGTTGCTGAAACTCAGCTTCTTACCCTGTGTAACCTTTGTCGTCATTTTGGGACACTTCATTAAAAGGAGGTGATTTGCACACTCCATTAATCGATTGGGACACTCAAAAGTATTGTGTACTGACATATATACCCTTAAATCACTTTACCCATATTCACTCCTGCAAGGTATAAATGCCAAAATATAATACTTTTGAGTGTTTCAATCAATTCATGAAGTGTTCAAATCACCTCTCTTGTTTAAATGTTACATTGGGTGTATACGGAGTCGGATCGTATTTGGGTTAATCGGGTAAAAAGCTACATTGTGTGTATAAAATAGCTAGCAAGTACATACATATTCTCTACTTCTTTTTCTACTGTACATATGAGTATAAAAGAAGAACTTATAATTTATTTCACCAAATCAGAAAATCTTTTGATTTATTTTATTAAACACCTTTTAAAAATAATAATAATAATAATAATAATAATATATTATTATTATTATTATTATTATTATTATTATTATTATTATTATTATTATTATTAAGAGAGGTGTCCTTCAAATCGGGTTGTAAAATAAAGTGGGTTTCTCTCTCCTGTGGGCGATCCTAGCGACCTCATGGGATCATCTTGATCTCATTGTGTCTTCGCCATCATACTTTAACTCGCTCAGTTGAATTATGTTTGTGTATATTAGGGTTTCTTTCTTCTTCTCCTTCATTTAGTTCACTTTCTTTTTTACTTAGGGCTCTGTTTGATTCCGGTTGGGTCGTGGTGTTATCTGCTCCTTCCATACGGGTTGGTTATGGTCGTGGTGATCTCATCAGAAAACCAATAAATCTTTGGGTTCGGGTTCTCCTTCCAATCGGGTTGTAAAATTCTGGTAGCGACTTGGGGTTTTCTGTGTTTTGACACAGAATTCTGGAAAGCATTTGTTTGCTTGCTCTTTTGGGGGTAGCGACTTGCCTTTTCAATTCTGGTAGCAACTTGGCTTTAAAACTCTTGTTGCGTTTTATATTGGTGGGGCCCGCGCGGTTTGTCTGCTTGCTCTTTTTTCTGGGTAGCGTCTTGGTTTTCCTGATTCTAGTAGCGACTTGCCTTTAAAACTTTGATTGAGTTTTGTATTGGTGGGGCCCGTGCCGGTTATTGTTGTGGTTCTTGTTCATACAGTTTTCTTTTTAGTCTTAGAGCACAAGGTATGGGCAATACCAATAACACGTTATTGGTATGCCACCTCAGCGCCACATCATACACTTCCAAATAACACACCAATAACTCAAACACCCTCCCTCATAACACACCACTAACATGTTATTGGGTCCCGCAAAATACCCCACTAAAAATACCCACCCACTCACAATACAAAAACAAAAAAGACAAAAAGACAAAAAAACACACACACAAGTTTCATTTGGCTTGAGCCACTCTAGTAACTCAAAACCATTTGGCATGTAAATGGCTTATTGCATGGTATGGTAGATGGCATGTTATTTGTCAAAAATTTTGTGTTTGGCATGTTAAATAAAGACCATACCTTGTGCTCTAGGTGGTTTGATGGTCCTACTTGGTTTAAAATTTGTTTTTATTGGTGGGGCCCGCACACCCTTGTTGCATTTTATCCCTTTAACCATAATTTGATGCGTTACGTGTGTGGTAGGCCTTCGTCACGTGCGCTGTTGTTTTTTTAATTTAGCATTTGTTTGGTTTTGAGAGCTCGACAAAAAAAAAAAAAAAAAAAAAAAAAACTCTATGGCTATTATTCGGTTTCATTGTCCCTTTGCTGGTTTAAGTGGTTGTCAAGACGATAGTGGGAATGGGCTTACCAAAACCTCGTTGATTTCTCATCTTCGTGATCGTCATTTCAATGAGGATGCGCTAGCCGCCGCCAAACTTTCTTTGGCCACTAATCTGGTTGTTTTTTAGGTTGCTGAGGTTACGTTGAAACGTATGGGTATTTGGTTGTGTGGGGTTTGTTTTAAGACGCATATTCTTCGCTCTAAATGTCGGCATGGATCTGATTTTGTGCCACCACCCGATTGCGGTGATGGTGTTGTTAGATTTGTGTTATTTGATCTCCCTAAGCCCCAAGTTCCCTCTTCTGTTCAGCTCGCTTGCGTTGAAGATTTGGTTTTGGAAGAGCACTCTAGTTTTGATTTACACTTACTTGACACTTTGCTTGCTAAAGGGTTGCACACTGTCAAATCCATCCCTCCAAAGGGCCGTTTGGGATTCTCTCATGTTTTGAAAGGAGCTCTTGATAAGGTGATCTGCACACCTGAAGACATTTCTTGTTGGGTTAGCCTGTTAGCCTTGCCTCTTTGTCTCCTTAAAACCTTTTGCCAGAGGAGTAACATGGAGTGTAGGTCTGCTACTAGGCGCCAGCGTCAAGAAGAATATATCGCTAATGCCATTCGGTATTGGGGTGCGTCGGTGGTAGTTCTGACTGTTAGAGAGGTTTTAGTGAACCCCTACTTGGTCTAATAATGAGGAGGAAACACGGAGTTGGGTGGCGTAATGTCAAGCAATGTAGGAGGAAGATTTGTGATTGTCATTATCTTCTTTGTTGTCGAGTTCTTTCTTCTTCAGGTGTTGCTCCTTACAATGATACTACCCTTGAGGACCTAAAGGCTAAGCATCCCTTCAAGTCTGCTCCTTCACTGCCTGATATACCTATTGATCATCATAACCTCATTGCATCTCCTGCTGTGGTTCTTGACATGATTAAGAGTTTCCCCCGTGGTACATCTTGTGGTCGAGATGGTTTACGCGCCCAACACTTATTGGATTGTTTTAGCGGTGCTGTTGTGGCTATATCTGATGAGTTAATCAACTCCATCACCCAAGTGGTAAATATTTTTCTTGATGGTAAGTGTCCTAAGGCTTTGGGCGAGTATATTGCCAGTGCTCCTCTCACACCACTGATCAAACCAGGTGGTGGTATTCGTCCTATTGCGGTGGGGACTGTCTGGAGGCGTTTAGTCTTCAACATGGGAGCTTCTATGATTGGCCACTCTTTAGATGGATACTTGAATAATCTACAGTTCGGAGTTGGAGTTTCTGGAAGAGGGGAGGCCATTCTTAATGTCGTGAATCGGTTTGTTGAAGACCGTGGAGATGATGTGGGTCTTTCGATGTTGTTGGTGGATTTCAAAAACGCCTTCAATCTGGTGGACCGTGAGGTTATATTACAAGAGGTTCGCCTCCATTGCCCTGCCATATCACGTTGGGTTGAATTTTGCTACTCTAGCCCAGCCAGATTATATTATGGGGAACACACTTTATGGTCACACCAAGGCGTGCAGCAAGGTGACCCTCTTGGACCTCTCCTTTTTGCGTTGGTGTTACATCCTTTGGCTCGCAAGATCAAAGACTCATTTTCTCTCCCCTTTCAAGCTTGGTACCTAGATGATGGTACGATCATCGGAGATACTCTGTTTGTTGGGAAGGCCCTGGAGCTCATTATGATAGATGGACCTCGTTATGGTTTGCACCTCAACGTCGATAAACCGAGGTTTTTGCCAAGGAAGATCCTAGAAGCGAGACTCGCAGTGTTTTCCTCCTAATATTGCCCGCCCCGCATGGTGTAAAATTATTGGGTGGGCTGTTGGTGTAGACCTTGAGTTTAGCAATAAGCTCGTTTTGAAACGAGTTTCTAAAACCATTGAACTTATGGACGACATTGCTAAGCTTAATGATCCCCAATGTGAGTTCTTCGCTTCTCCGCATGTCTTGGCATTTCAAGTCAGATTTCTCTGCGCACATGTTCCCCGTGTCTTTGAACGTGCTCGAGATATTATTCGATGAAGCACTTCACTCCTCTTTGGAGCGAATTGTCACTGCCTCTGGCCCGGGTTTGGAAATTGGCAATGGAGACGGGCCACTCTTCCTTTTGAATTTGGGGGGCTTGGTGTATACGCTGATGGTGATGTTTTGAATTATGCCTTCCTTGCTTCTAGATTCCAATCGGCCAACCTACAGACTGAACTTCTCCGGCAGTCTGGTGTTGGTGCTTCTGGATCTTCCTTTGATGATGCCCTGCATGTCTTTAACGAGAAAATGGCCGACCTTTTGGGTAGCTCTTGTGAGATTGCCGCCCCAAACTCATGAAGAAATTGGCGATTCATATTTCACACGTGTCACAAAAGAGGTGAATCCACCTTACGCTTATCCGCTAGACGGATGGCCCTATGGAGATCGCAAATGGAAGACCATACTTGACCGGCTCAAAGTAGTCCCGATAGTTAGGTCAAGGACTATGAATGCTAAAACTACGGTGTGTTCTATGCTATCATCTAGGTGTTCCTCTTTTCTCCACTCAGATGCCGTGCTCGCTTGTTCCAAGGTTTTACTGGTGACATCTATGGGATCATCTTTGTATCATGCGCAGTATTATTGGTATTAAACATCGACATAATGTGGAGCGTGATACTCTCGTGATATCTGTTTCGGGTAGGAGTTTCGGCTCGTAAAGAAGTTGATATCGGGCTCTGTGGAGAGAGAGAGACAAACACCTACGCCCGGTGACTTGTTACTTTACTCGTGGGCGAGAGGCCTTGATGTGTGTGTTGATCTTCTTTGGGTCATCGCCTTGACGCAAACCGGTATGGTGACTTTGTGGCGTCGCCGTGATTGAAGTGCACAGGCAAACGTCTCAAGCACGAAACCAAATCACGATATTGGATATAGGTGCATCCCTTCTCTTCTCTTCTTTTGGTGAACTCGAGAAGGAGGCGGTGACCTATTTCAAGTGAATCCGAAAGTTCTCGGTCACTAAAGACATTGGCGCGTGGTGCTAACTATATTTTTAGTAGGGTTTGTTTTGCTATTGCTAGAGGAGTGGGGGCCCAGTTAGTCTCTCGGCTCCCCACTAATTTCTTGTAATTTCCTATGATTTTCTAATGAAGTGATGTTTTATACAAAATAATAATAATAATAATAATAATAATAATAATAATAATAATAATAATAATAATAATAATAATAATAATAATAATAATAATAATAATAATAATAATAATAATAATAATAAACATCGGCACAACATAGTGCGTGACACTTTGATTGATATATGTTCTCGGTGCGGGTTTCATTTCGTAAAGAGGTTGACATCGGATTGGGTGGAGAAAGGGAGCAAGTCTTACGGCCGCCAGATATCCCGCCTATTCTTGGGATGGAGGGCGGGACGTGCGTGTCGATTTGACGGGTCGTCCCCTCACACAAACCGGTATGATGGATTTCGTGCTGTGTCGTGCGATGATCGACGCAAAACGAAGCGCATCAAACACGGAGCCAAATGTATCGACATTGGATATGGGTTCACCCTTTCTCATTTTCCTCCTTAGGAGAACTTGAGGTCGACGCGGTGACCTTACTTAAGCGGATCCGGAAGTTCTCTATAACTCAAGACATTGGGATACTGCCTTGCTCATATCTTGATGGGATTAGTTTTGCTATTGCTAAAGGTGTGGGAGCCCAGTTGTTTCGAGGCTCCCACTAATTTCTAGTAATCCATTGGTTTTGTTTCTAATGAAAGTGATGTTTATTATAAAAATAAAATAAAAAAAAATAATAATAATAATAATAATAATAATAATAATAATAATAATAATAATAATAATAATAATAATAATAATAATAATAATAATAATAATAATAATAATAATAATAATAATAATAATAATAATAAACATCGGCACAACATAGTGCGTGACACTTTGATTGATGTATGTTCTCGATCCGGGGTCTCACTCGTAAAGAGGTTGACATCGGATTGGGTGGAGAAAGGAGCAAGTCTTACGCCGGCAGATATCTTGCTCTATTCTTGGGATGGAGGGCGGGACGTATGTGTCGATTTGACGGGTCGCCCCTCACACAAACCGGTATGATGGATTTTGTGCCAAGTCGTGCGATGATTGACGCCGCAAAACGTAAGCGCATCAAATACGGAGCCAAATGTGCGAGACATTGGATATGGGTTCACCCTTTCTCATTTTCCTCCTTAGGAGAACTTGAGGTTGACGCGATGACCTTACTTAAGCGGATCCGGAAGTTCTCTATAACTCAAGACATTGGAGCGCGTAGCTGCTCATATCTTGATAGGATTAGTTTTGCTATTGCTAAAAGTATGGGAGCCCATTGTTTGAGGCTCCCCATTAATTCTTGTAATCCATCGGTTTTGTTTCTAATGAAAGTGATGTTTTATAATAAAATAATAATAATAATAATAATAATAATAATAATAATAATAATAATAATTATAATAATAATAATAATAATAAACATCGGCACAACATAGTGCGTGACACTTTGATTGATATCTGTTCTCGATGCGGGTTTCACTCGTAAAGAGGTTGACATCGGATTGGTGGAGAAAGGGAGCAAGTCTTACGGCCAAGATATATCCCGCTCTATTCTTGGGATGGAGGGCGATGCGTATGTGTCGATTTGACGGGTCGTCCCCTCACACAAACCGGTATGATGGATTTTGTGCCAGTCGTGCGGTGATCGACGCCAAAACGTAAGCGCATCAAATACGGAGCCAAATGTCGCGACATTGGATATGGGTTCACCCTTTCTCATTTTCCTCCTTAGGAGAACTTGAGGTGACGCGGTGACCTTACTTAGCGGATCCGGAAGTTCTCTATAACTCAAGACATTGGGATACTGCTGCTCATATCTTGATGGGATTAGTTTTGCTATTGCTAAAGGTGTGGGAGCCCAGTTGTTTCGAGGCTCCCACTAATTTCTTGTAATCCACCGGTTTTGTTTCTAATTAAAGTGATGTTTATTATAAAAAAAAAAAAAAAAAAAAAAAAAAAATAATAATAATAATAATAATAATAATAATAATAATAATAATAATAATAATAATAATAAACATCGGCACAACATAGTGCGTGACACTTTGATTGATATATGTTCTCGATCCGGGGTCTCATCGTAAAGAGGTTGACATCGGATTGGGTGGAGAAAGGAGCAAGTCTTACGCCGCCAGATATCTTTCTATTCTTGGGATTGAGGCGGGACGATGTGTCGATTTGTGGGGTCGCCCCTCACACAAACCGGTATGATGGATTTTGTGCCAAGTCGTGCGAGTGATTGACGCCGCAAAGCGTAAGCGCATCAAATACGGAGCCAAATGTGCGAGACATTGGATATGGGTTCACCCTTTCTCATTTTCCTCCTTAGGAGAACTTGAGGTCGACGCAGTTGACCTTACTTAAGCGGATCCGGAAGTTCTCTATAACTCAAGACATTGGGCTGCATGCTCATATCTTGAGAGGATTAGTTTTGCTATTGCTAAAGTATGGGAGCCCAGTTGTTTCGAGGCTCCCATTAATTCTTGTAATCCATTGGTTTTGTTTCTAATGAAAGTGATGTTTTATAATAATAATAATAATAATAATAATAATAATAATAATAATAATAATAATAATAATAATAATAATAATAATAATAATTCAATTATTTCTTAATAAGTATAAAGTTTTAAAAATCTCTTATGTTAAAGACGAGGTTTTCTTTTATATAATAACATATGTTTAGACATATCGAATGCACCTAACGAATAAGCCAAGAATAAAAGAATAAGTGTGTGGAAAGTTTATAAAAGTAATTAAATATTATAAGAGAAAGATACTTTTAAACCACTACAATGGTACTCTATGATTACGAGTAATAAATAAGCAAGTCCAAGACAAAGAAATATAATTATAAACAGGATTTATCTAAATTGTGCCTTAGAGACACACGATAAGAAGCATGGGCGGAGCTTAGTAAGGACAAGGAAGGGTCCCGGCCCCCCTCGGCCTAAGTCCGTTAGTGTATTTTTTTTGCGAATTCATGTGTTAAATTTTTTATTTTTTCATCTCGGCTCTCCTATCTAATGTTTCTTCGGAAAAAAAAAATTTATTTCGGCCCTCCCACAAAATTTTCTCTAGCTCCGCCACTCACAAAAAAGGAGTCTAGATCCACACAAAAGTATAATTTTAAAATAAAAAAATGTTTTTTTATACTTTTGTGTGGTCCCTAAGTCCTTTATTGTGGGTCTCTATCTTCTTATCTTATGCCCGAGGCACAGGTTAAAAAACAAATTTACAACTTCATTGACGTGTTAATTAACAATCTTATGGTCTTTTTTTCTCTATTTGTGTCACCATCTCATTCCAAATATTTTTCACCCTAAATGATCACGTTCACATTGCTAGTGCGATAACCATCGATCCTATATAGCAAAATGCCAAATAACTAAGGTTTTATAAGTTGCTAATTGACATAGTCACCTTAGATAAATGTAATGGTATTACTTTCTGGGGAATCAGATAAAGTAAGACAATACCTTCCAAACTCTTTACAATTTTTGAAATGGATTGGTTTCCTTTTTTGAGTTTATAAACTACATTTCAAGGGAAAAAATCTTGTTGAACTTGAGATAAGTTGCGGTGCTCAGGTTCTTGACCCTCACCGGTTCAAAACTGAGGACCTTTCAACTTGGGAATACTCTGAATCTTAAGATACTAAAACTGAATAGGTGTAAGGATTTGGTAGAGCTTCAAATGTTTGTCGAAAGTTTAAAGCTCAAATATCTCGACCTTAGTAATTCAAAGTTGACAAACTGTCACATCAGGAAAACTCCAAATCTTGAGACACTAATACTCGATGGCTGTGATGATCTAGTGGAGCTTCAAATGACTGCCGTAAGTTTAAAGCTCAAATATCTCGACCTTAGTTCTTCAAAGTTGACAAACCTTACATGGACCAGCATCCTATGGCCCAAAAGCTCACCCCCACCAGACTCGCACCCTCTAACTCCCACGACCTAACCTTTGAATCCACCAACATCACCTTCCAGCCTTTCTCGTCCGACCTAATTTGGTTTGGCCCAACAAACTACACCTGGCCTACAATTGACACCACAAAAACATACACCCGAATCACTATCAACTACCTAACCACTGTCACCCAACCGAAACCCAAATACACATCTGCAAAAAATTACCGGACACCCTATGGTCACACGTGCTAAATATGGCCTCACAAAGCCTATTGATTGTTTGTCTCTTAACACTATCACCACTTCACCCATTCATCGGTCTCATGTTCATGATCTTCATGACCCTAATTGGCAAAAATCTATGTCAGAATATAATGCTTTAATTAATAACGGAACATGGGTAGTTATGCCTCGTCCTACTAAATGTCAATATTGTGTTATGTATATGGCTTTTCAGAGATAAATTTAATGCAGATGGATCACTTAGTCAGTATAAAGCTTGCCTTGTATCGAATGAACGTAGTCAGTAGTTGGGTATTGATTGTGACGAGACATTTAGCCCGGTTGTCAAACTGGCTACTATACGCATTGTTTTGAGTTTTGCAGTTTCTATGAATTGGCCTATTCATCAGTTGGATGTGAAGAATGCTTTTCTTCGTGGTGATTTATTAAAGACAATTTATATGCATCAACCACCTGGCTTTGTGGACCCTCATAATCCTAATTGTGTTTGTCATTTGAAACGGTCTTTTTATGGGCTTAAGCAAGCCCCTCGTGCATGGTTTTAGTGCTTTGCTTCTTAGGTCATACAAGTTGGTTTTCACCACAACAAAACTGACTCGTCATTGTATATCTTTCATCGCAAGACAAATATTGCATACTTGCTTCTTTATGTTGATGATATTATCCTCACTACTTCTTCTGCATCTTTTTTTCAGAAGGTTATCTCCTCGCTTCATGGAGAATTTGCTGACTGGCATGGGCTCTTATATTTTTTTTTGGTGTGTCTGTTCAACGTTCTTCAACAGGTTTATTTTTTCTTAGAATACTTATGCTAAGGAGCTTCTTGAACATGCTCGTATGCAGAAGTGTAATCCTTATCGGAAGCCTATTGATACTGATTCTAAGCTTGGTCTTGATGGTAACCCCCTTTCTGATCCTACTTTGTATCGCAGCTTAGCCAGTGCTCTTCAATTAGTTACATTTACAGGACATGATTTTTCCTATGTTGTTCCGCAAGTGTACCTTTATATGCATGATCCTCGGGAGCCACATTTTTCTTCTCTCAAGTGTATTCTTTGGTATGTTCCAGGTATTATTGATTATGGTTTTACAGCTGCATGTTTCTACTATCACTCAATGAACTGCTTACACGGATGTTTACTAGGCTTCACTCAACGTTCCATATCTAGCTATTATGTTTTCATTGGGGATAAGTTGCTTTCTTAGTCTGCTAAGCGTCGAGCTACGTTATTTGATCAAGTGATGATGTTGAATATCGAGGCGTTGCTAATGTTGTTAACGAAACTGCTTGGGCACATAACCTTTTGCGTGGGTTGCATGCACCTGTTTTACTGCTACTTTGGTTTATTGTGATAATATTGCCAATTATGTATTCTCTCCAATAATTCAGTTCAACATCAGCGCACCAAACATATAGAGCTTGACATTGATTTTTTTCATGATTTGTGGCAAAAGGTCTTGTGCGCGTCATGCATGTTCCATCCAGATTTCAATATGCCCATATTTTTACCAAGGGTCTCTTCCTACTGCAATGTTTAAACATTTTCGCTCCTGTTTGAAGGTTCGAATGCCTTCCGCTCAAACTCCGGGGTGTATTAGTCGAATGGATTAAGGCTTAGCCCAAGTCCTATTGGCTTAGGATTAATCCAACAGGTTTGCTTCCTTATCAAGTTATTATGTACTATATGTTTCTACATATATCTCACATTATTAATAATAAACCTAAGCACTTTACATTATCTAATAGTTTCAAGACTCACATTTTTTAGACCACCATCAACAATCAACATACGAGCTAGAGAATCAATGTTATGAGTTGCCAAAGTATTTGTCTATCCATGTTGGTGTAGGAATTTCAACATTAAACTTCGAAATATAGGCACGCTTGAGGTAGCATTTACATCTAAAAGTATGATTTTCATGTAGTTTGGTTTTACTTATTTTATAATTTACATTTTTTATGATTGAAGATAATCATTGACCAGCTGTAGACTTGAACTAGTATTAAGATTTAAGAGTGCTCGATATGCATGGTGTTATATGCACAAGGTGCGGTGTGGATGGAACCGTTATAAGCACCAAATTGCCCTATAAGGGAGTGTATAACGTTGCATAAGATATGTGTAAGTACGCTAAAACTGTGAAAAGAACACAATATGCTAACGTATAATAAACTAAAGGTCCTTATGAAAAAATAAGTAAAGACTATATATGATTTTAACTTGCATGTTTAGACATATCAATAGCACCTAACATATAAGGGTTTAAGACAGCGCGGAACAAGAGAACCTTAGCCTACGAACAGAGTGCTACTATTCAAGGATTAGCCAACCAGAAGTGAAGATCGCACTACATAAGATGGGAAGAAATAAAGCGGTAGGGCCGGACCAAATCCCCATAGAAGCTTGGAGGTGTCTGGGAGATAGGGGGTTAGATTGGTTGACATGCCTCTTCAACAAGATCTTCTATGGGGATAAGATGCCAGAAGAATGGAGACTCAGTGAAGTCATCCCCATCTACAAGAATAAGGGAGATGTTCAAGTGTGCAGCAATTATAGGGGCATTAAGCTTCTTAGTCACACCATAAAACTTTGGGAGAGAGTTATTGAGAGAAGGTTGAGAAGGGAGACGAGAGTGTCAGAAAACCAATTTGTTTTTATGCCAGGGAGGTCCTCGATTGAGGCTATTCACCTTCTCAGAAGTCTCATGGAGAAGTATAGAGAAAGACAAAAGGACTTGCATATGGCATTCATTGATCTTGAAAAGGCTTATGATAGCGTGCCGCGCGAGCTGATTTGGAGAACTCTTATCGACAAAGGAACCCCAAATAGATACGTGAGAGTCATTAGGGATATGTACGAGGGTGCGAAGACTCGTGTACGGTCCACAGTGGGGACCTCAGAGTTTTTCCATGTGGAAGTTGGGCTTCACCAGGGATCCGCCATTAGCCCCTACCTCTTCGCCTTGATTCTAGATGAGTTATCTAGAGGGATACAAGAGGGCATCCCGTGGAACATGATCTTTGCTGATGACATTGTGTTGGTGGCAGAATCGGCGGAAGGGTTAAACACCAGACTTGAGCACTGGAGGGAGGCTCTTAAAGACAATGGCCTTCGGGTGAGCAGGGAGAAGACTGAATACCTGAGATGTGACTTTGGGAGGATTGAGCCAGGTCACCACGAACAAATTGATATTCATATAGGTGACCAGATCCTGACACCCAAGGAGTCCTTTAGATACCTGGGATCGGTTATACATAAATCAGGGAGGATAGATGAGGACGTTACCCACCGGATTAGAGCGGGGTGGGCGAGATGGAGGGCGGCTTCAGGAGTCCTTTGTGACAGGAACATTCCATTTAAGTTAAAGGGAAAATTCTATAAGATGGCGATTAGACCGGCTATCTTGTACGGCTCTGAATGTTGGCCCACATTAAAGGCACATGCTAACAGGGTAGAGGTGGCAGAACTGAGGATGCTAAGATGGACCTGTGGTAAAACCTTACTTGACATGATCCCGAATGGAGTCTTCAGAGCTAAACTTGAGGTCGGGAATATTGTTTCAAAAATGAGAGAAGGAAGGTTGAGGTGGTTCGGACATGTCAAGAGGAGGCCACGGCCGCCGATTAGAAGGGTCAAGCGCTCGAGGTAGATGGCGTGAAGGAGAAAGCGCACCCAATATCGGTGGGAGGATAGACTTAAGCTTGACATGACGGAGCTTAGTTTGACCGAGGACATGATCTCGAGATAGGAAGGGGTGGAGGGATAGAATTAGGATTTGCGGGTAGTGGTGCTAGGTTCTTGACTGTTTTACGGGTAGTGGTGCTAGGTGCTTGGCTTTTAGGTGCCCCCTTTTGCCTCCTTGCGTGTTTTGTTTTGTGGTCTCTTTGCTTTGCTTTGCCGTAGTATTAGGCCCCATGCATGGTTTGCGTTGCTCTGTTGCTGCCCACTTAGGCTTTGCCTGCTTTGTCTTGCCCCTTGCGTTTGGTTTCGGTGCTACGTGTTTTTTTTTTTTTTTTTTTTTTTTTTACATTAGCTTTATGCCTCGTGTGCTTCCTTGCTTTGCTATGTGTTGCCCCTTTTGTTGGTCTGCTTTTGGTGTGCCTGGGCTTTTGGTTTTATATCTGTTGCGCTTTGCTTTTGGCTTTTTTCGGTGTGCTTGTGCGTGGCTCTTTTTCCTGTATGCGTGGTTCTTTTCATGTATGCCCTTTTTGCTTGTTTGCTTGCTTTCTTTACCTCGCTTTTGCCTCTTGTTTTTGCCTTTTGTTTTTGTCGTATGCTATATCTATCCTCTCGCACTAGCACACTTGCACTTGCCGGAGGTCTCGTTGGAAGCAGTCTCTCTACACACGGGTTTACCCGGGTGTAGGGGTAGGATCTGTCTACATTTTATCTCCCCCATACCCTGCCTAGGCGGGATTGGGTTTGTTGTTGTTGTTGTTGTTGTATATAAGTCAAGATAAAAACTAATAATTGTGTGGAAAGTTTATAAAAGTAATAAAATATTAAAAAAGAAAGATACCTTTAAACCACTACATGGTAGCATATGATTTTAATAATAAATAAATAAATACACAAGTCTAAGACAAAGAGTGGTGGTCTTAAAACTAGTTCGGGTGGGGGCTGCATAAAGAAAATGTAATACTACGTATAAGATTGTAATTTATAAAAGAACAAATTTATAACTTCTACTAACACATAAATTAACAATCTTATGGTCTTTTTTCTTTTTTATTATTTGTGTCACCATCTCATTCCTTATATTTTCCACCCTAAATGATCCCGTTCACATTGCTAGTGCGATAATCATCAATCCTATATATAGCAAAATGCCAAGTAACAAAGGTTTAATAAGCTACTAATTGCTTAAATATCTCATTCTTACAAATGTGATATCTGTTATATCACATAGCAAATAATTGACCATTGCAAAATAAATTAATGGATGATCTTTCCGAATTATGATCTTTATTGAAATAGTATCATTATGAGATATTTTAAATTTGGATGTGAGCGGGTTAATCTCTAGTAAATTAAAACCTGTTTGCAAGCTGTTGTTTGGGTTACATGTTACTTATTGTGGAAATTCAGGAATAAAGTGACGTTTCAGAATCATCAAAACGTTAATGAAGATCTATTGTTCGATATTCATATGTCATCTTTTTTCTGGTTTAAACATCGAGATAAAAGTTTCAACATCAAATGGGCTAAATGATGCACGGGTCATTTTCGTTGTAAATGGTGAGAGTGCTGATGTTTTGCGTTACGGATTTTTAAGGGTGAGGTTGAGACTGGTTCGTGGGTTTTTATTGATATATAAGTGAAGACGTTTGAGTGGATTAGTAGAAGGTCGAAAGAGCGGAAGCTGTAATGCGTAAGTCGGATTGATCAGACCACATAGCAGTGGCTTGGTGGAAAATGCAACTGATTTTGTCGCGAAGTTTGGCTTTGGTTGTAGTTTCTAATTTATGCTCGGCTCTTTTGGTAGTATGCTTGGGCCCTTGGTGCCGGCCAGATCTCATGTGGCTTGATATTGTATTTTCCTTCTCGTTTTGTTTTCTTGTTTGTGGGTTTATGCTTTGTTCTCGTTATTTTCACAGGGATTTGTCCCTTTTGATGGATTCTCCTATGTATTTTGATGTTTTTTGTTTAATATATATTGGCCTTTCGGGAAAAAAATATATATGATAACATCGTATACATTTATAAAAAAGAGTTGCGAATATTAGTCTCGTTTTTCTAACAAAATGGAGCCTTTGTTTCATCTAATATTCCCCAATCTTTTAATATAATCTCTTTTCGATCTGCTTAAACATTTCGTCCAGATCTATTTTAGATCCATTCGCTTGCATAAATTTCTCACCAAGAAAAAGGGTTCAAGTATGATGTCTTCTTATTTTTTAGAGGTGATCAGACATTCGCAAGAACTTTGTTGGCCATCTTTATGAAGCTCTTCAGCAAAAAGACTTTGAAACTTACAAGGAGAGACGCTACCCACATCTGAAATTTTGAAGACCTGAATACTAGATAAGAGATATATAGAAAGTCACTGAGGTGAGTTCATCTTATTGTCTAGTAGTATAGCTGATATCAATATACACGCTATATTCCATTCTTAACTACTTAGTGAAAGGTTTATACATATATGATATTCATAAATGTTGATGGCAATAATACATGTAGAATAACAGTCCGTTATTTGTTAAAGTTTGAAACTTTATCATACAGCACATGGATAGGTACGTATTTCTCGTAATTGATTGTGTATATGAAAATATCTATTAAAATATTTAGGAAAGGAATGCGTTATAACCACTACAATGGTGAATGATTAAATAAAACAAGCCTAGACAAAAAAGCATTCTTATGGTCTTTTTTTTTTTTTTTTTTTTTTTTTTTTTTTTTTAATTTTATGTTTGTTTGCACAAAAGAGTCTTTTGTGACCCATCTAATTCCAAAGTTTTTCCACACAAAAGAATCACGTTCACATTCACCATTGATCCTTAGTAGCAACATCCTTAATACTATAAAATAATGGGTATATTTCGTTGTAATGTCATCAGCTTAGCCTCAAAAAATCACGAATTGAACAATATGTGAGAATATTAATACGAAATTGAGTCTTTGACTCTTTTGTTTTCCCGTCCCATTACAAAGCTTTCACAACACCACCTTTTTAGTGTAACTTCTTTAGGCTTATTCATTTCATCCAAGTTTCTTTGTGATCAGCTTAATATTGTACTTTTTTCAGTTATAACTTTAATTAATGGCGTCCACTTCAAGTTCATTGATTCAAAAGAGCTTCAAGTATGATGTCTTCTTAAGCTTTAGAGGCGAAGACACTCGAAAGAACTTTGTTGATCATCTGTATCATGCTCTAGAGAATAAAGGCATTGAGACTTACAAGGATGATGAAAAAATCAAACAAGGAAAAATGATAAGTGATGAGCTTATTGAAGCCATTGAAGACTCAAAATTTTACATTATTGTATTCTCCAAGAACTATGCTTCTTCATCTTGGTGCTTGGAAGAGCTTGTTAAGATTATGGAAAGCCGGAAGGTTTGTGGCCATACTGCTTATCCCGTGTTCTATGATGTGGAGCCCACTGAAGTACGCAAACAAACTGGGGCAGTTGGAGTTGCATTTGAAAAACATAAAGAGGAAAAAGCTGCAAGAAAATGGAGAGAGGCTTTGAAAGAAGCATCTGATTTGGCTGGGTTTGAGTTGAAAAGCATTGCTAATGGGTAAGTGAATTTCCTAATCATATCTATGTTGGTTTAATGTTTTGAAGTCTTTTGTTATTGAATTTAGAACGTTAAATATGTACATATGTTTGCATTATAGAACGTATAATTATGTATAGACTAGTTTGGCAAAAGCCTGGAACATGTATGGGCCGGGTCATTATGGTTCTATAATCCATTGTGACTCTTAGGATTAAGGATACGCCTCTTTAGGTTTTTATGAAACGTTATAACTGTTTTGTGGTGACGTTTCATAACGTATAAATAGGGAGAGGCAGTGTAGACTTTGTATCATACATACTTGAATCAAATATACACCGTTTATACACAATTGTTGTTGTTGTTGTTTCTACATCAGTTAGCAAAGCCAAACACCCCTTTATTTTCTGCACGTCTAAAACAAAACAGCCATGTCAAGATTCAATCAATATGTAAAGAAAACTTGGCCTAGTGGAACTCGTTTCCATCAGTGGCATCAGAGACATGATTCAAATTCTTGTGAAAGGCCAAGTGCAAGTGGTTCGTTGCCTTACAAACCACGTAGAAGAATTTCTTACGAGACTAAGGAATTACTCAAGAAGAGATTGCTTGAAATTGAAGCACACAACGCTTCAAAGGGATACGAGGATGTAACGAGGAAGGAAAAGAGAGCAAGGTGTTATGCCTGTAGAAAATGTGGGCACTATTTCTGGAAGTGCAAAAACAACGAGACCCCACACCATACGAAATCAAAACAGGAAGAAGATGAAAGGAACCCCAAGTATCCTGAATATGTCCATGTCAAAGCAACCCACATGATCATAGGTACGGACTACGCAAACTGGAACCACATATGGTACATTAGTGACACATATAACAATCATATGTGCCCGACAAAGTCATTGTTCAGGAGACTCAAACCAAAGTTTTCGATGGAAGGGAAGGAGGAAGATGAGAAAAAATTTATTTTCTCATATAGTATAGGCGAAGCGTTTGTTGAGACAAACGAGAAGAAATGGTAATCCCATGTGTTTCGTATACACCGGAGGCATGTTTAAACGTGCTTAGCGCCAAACAACTTTTGGCATAAGGTTTCGAAATTACTTATGAAGACGACTCGTGTAAAGTCTCTTATATGTTTGATGAAGAAGAGATGGGGCACGACAGAGGAAAGAATGTCGAAGTGGAGTCAAGTTCGATGGTCAAGGAGCACGATAGGTTTTTTGAAAATTACTACGAGTCAATTGATCCAAAAGACACTTGCATGAACATAAAAGGATTAGAAGATCTCGAATGGAAGGAGGGGATGATCCATGATTATTTGGATGACGAATTCTTAAGCATGATTGGAACTCTCTACGTTATGAAGGTTAATTCATTTAAGAAGTTTATTTCGTTTTTAATCATGATCGAAGATGATAATTTAGTATACAAGAATTGGAACGTTTTAAGCAAAGATTTTGAAGAGATGGTAAAATGGTTTTACCAAGTCTATCTTGGTCGAATCAAGGTGGAACCCTTGCCCCCGTCATCAAAGGTATAAATATCGATTTACTCGGTCTTTATAAGATAATAGGTAGTCTAGGAGGCTATCTTGGAGTTACGTTTGGTAACAAATGGGGAGATGTTGCACTAACACATGGTCTAGAACGAGAACAAGATGAGGATTTAAGAGAATGTTACAAGAAACACATTGACTTAATAAGGTGTTATTTCGAGACTACATTACGAGCCTAAGGCAAGGACAAACTTTGTGATAGCTAAGATGGAAGGCTATGGGAAGGATCCAAAGGTTGAAGAAGGGTCGAATGGGCAGTGGTCAAATGAAGGAAATGCACAAGGACAAGTTCTCAAGACTCATGGCAAAAAGGATGTTTGGACGGATAAGAAGAATACACCAAGAGGATGATTTCACAATCATCAAGTTGAAAGAAAAGATGGACGACAAAAAAAAAGACTTACACATTAAGGGAGACATTGTTGGTTTAATGTTTTGAAGTCTTTGGTTATTTAATTTAGAACGTTAAATATGTACCTATGTTTGCATTATAGAACGTATAATTATGTATAGACTAGTTTGGCAAAAGCCTGGAACATGTATGGGCTTTGGGCCAAAACGGGTCATTATGGTTCTGTAACCCATTGTGACTCTTAGGATTAAGGATACGCCTCTTTAGGTTTTTATGAAACGTTATAACTGTTTTGTGGTGACGTTTCATAACGTATAAATAGGGAGAGGCGGTGTAGACTTTGTATCATCCATACTTGAATCAAATATACATCGTTTATACACAATTGTTGTTGTTGTTGTTTCTACATCAGTAAGCAAAGCCAAACACCCCTTTATTTTCTGCACGTCTAAAACAAAACAGCCATGTCAAGATTCAATCAATATGTAAAGAAAACTTGGCCTAGTGGAACTCGTTTCCATCAATCTATGAAATATTAGTATATTTTTTGAAAGGGTAGGTTATGTTTCATCTCAAAATGGGCCAGGAAAATAATGTTTTTAGCAAACAACTTCTTAGAGCATATGGTTCAGTCATTCATTAACACGCTGTCGTCAAACTTACAATCCGTTGTATGAAACCACATATAAGTTTTCACCTACATATATAACTATATTATTTTTTTTGAAAAGGGTATACTATAGACTATAGCAGAGGCGGAGACAATAGGGTGGCTAGCGGGTGCTCAGCCACCCCCAACTAGCCTAACTTGTTCAACTTATTACTTGAATTTCAGACCATGTTTCATTGAGTTTTTTAACATGCAAAGAAAATTAAGAAACAACAATGGAAGTTTTGAAGTTGCAAAATGCTTTAGAAGAATAGGAGTGAGAAGACGGTGATAATGTATTATGAGAGAGACGTGTTTGTTTGTGGGTTGTGGAAGTTGGTTCATCATTATCTAATACGTATATTATATCTTCTAGAGGCACTTTATTTTGCTTACCCATAATTCCATGCTTACGAAGGGACAAATCTACACCATCCAACTAGTTTGATCTAATGGTGTAGAATAACCTAAGATTTAAAAGAAAAACCTAAGGTCCATGTTTTTTTTCCTTTTCTATTTGTATTTCTTTTTTATTCAAATATTTTTTTGTCTTTTTTTTAATTCACAATTTATTTTCAATTCGTTTTTTTTCTTCGCTTTCGTACGTTTTCGTCTGTTTTCATACGTTTTCGCTTGTTTTCATTTGTTTTAGTTCGTTTTCATATGTTTTCGTTCGTTTTCATACTTTCATACGTTTCCGTCCGTTTTCATCAGTTTTCTTTCGTTTTCGTCTTTTTTCAGAAGTGTTTTTACGCTTTCATACGTTTTCATACGTGTCCGTCCGTTTTCTTCCGTTTTCGTCCATTTTCATAAGTTTATGACAATCACAAGTGATATTCTGTTATTCTGTGATATTCAGAATATCACCTGTGATATTCAGAATATCACCTGTGATATTCAGGTGATATTCTGAATATCACTTGTGATATTTAGAATATCGATTTTCTTTGTGATATTCTGAATATCACTTTGTGATATTCTGAATATCACTTGTAATTAAATCACAAGTGATATTTATAATATTCTAAATATCACTTGTGATTTTTGAATATCACTTTGTGATATTCAGAATATCACTAGTGATATTCTGAATATCTCTTGTGATTTTCTGAATATCACTATCACTTGTGATTTTCAGAATATCACTTTGTTATATTCTGAATATCACTTGTGATTTTCTGAAAATCACTTTGTGATTTTCTGAATATCACTTTGTGATATTATGAGTTTTTCTTGTGATTTTCTGGATATCACTTTGTGATATCTGAATATCACTTGTGATTTCATGTTACAAAACATTAGTTGAAAATCACTTATGATATTCAGAAAATCACTTGTGATATTTTGAATATCTCATAATCTATGTAGTTATCTCGGTCAAAAATCACGCATCGTTCAAGGATCGAGATTTGAAATAGCGGTTATCACGTGAGATATCCGTGAGATATCGGTTTTTATATTATCTAGAATATTAACTATATATATCAAAATCATGATAACAAATTAAACAAAAAAACATACCATAAAAGTTAGAGAAAAGTACCAAAAAGGGACAAAATATTTTTTGATGTCCCAATTATGGTCATTTTTTAAGCTAATTCCCAAAATTGTCATACTCAACTACTCAACTCCGCAACTCCACCTATTGCTCGACACGTGTTGGACACGTGTCAAATTGTGAGTGGAGTTGGACACTTGTCGAGTATTGAGTGGAGTTGCGGAGTTGAGTAGTTGCGTAGTTGGACACGTGTCAAATTTTGGGTGAAGTTGCGGAGTTGAGTAGTTGCCACATGTCAAATATTGGGTGAAGTTGCGGAGTTGAGTATGACCATTTTGGGAATTGCCTTAAAAAATGACCATAATGGGGACTTCAAAAAAGATTTTGTCCTCTTTTGGTACTTTTCTCTAAAAGTTATTGTATCTATATACTAAAAAGCGTACAACTTTGTACCAAAAAACCAAGCATTAAATGCAAACTTTCCCAACTTGGCAAAAACAGTCCCTGAGGTCTAAGTGTCGCTGCAAAATAAGTCCTGCATCATTAATTGCTATCTATAGCAAT
Organism: Chrysanthemum lavandulifolium; assembly: GCA_022545495.1. Classification (NCBI taxonomy): domain Eukaryota; kingdom Viridiplantae; phylum Streptophyta; class Magnoliopsida; order Asterales; family Asteraceae; genus Chrysanthemum; species Chrysanthemum lavandulifolium. The sequence goes on along the minus strand of CM040239.1, from coordinate 3,818,643 downwards.
CTGGCAAAAATAGTCCCTAAAGTTTAAGCGAAGTTGCAAGGTAGGTCCGGTATAATTAATTGCTAACTATAGCAACCTGGCAAAATTAGTCCCTAAGGTTTAAGTGTCGCTACAAAGTAAGTCCTTTGAAGCCAATCCCGTTGCATCGCGCGGGTTTCCACACTCGTTAGATAGTATTTGCAATCCATTAGGTGTTTTTATCAGTAAGCATTGTATGCACTTTATAATCAGTAGGCATAATAGGCACTGTATAATAATCAATTTTATAATCAGTAGGCACTTTATACAAATACAACACAATTAGGTGATTTTATCTAAACCTAAGAATAATGTTTAATGATTGATATCATTTAGGTGTTTTTATCTTGTATGATGTAATAATGTTAAACCACAAAAGTATTTAATTACACATTAGAAAAAAGAAGATAGAAGAAGCGCAAGGAAGAATGGTTGCGAGATATATAGTGCATTCTCATTAATTAGGTATTTAGCGGGTTTTTAATTGGGCTATTACTACTAAGTTGGGTTTTAAAATTGGGCCAACAGATCTTATTGCCAAAAAAATTGAATAGTAAAAATCTTGCCAAAATATTGTAAATATCACCGATTTCAAAATATCGTCAAAATATCGGCCAATCTCGCCGATATTATCGGATCCGATATTTGGGGGAGATATTTTGAACCAATATTTTTTCTAAGGGCGAGATACGATATATCGGCGAGATATCGCCGAGATTAACTACATAGCTCGGAATATCACAAGTGATATTCTGAATATCTCATAATATCACTTGTGATAATATCACAAATGATATTCAAAATATCACTTGTGATATTCTGAATATCAAGTGATATTCTGAATATCATAGAATTTCATTTGTGATATTCAGAATACCATTTGTGATATTCTAAAACGTATGAAAACGTCTGAAAACGGCCGAAAACATGTAAAAACGGACGAAAACTTATGAAAATAAACGAAAACGTAAGAAAATGGACGAATATGTATGAAAATGGACGAAAACGTATGAAAGCGTAAAAACACGTATTAAAACTGATGAAAACGTATGAAAACGGACGAAAACGTATGAAAACGGACGAAAATGTATGAATAATGGACGAAAATATAAGAAACCGGACGAAAACGTTTGAAACTGGACCAAAACGTATAAACCAGACGAAAACGTACAAAAACGGACGAAAATGTATGAAAACGGATGAAAACGTATGAAAACGGCAAAACGTATAAAACAGAAGAAACCGTATGAAAGGAAGAAAAAAACGCGAACTATAAAAGCGTAAATAATGTGAATTTATTAAAAAAAGTGAATTTCTAAAGAAAACTTGAATTAAATAAAAGGAGAAATATATATATATATATATATATATATATGTGGAAGGGATCGGGTGCGGATTACATTTTAAGTAGGGATGGTGCGGATAATATCACAGTAACATTCAAAAAAAATTAATTCAAAAAATCGAAAAATTAAAAAAGAAAGAGGACAACAATTTATTAAGAATCATTGAAAAAAATTGAGAAAAAAAATCATTTTCATGGTTAAAAGGTACAATGATATTATGAATTTTGTTAATATCACCGTAATTATCAAGCTTTCTTAATATCACTACTAACTAAGGCTAGCGATGGTTTCACTAAGGCTAGCGATAGTTTCACTAAGGCTAGCGATAGTTTCTAAACTAGCGGTGATATTAAGTTTTTTCTAATATCAAAGTAACTTTTTAAGTTAAATTGTTAATATCACGTTACTTTTTACATGTTTTGTTAATATCAAAGTTAATGTTTTAATATCACCGTAAGTTTTCTTAATATCGTAATAAAAAGGCGTTGATATTGTTAATATCACAATAGAACTCATAATATCGTTAATATCACGATAGAACTCATAATCAAAAACAAATTGCTCGGAAAAATCAGAAAAAATTAAAAATGAAAGAAGATAACAATAGTAACGATCCCTCAAAAGGAAAAAAATTAAAAAAATCGTTTACATGGTCAATTGCTACCGTGAAATTAGCAGATCTTGACTTTTACAAAAGTCAAGATCGAGATCTGAAATGGGCGGTCCGGATCCATCCGCACATCCATGCAATTAAAAATCCTTTTGATCCTCACTCTATATATATATATATATATATATATATATATATATATATATATATATATATATATATATATATATATATATATATATATATATATATATATATATATATATATATATATATATATATATATATATATATATATACACACACACACACCACATGCTTTCTTAAACTCTTCTATGGAATTTACATTTATAAGTCATAACACTACCAAGTCATGTTAATCAACGTACTTATTATAAAGTTTAAATGTGAGTGGTATAGTATTGTTTTTCTCTCTTTTGTCCTTACACTTAAACTTGCCGGTCCTCTATGTACAATGGAAAGTTCATGACTTCATGTGTATGGTTTGTTACCATGAACAAGTGGCTCTTTTCTTTTTTCCAGGTAGACGCGACGAGTTTCAACCGGTAAAAAACCCTTACCTTAACAAACACATATGTTATTCATTCACTACTTATTACAAATCGTATATACTTATATCACCATTTACTTCATGTATGATTGTAAGTCAGTATTCAAGATCCGAAAATTGTTCGGGAATTTTCACAAGCTAATTGAATCTTTATTTAACGTATAGGCATGAAGCTAAGTTCATACAGAAAATCGTTGCAAAGATTTCACTAGATTTACGTGTCATCAATTCGAGCATTGATGGAAATTTAATAGGCATGGAGACCCGTGTAAACAAAGTAGTTTCATCTTTAGAGTCTGGTTTGAATGATGTTCGCATGATAGGGATATGGGGGATGGGAGGTGCGGGGAAGACAACTTTGGCAAGAGCTATGTTTGATCAGATATCCATTCAGTTCGAAGGTGAAAGCTTTATTGAAAATGTTAGGGAAGTTTCAAAAGCCTCTTTGGAGGGTCTAAAGAAATTGCAGAAACAAGTACTTTCAGATGTTTTAAAGGATCAAAACATTGAAGTAAGCAGTGTTTCTGGCGGAAAAATTATGATGCAAAGGAGGATGCGTGGTAGAAAGGTACTTGTTGTTCTAGATGACGTCGATCACAAAGACCAACTTGAGGCGTTAGCCGGAGAGTGTAATTGGTTTAAGCCGGGAAGTAGAATCATAATTACAACAAGAGATGAGCAAGTGCTGGTAGCCCACCGAGTGAGCTTTATTCATAATGTGACTTTGTTATCTCAAGCGGAAGCATCTTGCCTCTTTAGTATGTATGCGTTTGGAAGAGAGAATCCGATTAAAGGGTATGAAGAGTTGTCAGGAAAAGTTTTACAATATGCTCATGGTCTTCCCTTAACGATCAAAGTTTTGGGTTCGTTTCTTTGTGGTCAAAGTGAGCCTTATTGGATAGGTGTCATAGAAAGACTAAAAACAATTCCATTAAAGGCAACTATGGATAGGTTGGAAATAAGCTTTGATGGTCTAGAGAAGGAATACAAAGAAATATTCTTGGATGTTGCATGCATACTAAAAGGTTGGTGGAAATTACAAGCAATTAGAGCTCTTGAAAGCCGTGGATTTCATGCTGAAGTTGGTTTAAGAGTTCTTGAGCAGAAATCTCTTATAACTTATAATAAATATGGGCAATTGGGGATGCATGACCATTTAGAAGAAATGGGTAGGAATATTGTTCGCCGTAAGCACCCCGACGAACCTAACAAACGTAGCCGATTGTGGATTGATGAGGAAATTGAAGATATATTGGCTAATGACCTGGTAAGAATCAAGTTATGATTTAATAAAACTGGAGGTTAACTACATTTTTTGTCCTTGTGGTTTGCTGGATATTTCTTTTTTGATCCAATAGTTTAAAAAGTTTTTAGTTTGGTCTAAAATGAAACATTCATTGTGAGTTCGGTCCAAATTATTTAACTCCATTAGTTTAACCATGTTATTTTCAGTTTTCATACAAAAAACACGTAACATTCAATTTGCTTTCTCTCTCTTGTTTTTAGTTTGCTCTTTGTTTGTGTCTCTAAAAGTTTTCCCCAAATTCACTTGGGCGTTCTGAAATTTAGGGTTCCGACAAAAATTTCAAGGTTTTTATTGGAATTTAATCATGGTCATTATTTTATCGATTTCAGGGTACGGAAGCAACAAAATGTCTATATTTTCGGCCACCGGATTTTATTGCTAAAAATGCAATAAAAGGTCTAGCAAAAATGAAGGATCTTAGATTTATTCACATACATCTCGTTAAGGATGGTTATTTTAAGAGCAATATTGTTCAATTTGATAAAGTTAGTGAATACCTTCCAAGTACCTTACAATATATAAGATGGTGGGGTTTTCCTTTTTCGAGTTTACCGGATACATTTCAAGGAAAATATCTTGTTGAACTTTACATACAACATAGCAAAATTGTTCAACTTTGGGAAGATGGAAACGGAAAGGTAGAATGATGGTTGATTTGTTGTTTTTCCTGATTCATTGTGATCATACTATATATCTATTGGTTTGTCATCTCACCAATACTAATTGTTTTTTGTACTTATGTTAGGTTCTTCATAAGCTACGGTTCCTCACAATCACAGATTCAAAGTTGAGGACCTTTGACCTTAGGTTGGCTCCAAATCTTGAGGAGTTGACTATTTACTATTGTAAATATTTCACTAGCATTCATATACCAACTGAAAGTGTAAAGCTCAAATATCTCGACCTCAGTAGTACAAAGTTGGGAACCCTTCACCTTGGGAATACTCTGAATCTTGAGAATCTTATACTCAGAGGGTGTAATGATTTGGTAGAACTTCAAATGCCTGCTGAAAGTTCAAAGCTCGAATGGGTCCACCTCAATAATTCAAAATTGAGGACCCTTGACCTTAGCCTGACTCCAAATCTGATCTGGTTAAATCTTGAAAACTGTTATGATTTGGTAGAAATTAATGCTCCCGTTGGATATCTGGAAAATCTTGTCTTCTTAGACTTAAGTTGTTGTGGGAGGTTTAAGTCTTTTGAGTTTGAAAAATTCAATGCTGAGACTGAGTTACACCTGATTGCAGAAACCACAGATGTTTGCCCATTGCACTCTGACAATGATTCTCCAAAGTTTCGGTTTGAATGTTATTATAAAGAAGTTGAAGATTCATCGTTTGGAAATCTTGAAAGGCTAATATCTATAGGTCTGTGTGCTTGTACAAACCTTGAGAGTTTTTCAAGAAGTATTTGTAGTTTACGAGGTTTAAGAAAGCTTAAACTTGAAGGCAGTATTCCAGAGGTACCCAAGGACCTAAACCAGTTAGTATTTCTAGAGGAGCTAATTTTTTTTTCAGCGGATATTAAAATCCTTCCAGATAGCATTTGTATGTTGAATCAACTGAAAGCACTTGAAATTGTATCTTGTTGGCTTCTTGAGAAGTTACCGGAGGATCTTGGGCGATTACAATGTTTAGAGAAGCTAATCCTTACGGATTGTAAGGTTTTACAGGGTTTACCGAACAGTATCTGTAAGATGAAAAGTCTAATATCTTTACATCTGAATGAATGTCATCGGATTATGAAGTTACCTGAGGAAATGGGACTTTTGGGCTGTTTGAAAGAGTTGGATATCACAAGTTCAGGCATAAGTTATCTTCCAACGGGCATTTTTCAATTAAAAGGTCTGCGTATTTTTGGGGAAGATCAGACGCAGCTTCGGTCATCTGGTTCTACAACAGAGATACAAATATCCAAGAATGAAGCAACTGTGACTATTACAGGCACACAAATCAGTAGTCTCGTATCGCGTGCTCAAAGGAGAAAGCGACTTAACTGGTAGTTCCTCTGTTTTCTGTTAATCATCGTATCATTATTTCAGTTTTTTTTTTTTTTTTTTTTTTTTTTTTTTGAAATTGCTGAGATAGTAGTTAATATTTCAACCAAAAATCAAGAATTAATTAATTTTCACAGTGTATTTCGTTACATTGTGCAACTTCAATCCTTCTCCTTTCGTCATGACATACCTTTTCCATGCATTAATGATTGTTTTCATGTGCTTAGCCTCTGCTTCTCATCATCTGATTGAACCAAAGGATGATGCTCTTTTCAAATGCTGTAATGAGCTGGATGTTCAATCACCGAGCTCAATGGTGCCGTTCAATATTAATGTAAGCGTCAAAAGTTTGGAGTGTCATTGGTGTCGATGTTTGAAATTCAATGTGAACTTCACTGTTGTATTATCTTTCCGCTCAAGTGGTGTCACGGTTGAGAAATATCAATGAAGATAGTTGTATAAACATCAATATACGATTCTTGGATACATTCCAAAAGTGCGATTGTGGACGTATGGTCGGTTGGGCGAGAATGGGTCGGGGCCCGCATCGTTGACCACTCTACGCCTAAACCCTAATTCATACTTATATATACATGGCTGGATCTCCTCATTAACGGTACACAATCTTCTAACCCTAAGATATATTGGCTACATTACGCCGATACTAACTTGACCGTCGGAGGTGGACCCCGGGGCTACGGCTCCGGATCCACTCCTAACGGGTTTTCTTTGTTGACAGGTCTACTAGGACTCGAGAAGACGACTAACGGCCAAGGAGAGCGATTGTTTTTAATTTTCTATTAACAAATAGCACTATTTATACACTGTTGATGTATGATCTACTCCCTTAATTGGATGATTCAATTATTATGTAACTGCTCTAAATCATTTTAAAATTTGAAGTAGTATAAGTTATATTACAGCAGTTTACCAGAAAATAGTTGACTTCTCGATAAAGTCAAACTATCTTCTTGATGAAAATGATTAGATTTGGATAAGCTACGGTTGGCAAATGATTCCATAAAAGTTAAACTTAGGAAAGTCTAACTAGTTATGCAAGATCAAAGACTAGTTTTACTTTGCATTCATATGCTCTCCATTCTGATGAAATGATTGAACATAATAAAACATGGCTTTTGAGTCAAACTATTGACTTTCATCTAACTAAAACTAAAACGAAAACAAACTAAAATGTACAATTTCATTAAAACTTGTTAATACAAATAAACCACAAAAACGTTTATTTATTGTGGACGTATGGTCCGGACTGGGCCAGGAATGGGTCAGGCCCGGCATATGCGGCCCAATCTACGCCTAAACCCTAATCCATGTCTTATAAATACATGACAGGTTATCTCTAACCCTAACTAACTTTGATATATGCTACATCGCATACTAACTTGACCGTCGGAGGTGGACCCCGGGGCTACGGCCTCGGGTCCGCTCCTAACGGGTTCTCTTTGTTGACAGGTCTACTAGGACTCGAGAAGACGACTAACGGCCCAGAGAGAGTCGTCGAATCCAGTCCGCGCCAGATTATGCTTCAACATTTATATTTTACGATCTTCTAATGTTTTGTCGATAACAAACGTAAAATCATTTTAACGAAACAAATAAAATACGTAAAAGATTTGAGTCAATAGTTTACTAACACACTTATACTAAACATATTAAAGCCATATCAAAACATGTTTAGTAAATAAGTTATATAAAACCAAAAACATTTTTATATAAACACTAAACAAGTAATATTGTTACATCTTATAGAAATGCATATGTATAACAACTAGTGTTCACATATTATAGAAATGTACATATACATACTTTGAATATATTGTAATGGGTAAAGTAATGGGTAAAAACCAAAATCCATGACCCATGACCCATGATCCATTAACTAGGTACAATGAATGTTGTTGGGTAAAGACCAAAGTCCATAACCCATACCCATGGAGCATGATCCATAACCCATGACCCATTGCATGACATCATGCATGAAGTCATGATTGGGTATTATCCATGATCCATGACCCAAAGTCCATGACCCATGACCCAAGATCCATAACCCAATGTCTCGGTACATTGCTTCTTGTTGGGTATCCATAATCCATTACCCATAACTGATAAGGTTTTAAAATGTACCTTTTTGAGGGGTCGTTTAAGCCCTTATTTGATCACTTTTGTATCCGTTATTACTTAATATCGTTCCTTTTCACTTTTAGGTATCTTGAAGGCAAAATGCTCGAATGACACTTATTCGGACGAAAAGGCGCGAATATCTGAAGAAAATGGCCAAAGTCAAGAATCGAGACACTCGGGTTCTTTGGGCCCGAAGGGACGGCGTCGAGCACAAAACAGTGGCCGTCGGACAACTTTTGTGACTCGATAGCTAAATTGATCATTTACAAGTGGCGGCTTGGGTTTTAAAAGAGTAGGCGTCGCCTTCAGACGCCTAGATTTGATCCGACGACGTCGAGGCCGAAGGGACGGCGTCGAAGCATAAGGTGGCGCCGTCGCAAGACTAACGTGTCAAGGCGAAACCCTAATAGCGGCGACCGACGCGTCACAAATCAAAAGGTGGCCGTCGCATTGTAATCTTATATATAGAATCTGAATTTGATAGCTTTCGATGTGTAGACTTTTGGAGTAAAAACCTAAACCGAACCAAGGCATGGGTATACGGTATAGTATTTTAGGGTTCCATACCCTATCTTACATCAAGATAAGTGTTTTACTTCATTGATTCAATTATGTCTTCAATTAATTGTGTGTATCCTTGCATGTTCCTCATGTCCGGCTAATTTACTTGTGTGTTTGCTTAGGAGATATGAAACTTAATTATTGAATATTGATTGGTTGTCTCTTATCTTAATTGTTAATGATCTAGTATTGCGATAGGTCATCCGTTGTGTAGTTAATGCTTGATTAATCTTTGTTGTACCTTAGCTTATAGTACCTAGAGTCATTGTAGGCTAAACCATCCGAAGAGTACCTTAGTGTTAAGTTTATAAATCCTAGAGATTTTGTGGCGATAACCTTTGGTAGTTTCAAAGAGTTAGGGATAACGCATACCCTACGACCTTAGACACACAACACGATTAAGAATAAGGACGTGACAATTCAACCATCAATAGGAGATAATTAAGGAGTGATAAAACCTAAGTAAACACATCTTTAAATCATCATACGAGCACACAATAATTAGACATAGACTACATACAACACTAGATTAGATAATTAGATAAGTAGAGTAATCGGTGAAATACCAACCCCAAATCCAAACCCGAGATTCATACCTTTCCATTTCCTAAAAAAACATAAAAGATAAAAAAAGTAATCTTCCTCAACCCCAACCTTAGCGTAGTAACTTCTCACTAGCATTCCTATTCCCTAGAAACGATATCAATTCCGTGGCTTACCCTAATACTACACTACAACGATTAGTTTCACTTGCCTAGGGTGTTGAAAACTTGCTCAATGAAAAGAAGTTCCTTTGACCCCGAGCGACGCGTGTAGCATTATCAAGTTTTGCGCGCTGCCGGGGAATAGAATAGCTAGTTTGGAGTCCACCTCGTTTAGGTTTCTTTGTGATTCCTATCAAGTAAACTTTTTCAATTTTAGCTTCCTCGTAGTCTATCCCCTTCTTCGTGACCTTTGTTAGTAACCCCATCACTTTTCATCATGGAAGGTGATAACCAACCACCATTCATCAACCTACCACCAATTGACCCGCCAAGAGGCCGTACTCTTGGTGAATACCGAGACCAAGCCACCTAGGCTATAGGAACACCATTGAGCTTCCGACCAAGCCCAAACTACGTACGTGATCCGACACCATCCGGTTGGTGCAAAGCGGATGTGCATTCCATGGACTTCGTTAGAAGATCCTAATCGGCATCTTAAGGATTTCCTTAAAATTTTCGATTCCATCGACCTCGATGCTACTACTCGGGAGACCACACGTCTGCGTCTCTTCCAATTCTCTCTACGGGACCAAGCTAGTAATTGGCTTGAGCGACTTCCCGTCGGCTCCATCTCAAGTTTGGATGATCTCACCTCTCGCTTCCTTGCTCAATTTTTCCCACCAGGGAGAACCACTAAGCTTAGGAATGATATCTTGATGTTCCAACAACGTCAAGGTTAATCTCTCTACGAAGCATGGACTCGATTCAAGGACTTACTCCATAAAGTCCCTCATCACGGTATTGATCTTTGGCTTCAAGTCCAACTCTTCTATGATCATGTCCACTTCCCCACCAAGCGATCCATTGACCAAGCGGCCGGTGGAAAACTTAGTGATCTCACCGCGGAAGAATCATGAGGTATAATAGAGGACCTTGCTCTCTATGACAACGAAAGTTGGAATGACCCCCGTGAGTTGCCCAAAATTGTTAAGGCAATATCCTTGCCTCCCATTGACTCACAATCTTCCGACCGTAGGATGCTCGAGCTTGAAGATCAAGTTAAATTCCTAATGAGCTCCTACTAAAATCCTAAGTCTTCACGCCAAGTGAATAAAGTTTCTTCCTTGTGTGAGTCATGTAGTGGTCCTCATAACACACGTTTTCAAAAGAAACATAAACATGATAATTTCAATTAATTAAAAGATATACATGTGTGTTTGTTCGAGTCAAATGATTTTATCGAGTCATAATGGATGTTTTGAGAAAATTTTCCATATTCTAAAGATTTAAATTTTCGAATTTTTTTTGAAAATCGCGAGACCGGTTTTGTCGGGATAACGACGACGTCGAGATCGCAACGACGGCGTCGGAAGGAGCAAAACAATGATTACTTTTTCGTTTTCGAGCTACTTAAAAATTTTGGAATTTTCCAGTCTTAATTTTCCGTTCGCAAACATCCATTCCACAAGCATTATATCCTAGTTTAGTAGAGTCCTATATATATTATTACCGCCGATTTTACGTGAAGGTTTCGTTTGTTTTCTTCAAGTGTGAGGTTTAATTTACCAAGAAGATACATAAGATGAGAAGGAGCTTTTCACGCAAACATTCTTCTTGAAGAAAGATGTAACCACCACTTTACGGATCCTACCGAGCTAATCGGGGAGTATTAGTTTCTTTCGTTTTAATTACCTTCCATTATCATAACTTTGATACTTCGGGGAACATTGGGGACAATGTTTAGTTTAAGTGTAGGGAGGGAAAATAACACAGAAAGTTTGAAACTATGCTTATCCTTGACTATTTGCTTTGTCTAATTGCATTTGTGTAATAAACCACGAGAAAATATCGGTTAGGGTAATTTTGGCACCAAATTTGAAATTTTTCATGACATATAGGAGTGGGCCATTAGTCTTAATAAAGCGTCTCATGGATAGGAAGTTATATGACTAGCACAAAAAAACCCTTTACCACTTAAATTCCACCCAAAATGTGAGGATCGCCCTTAGATTAGTAGGAATTAAATCATTCATCTTTAATGCTTAGTGTGTGAACCGGTAGTATAATAGATTCTAGAACTTGTTTTGTGATGCATCCCGAGATCGCAAGTAAGACTACACTTGTGTAGTTAGGAATAACTAAATGATAAGAGGCATTAGGTTTACCCTTGTTTGATACCCGTAATATAATTACTTCTTCCACATCGGTTGAGTAATTCCCCACACCTTTGCGTTGTACTCATCTTGAGTACACGATACCCTAGTTAACCCCTCGAGCCTATCCTTTTCGCGGTTCTCGTGATGTTTCGGTTTTCGGAATATCAATGAAAACATTGTTTACACCCCCCCAAATGTACACCCAAATCGCCTTAGCCTACCTTGTATGCACTCACTTTTAGTGCATTATTGTTATCAAACTAAACCCTTAGTTCAATTATCTAGTTGCTTGCATAAGTTGCTAAGTCGAGTCATATCCTTTGTACACGTCTTGGGACGATTGGGACTCATGGGAAAAGTTAAAGTTTATGAAATGACGGAAGGGAACGTTAAATTCAAATTCCCTTTATTTGCGTAATAATGTACTCCAAGTGTTTTGATCTTTTCAATTCGGGTCATATTAGTGTTAGAATAATAAAAACTCAAGTGTAGGGATGTGCCTATAAATCCCTATCATTTTGATGTTATCGTAGAGGATGGTAGAGTAAAAGTGTAAAATAAAAAAAAAATAAAAAAAAAAGAAAAGAAAAAACATACGGGCTACCATCCTACATCTATCTTTAAATTTATGTTTGTTTGTTTCAGTTATCTAGAGTCTAGAGTGTCGAGTCTTGGCTTAGCAACGCCATTCTTCGCATGCTTGTAACATAAAGATTTTTGACTTGCCACCACTAAAATAGCCTATCCCACCAAACCCTTTGTTTCCTTACCGTAAGCCTAACATTACAACCCTTTAAAAGACCTCTTGGATAGTCTTTCCTAGGTGCTTACGCCAAAGCGATGGAGGTTTGATCTAGTCTCAAGCCTATGGTAATCTATGTACTAGGACCGGTTAATGAGTGTTTATCTTCGATTTCCAACTTGTTATATTTCATATACACCCGAGAGATGTGAGTATCCAAACACCCTATGTGAGGTGCTAGTATGTAATTTCCGTGCTTGTTATGACTTTTTGGGGCTTATATGTGTTGTGGATTGTTCTAAACCAATGCTTCATGACCCTAACTTATAAATTAATTGGCTAAAAGCACATTTTCTTGAGGACAAGCAAATACCAAGTGTAGGGATATTTGATAAGGTTTTAAAATGTACCTTTTGAGGGGTCATTTAAGCCCTTATTTGATCACTTTTGTATCCGTTATTACTTAATATCGTTCCTTTTCACTTTTAGGTATCTTGAAGGCAAAATACTAGAATGACACGTATTCGAGCGAAAAGCGCGAATATCTGAAGAAAATGGCCAAAGTCAAGAATCGAGGCACTCAGTGCTTTGGGCCCGAAGGGACGGCGTCGAGCATTAAAACAAGGACGCCGTCGGACAACTTTTGTGACGACTCGGTAGCCAAATTGATCATTTACAAGTGGCGGCTTCGGGTTTTAAAAGAGTAGGCGTCGCAACTTAGGCGGCCTAGATTTGATCGAGACGACGTCGAGAGGCTGAAGGGGGGCGTCGAGAAGCATAAGGTGACGCCGTCGCAAGACTAACGTGGCCAAGACGAAACCCTAATGACGGCGACCCGACGGCGTCACAAATCAATAGGTGACGCCGTCGCATTTGTAATCTTATATATAGAATCTGAATTTGATAGTTTTCAGTGTGTAGACTTTTGGAGTAAAAACCTAAACCGAACCAAGGTTGTCGTGTACAGTATTTTAGGGTTCCATACCCTATCTTACATCAAGATAAGTGTTTTACTTCATTGATTCAATTATGTCTTCAATTAATTGTGTGTATCCTTGCATGTTCCTCATGTCCGGCTAATTTACTTGTGTGTTTACTTAGGAGATATGAAACTTAATTATTGAATATTGATTGGTTGTCTCTTATCTTAATTGTTAATGATCTAGTATTGCGATAGGTCATCCGTTGTGTAGTTAATGCTTGATTAATCTTTGTTGAACCTTAGCTTATAGTACCTAGAGTCACTGTAGGCTAAACCATCCGAAGAGTACCTTAGTGTTAAGTTTATAAATCCTAGAGATTTTGTAGGCGATAACCTTTGGTAATTTCAAAGAGTTAGGGATAAACGTATACCTACGACCTTAGACACACAACACGATTAAGAATAAGGACGTGACAATTCAACCATCAATAGGAGATAATTAAGGAGTAATAAAACCTAAGTAAACACATCTTTAAATCATCATACGAGCACACAATAATTAGACATAGACTACATACACCACTAGATTAGATAATTAGATAAGTAGAGTCATCGGTGAAATACCAACCCCCAAATCCAAACCCCGAGATTCGTACCTTTCCATTTCATAAAAAAACATAAAAGATAAAAAAATTAATCTTCCTCAACCCCAACCTTAGCGTAGTAACTTCTCACTAGCATTCCTATTCCCTAGAGAGCGATATCAATTCCGTGGCTTACCCTAATACTACACTACAAGCGATTAGGTTCCTTTGCCTAGGGTGTTGAAAAACTTGCTCGAAGAAAGGAAGTTCCTTTGACCCCGAGCAGCGCGTGTGGCGTTATCAATAACCAATGGTTCATAACCCATAACCCATAACCCAGTTTGCAACCCAAAATCCGGACTAAGCGACCCAGTGAGCTGGATCCCAAAGATTACACTAGCGGATCCTCCGGGAGGATCCGTGGGAACCGTGGGACGATGAACAATTTTGTCTATAAATAGTGAGCCATTTCTCCTTTGCTCATTACCACTCTTACACATACTCTCTCTTAGTATTGTAACATCTTTAACCTCTGATCCAAAGGATCATTCTATGTAGTTTTATGTTTGTGTGATTCTGTAGGTTCCTCTTAAAGGCGAGATCACCACCTCTTGAAGACGTGCAAGCTCAAGTCCATGAATTGCCAAGCTTCGTCATCATCAAGACTACTGAAGTGATCTTGTTGATAGTTCTTTCCTCTCTCTATAGAAGTGTTGTGTTGAAGGCATTAGTGAAAGGTGTCGAAGGGTCGTGTCGATGGCATTAGTGAAAGGTGCCAAAGGGTCTTGTCAAAGGCATTAGTGAAAGGTGTCAAGGGTGTACATTCGATATGGTGCATCGATGTACAAGATAGATTGTTTGGGTTAAAGGATATTGATATCCTTCTAGTGTTGTAATAAGGAGTGGGTCTCCTTTGTGATAGTTCCGCCTTTGTAATGGAACTCGGTATCTAGCCTTGTACCGGATAAAGTGTAGGCGACGTTGTGATAGGTGTGGTTCTACCACGTGGAAGAACTCGGTGTCTAGCCTAATACCAGATAAAGATTAGGTGACGTTGTGAAGGTTTCTCCGCCACATTAAAAAGCTTGTGTTGTGTAGTGCTTACGAACTCTCGAATGGGGTACTCGGGGAGTGGATTAGGGCAAGGAAGGTGTCCTTGTAGCCGAACCACTATAAATACTTGTGTCGTGATTTTGTGTTCCTTTACTCTTTATCTTTGCATTACTTACTTATATGTTTATCGATCATCATCCAACACACACATTAAATAGATTGACATAAGTCGATCTAAATAGTTTAAAATGGACTTTTAATCGATAAAACTATTCAAACCCCCTTCTAGTTTTCCACAATTGGTGCCAGAGCTTCATTACCAAGTTTCTTAGAGTATATCGTACTTTAAAAAACTTGATATGATCCGTGTATGTTTGAAAACTACAAAGAAGGAAACTTTCTAAAAACAAATACTATGTTTTAAGAAAACTCTTGTTGGATGTTGATTACAGGACAACATTAATTTTCCTACATCTCATTTTGTCTTAAAAAATACACTAACATTTCTTGTCTTCTTGTTTTGTTAATCTCATAATAAGCAAGCCATCAGGATTCCTTGGTAATAAGATAACCTTTTCAAAAAGGTGTCGAAACATACTACCAACTAGATCTCGAAGAAACCGGAGTTGTTCATTGATATTTTTTGTCAAAAGAAAGGGACACTCAAATTGCAATAGAGGTATGATTTTCTTAAAACTTGTCTCTAAGTAACATTAGATAAAACAAAATACGCCCGATAAAGCTAGTCGTATACGTTTAACCAAACAACCCCTTGTTAAATACTTGAACTACTCAAACCAAACAACCCTTAGAACATAACTGTTCTTTGTCAAGATACACTAGAATGCTAGTGCTTCCTTCACGATAAACAAGCAAACACCACGTGTTCTTGTTAAACCAAAACCCCATGTAGAGGCGTTTGAATTGATACCAAGAAGGATAAACGGTGCAGTTATATATTACATGCATGTTATACTAATACATGCATATTACATGCATGTTAGACAAAACATGCATACGTATACATATGCACATGCAACATATATTAAATTGTTTTCTGTTTCTTTTATCGAGTCACTGGGATGAAAAGAAAACTGATGTGCTCCGGTTGGTGCAAGTTTTAAAAATTTATAAACACGAATTAACCGTATAACCTTTTAACACATACGAGCAAGTATACTCGTCCGCAATAGCAAAGTTTGGTAAGTCGAGATCGTCCCAAGGGATTTTTGTTTTGAAAATAGATTATTAAAAAGTTTCTAACAAGAAAGCTTGTCAAGGCTCTCTCGAATAAGTGTTCTAGTGAAAATACGAATCAAGAATAAAAACATATACTTGTGTGAAGTCTCATAATCAACCATAGATAATGTTCATAAAGGTTTGGTGTATACTCTTATTATGATGCACAAATCATAAGCAAATGATTCCCCAACCATGGTGTTTGTTTGTAAAAATCATTCTAAGAACAAAAACATTTAGGTAATCCTTTCGGTCCTTATCCCAATGATTATCCTATAAAAATTCCATTTGTTTGCAACATGCTCTCATTAAATTTGTTCTTACGAATCTTTCGACCCTTCGTGATGAAAACGTTCCTAGTCTTGTTTTAATAAGCAAAACATGGTGGATGTCAATCACCATATCTCCATACTAGTTTGTCACAACACTTTTGGAATAAAACACAAGAGAAATCCTTTCGGTCCTTTTTCTTAAAACATGTTTTATTGACAAATCAATCCAAGACTAGTATTTTCCAACAAACTCATTTAAACAAGATCATATATACATGCATCACATTTTGAGAACATTATTATGATTAATCACATTTCAACACACAAGTATAACACAAACTACTCCATGAAAACAATCATATCTAAACACAAGTCATAACAAAGTAATTCAAACAATTCAAGAGAATAGATTTCCATAACAAAGTTCATAGAATACCTAATCTTTTGTGATTACAAGAATTAGAAATCGTGGAATGTAGCAACCACGCGCCTCCAATCACCTAGGATCACCGCACAATTCCAAACTACGAAACAATGGACAAGAATGGTTCCTTCCTTGCTTACGGGCGTTTTCCGATAACTACTAAGCTTTTGGGTTGAAATAAATGGGTAAGTATGAGTTTTGGTGTAAACTAATACTCTATTTGTTGTGTCACACCTAGTATACAAGTACTAGGCTCTTTAAATAGCCAAAGCACTTGCTTTCTTGCCCAAAAACGTTCTCTCAAGTTAATATCAAGAAATGATCGGACTCCAATGATTATGGGAGTTAAGACAACAATAAATGCGGTGTGTAGCTGCGAGCGAAACCGGATCGGTTTCTTCGTCGACCGAATCGGTCATTGCTTTGACCATTAGCCCGGCCGGATCCGGTTGCGGGTTGCGACCGAGCGGTGGGTTTTGCTCCTTTGACTTTTGTTGACTTTTCCCATTACGCTTCATTCTTTGCTTCGTTGATGATTTCCAAAGCCGAACTTGATCTTTCCTTGTTGTAAATGCTTGAAATCACTATGCTTCCATCTCATTGAGTCCACAAGCTTCAATCTAAACTTCCTTCCTTTAAACGCTTCCAAATGTGCATAAAACTTCATTTCTTCAATATTCGAGATACCGGCTACATATACATACAAGGCGCATCTTTGCACTTTTGCAATGATTATGAATAAATATAGCGAATATCATGCACAAAGCCGACAATAACGCTACTAAAAACATGTTCATTTTAGACGTTATCAAATTTCCCCACTTAAGCTCTACTAAGCCTCGAGTAGGTCAAACCTTGCAAAGATTGATTTCAATGGTCCATAACACCATGTTTGAAAATGTAACAATTACCATAAAGATAACTATTATTTTGCTTATAATATGAGAAAATCTTCTAAAATGAACCAAACACTTTAGATAACATAACTAGGATACCTCACAAGTGGCTTAAAGATTTCACTCAACACTCATATATTGGTGGGTATATCACTCGATGCCTAGTCATGATCAATGCTTTTACCATAAGCTTGTACAAGTATCAAAACAAAGAAAATAAATTCATCAAAGAGGTCTTTTATTCGGGTTATAACGATAAGGCTATGGGTTCATAATAGGTATGGATAAGGCATGGGATAGTTTATGAAATTGGTTTAAAATAAAATAAAATCAAGTCCAAACCTCCATGGTGCTAGTCATCATACAAACCACAATCCGGCGATTATTACTCCTCTTCTCATATCGATCACCAAATATATATATCACGTCTTAGCACATTGGCTAATCGATAACTCAAACATACTTCATCTTCCTTCATCTTCATAATAATATAGCACATTGGCTATAATTGTCATCATTTTTTTTTTTTTTTTTTTTTTTTTTTCACAACTCCCCACACTTCGCATAAGCATCACCACAAAATACAAAATAAAGTATGCATCCTTCGTCTTTGTCGAAATGGCACACACGAATGGCAAAGTGTAACTAACTCATAATCATCAAAACAATCCAATTATTCCAAACAACTAGCAACAAACCATTAGACTTGATAAGGGTTGGCTAAGGTTTAAAGGTGTAAAATATTTTTGTATTTTTGGATTTATCAAAAGCGAAAAGGATGGCTCGGAAGGTGTAACTAGGGGTATCTAGTGCTAAAGCGAGCACTAACAAAATGGGTCCATGTGGGTGGTTAACTAACCGATGTGGTCACTAATATATCATTAAATGTAAAATGGAAGGCCATTTGGTTTATTCCTAAAATGCCTCTTATCACTTGAAAATATTTAGATCACTCGAAAGTGATTTTAACCATAATGCATAACTAGTACAAGTTCTAGAATCGACATAATCACCGGCACACTCATAGCAAATATAAAACAAAAGATGTTTCATACAAAAAGAAACCTCACAAAAATGTGGGAAAAAGGCTATTATGCATGCTAGAAAATGCTATCGAATCAAAATGAATTATTTGATAATTTGGTTCAAATCTAAAAATTTTCAAAAACCTCATTTTACCATTGAAATCCCAAATTATGTATTTTAATAATCGATAGCGTGAAAACTATTAGACCATCAAGGCGAATTTCTTCTAATCACTTGCATCCAAAAGTTATCTAAAAAAATAAAAAATAAAAATGCGTATCATTTTCCTATTTTCTTCCTCCCCATACTTAAGTTTTGCATTGTCCTCAATGTAATGAAAATGAACTTCAAAGTAAAGAAAATGGGAAAAGATAGTTAAAAGATACCACGGAATAAAATATGCAATAAGCACATTGGGTCATTAGCAAGCACATGAGTTATCCAACTCGAAATATTCGACCATCAATAAGCTTCCAACATATCCATCCTGCAAACAAAAGCGCAACACAAAATGCACAAAACAAACAAAACTACTAAAACTAGATAAAACCAAAATATACCAAACATCCTAAAGAAAATCAATCAAAAGATAGAAATAGTTTAAAACACATCATGACCATTGTTTTTGAAACCATAATTTCCGAATGACCCATAATCACTCGTCATCCTCGCTCATTTCTTCTCCTTCTTCACACTATACTTAATCCCAATCAATCACCCTTCTTCTATGTCGTTCCTTTCACAAAACTTCGTAACGGTAAGCGGGTTAATTGGAATTTCCGCTCCACTCGAGCTTCACAAAACCACAATAATTCTCGAGCTTCCACAATAATTCTCTGTAGAAATCACAAAAATAAGATCATATAAGAGTGTTAGAACAAACAAAAAGGTTAGAGAACCCTCTAATAGACATTTCAAAATTTCACAAAAATTCTCTCGAAACCGTAACGGATTCGGTTGGATCACCAACCGAATCGGTTTTCTTGACATCGAGCAACAACCGTTCGGTTGCCATGCGCAACCGAATCGGTTGTCTGACTACATAAGATATTTCACCTACAAATCCTCAACATCTCGCATTTCTAACGCTCAAACCACTTCTTAGATCGCATTCTATCATCCTCAATGATTTCCCACATCCTAGAATTACTCTTTCTTGTTTCCAAATCATCAAACATCTAACATCTTAGAACTCATCTCAATATTCTTAAAAATCATAAGCTCTAATAGTGTAGCAATCCATCACACTTAACAATCAAACATATCATCCATCAAAATGAATCAATAGTTGTAACTTATCTCATCCCATAAGCATAACCCAATTAATTCCGAAAAATCTTATCATCTAAAATCCATTCTATGGTGAATCAATCAATCATTCTCTTGTTGTAATGCACTCCCGTATCAATTACCCACTCAATCCTAAAATATCACCACTTAATTCGGATTATAACAAAAACCCCCAATTCGGTGACCTAAAATCCAATTCGAATCAAATGTTCTAATAAAGCCTTAATTGAGTAAATTGAATGTAAATGCTTACTTGCTTGGGTGCCATGATGTTATCCTACAATTCAAACAACTTCCAATCTGCTCTCTTGGATGAAAATTTTTTTTTGCAAAAACCCTTCTGGAAAATTAGTGTGTGTGTGTGTGTTTCTGGAAAAATGAATTTTTATATTTTGGTGCAACCGGTTCGATCAAGGACACAACCGATTCGGTATGCTTTTGCCAAATTTGCTTTTTCACTTGTTACTTAGGCATTTACCCTCCAAGCAACATATTTTTACTCAAAAATTCTGCTAAAATTTTCACACAACATTTATTCACCAAATGAAATTTTTAACAATCATTCAATCAAAAAAACTAAACTCATCATATAAATGAACTAATCCAAACTCAACTCAAAATCATAGTCATAATGTATTAAAACCAAATCACCTCAATCATAACATGAAAAATAAATAAGAAACAAAAATCCTAATGCATCAAATCATAATAAAATAAAATAAAATAAAGCATAAAATTCAAGCAAATGATTGCTTGTTATTACGGTCTTTCCTCAAAATTCCTCAAAATATTCCTGCCTAAGAATATCCTCGCTTTGAAATTTTCCGGTCAATTCACGGAATGTTTCAAAAGTTTTAAATTTCCTCATAAATCTTCGTCCATCCGGGCATAATATATCAAACTTAACATGCCATGCCCCATCTCCGCTTTGCCTCTTGTAAGTCCCCAATCCTTCGGGTTTCCACTCCAAATTCTTAAGTTGCACCGGTAAAGATCCTAAAAAGTCGGTCAACTTCTTGTAAACAAAAATGTTTTTGAATGGGTTATAGAAAGCTTCTATCGCGAATGCACGTTCCATTTTGTCCTCAATATCGAAATAAGGTGGAGTTAAAGGTCCGTACATTGGATTACCATGGACATCACGTCCCACTTCAAAACAAGTTAAATCATCATTTGCATCCATCCATTCCAAATCTTCCATACCTTCCAAAATTGGTCCTCTTGGTCTTGGGTAGTATGTTTGCCTCGAAATTCCATCGTCAATAGTCATGGTACCTCTTCCCATGTCTATAATTGCTCCACAAGTTCGTAAAAATGGCCTCCCCAACAATAGTGGTAAACTCTTGTCCACCGGAATATCTAAGACAAGAAAATCTGCCAAATAAGGTTGGTAGCCAATTTGCACTCTTACATTCTTAACTTCCCCCATTGCCTTTGCTTGAGTGTTATCCGCCATAGTGAGCTTAGAATGATTAGGTTGCGGATTACTTAGTCCCAAAGTTTTGAACAATGGATACGGCATCACGTTAACACTCGACCCGTGTCGGCTAAAGCATAAACCGGTGTAGTTCCATTTACTTTGATTGGCAACACAAAATTACCGGATCCTTTTCTTTCCTTGGCATGCCTTTAAACAAAATCCGATCTCGATCCTCATCCGTGAGATTCTTATCTTCCAACCTAGCCCTCGCTAGCATCAATGCATCCAACTTCTTTCGATAAAGCACATAATCTTGGGAACTTCAATAACGGTTTCTTTTCATTGAGTTCTAGAAATTTTGTTCTAGATTCTCTAAGATAGCTTCTTTTGGCTTTCGGTTAAGGGTTTGATAGTAGTAGCGGTGACAATGGTGTGTAATCATTTTTGGTGGTGGAGGTTGTTGTTGGGGTTAATTTATTTGATGATGGTTTCTTCTGTTTGCCTTCCCATTTTCACTACTTCCACATTCTTCTCCTCCATATTTGCACACTTGCCACTAGCATCTCGTTGATCCCTTTTTCTTCTTCCAACTCGGTTATGTTAATCCGCATCTCTCCCATACCAAAATCTACTTGACACTTAGTTGTGACAAGAAAATTTCTTCCAAAACAAACATTTGGCTCATCCGCATTACCTTCCTCTAGAACAACAAAATCAGTTTCAAACATATGCCCATGAATATTGACTTTCAGATTTTTGACCATCTTTCTCCCATATGCCTCATAATCCATACGAACATGACCGATCTCGTCTAGAACCTCTTCCAAGATATAATTCTCTCCATACGCCATATTTAGCTGTGCATCCCACGCACGTACTCCTTCCACTTCACAAGGTGTTCCAAATCTCATCATCGGTGAATCATACACGTTGGCGGTGCTTGTGTAAACACTACCACTCTTTTGTTTTGGGTAGATGAACCTTGTTTTCACATACTTCTTCCATATCACCGTGTCAAATCCCAATTCTTTCTTGCTTTCCTCCGAATTCCTCCAATCTTTTCTAATGAACTTCCGTATCCTTGAACATGTCATCCAAAGTACGAAGGTATTCGAGATTCCGCTCAAACTATCCATGTTACTAGACAACTTAACAAAACAAAACAAATCAAATCCCGAATGATTAGCGTTAACGTTAGCAAAACAAGAACAAACTAGATAAAAACAAACAAATAATAAACAACTAAGACATCTAACAAAATTAAGAAATAAAAAAAAAAAAAAACTCAAAATGATAAAATCGGCACGAAACTCCAACGGATTCGGTTGGATCACCAACCGAATCGGTTGGTTGAAAAATCTAAAACGAAACACTAACCGGATCGGGTTGCGGGTTGCGACCGATCGGTTTGTTTGAAAATTTTTTTTTTTTTTTTTTTTTTAAAACAAATTTAATAATAATAATTGAAAGCAAATAAATGTAATTAAGGATGTACTAACTCTAGTTAATTAAAAAAAACTCTTCATAAACTTATAATTAAATAACTCATTAACTCTAATTAAAACCAAAATTAAAACTAAACTTAAAACTAAATAAACTACTAATAATTGCTATCATAAAATAAACCATAACTGAAAATAAGATACTCTTAACCATTACCATTATTATAAAATTAAAATAAATAAATCTAGATAAACTAAATAACAAATGTAAAGAAAAGAAAAATAAATAAAGACAATAAATCTAAGAACTGATTAAACTACACAATTACTCTAGAAATCAAAACACCATAAACTAAATAAGATAGATATAAAATTCGAACCAAAAAATTTTTCACAGAATGTCTAACCGGATTCGGTTGGCTAACCAACCGAATCGGTTAGTTTGTAACAAAACTTTTTTTTTTTTTTACTAATTTCAAAGAAAATTATAGAAAAAATCCCCGGCAGCGGCGCCAAAAACTTGATGTGCTCCGGTTGGTGCAAGTTTTAAAAATTTATAAACACGAATTAACCGTATAACCTTTTAACACATACGAGCAAGTATACTCGTCCGCAATAGCAAAGTTTGGTAAGTCGAGATCGTCCCAAGGGATTTTGTTTTGAAAATAGATTATTAAAAGTTTCTAACAAGAAAGCTTGTCAAGGCTCTCTCGAATAAGTGTTCTAGTGAAAATCTGAATCAAGAATAAAACATATACTTGTGTGAAGTCTCATAATCAACCATAGATAATGTTCATAAAGGTTTGGTGTATACTCTTATTATGATGCACAAATCATAAGCAAATGATTCCCCAACCATGGTGTTTGTTTGTAAAATCATTCTAAGAACAAAAACATTTAGGTAATCCTTTGGTCCTTATCCCAATGATTATCCTATAAAAATTCCATTTGTTTGCAACATGCTCTCATTAAATTTGTTCTTACGAATCTTTCGACCCTTCGTGATGAAAACGTTCCTAGTCTTGTTTTAATAAGCAAAACATGGTGGATGTCAATCACCATATCTCCATACTAGTTTGTCACAACACTTTTGGAATAAAACACAAGAGAAATCCTTTCGGTCCTTTTCTTAAAACATGTTTTATTGACAAATCAATCCAAGACTAGTATTTTTCCAACAAACTCATTTAAACAAGATCATATATACATGCATCACATTTTGAGAACATTATTATGATTAATCACATTTCAACACACAAGTATAACACAAACTACTCCATGAAAACAATCATATCTAAACACAAGTCATAACAAAGTAATTCAAACAATTCAAGAGAATAGATTTCCATAACAAAGTTCATAGAATACCTAATCTTTTGTGATTACAAGAATTAGAAATCGTGGAATGTAGCAACCACGCGCCTCCAATCACCTAGGATCACCGCACAATTCCAAACTACGAAACAATGGACAAGAATGGTTCCTTCCTTGCTTACGGGCGTTTCCAAGTAACTACTAAGCTTTTGGGTTGAAATAAATGGGTAAGTATGAGTTTTGGTGTAAACTAATACTCTATTTGTTGTGTCACACCTAGTATACAAGTACTAGGCTCTTTAAATAGCCAAAGCACTTGCTTTCTTGCTCAAAAACGTTCTCTCCAAGTTAATATCAAGAAATGATCGGACTCCAATGATTATGGGAGTTAAGACAACAATAAATGCGAATTGTGTAGCTGAGCGAAACCGGATCGGTTTCTTCGTCGACGAATCGGTCATTGCTTTGACCATTAGCCCAGCGGATCCGGTTGCGGGTTGCGACCGAACGGTGGGTTTTGCTCCTTTGACTTTTGTTGACTTTTCCCATTACGCTTCATTCTTTGCTTACGTTGATGATTTCCAAAGCCAAACTTGATCTTTCCTTGTTGTAAATGCTTGAAATCACTATGCTTCATCTCATTGAGTCCACAAGCTTCAATCTAAACTTCCTTCCTTTAACGCTTCCAAATGTGCATAAAAACTTCATTTCTTCAATATTCGAGATACGGCTACATATACATACACAAGACGCATCTTTGCACTTTTGCAATAGTTATGAATAAATATAGCCGAATATCATGCACAAAACTGACAATAACGCTACTAAAAACATGTTCATTTTAGACGTTATCAAAAACCAATACAATTGTTTTGTGAGTGGAATGGAATAACCAATCATAAAGAGTCGGTTTTGGATTTATTTTATAAGCATGTGTCGATGCAAAATAAAAGGGTTAGAGGCAGTTTATATAGCCTCCAAAACCTTGCAACCTTGGGCTCCAAACATGGTCACCAAGTAACCCACATACCATATCTTATCACAACTCTTACTAGGCCAAAAGCCCACTTCAAACCCCTTCTAATGGACCGGCCATATTGGGCTAGGAGTAAGTTAAATCTGGTCCAGTTCTCTCGGGTCAATGTTCAAGTATTAAACGTATATACGCATTCTATGTGTTTAACGTGTGTGCCCCCAATAGGCTCACACACTTCTAGTCATTTACGTGTGGTTTTAACTCCCACAAACCAACAGCTCCCCACTTGGGAGTTGGTGTGTCGAATGACACACAAAACTAATGACGGAAACGCCTAGCAAACGCTCTCACTCGCTTTTTAACTAAAAGTGTCTGAGAGAATAGTTTCGTAAAGGTTTCTCAGTAGCATGGTCATTCAATGTCTTGCTCTAATCATCCTTTGTTATAGATACCGTTAAACCATGGATAATGGATCTCAAATCATTCCATATAGTTTAACCATTTAGAATCTCGTTATAGAATTTAATTAGATATACCAAATGTAATCAAGTATCATCTTGCATTACCCTTTGGGTTCGGCCGAACAATTATCTTATTAAATCTGGAGAGGCGCCATGGTATCTTTCTGCACATATCAAGTGGAGTAACAAATCCTTTATTGACTACAAGTGTTGTGGATCTTGCTTCACATCACTCCAAAATATAGCTTTTATAACTACCTTGTTCGGATAGCGTTTTGTATATACTTACAAAAATGATATCCACACATAATGAGAACTTGCTTGTATCTCAAGTCTAAGGATGAAGATAACAAACCATTTTCAATATTTTACTTATGACAAGGATCCAAAAGTAAATGTTTGAAAGTTGGGGAATCTAATATGCATCTCTAGTGAATACATATGAGTTTGGCGGGAACAATCCAAATTCTCGTTAGAATATAACCAACACTCACATTTTCCTTTTTATAACAATACTCCCATATTGTTAACCGACAATGGACATATTTAGAATAATAAAATTATTCTAGGATTAAACATGTAAATATAGGATAACAATTATTATATGAATGAATAACAAATACCAAGTATCTTTATTCATCATAAAGTAAAAATTGTCTATCAATCCCAATTATCCAAATACTAAAACAGATTTGCATGAAACTCATTTAGTAAGTTGAATCCTAATGTTTCCAACATTATCAACCTTTCTTTTACATGAAAAACTAAATAGTCATCTGAGTAAACTTTCTGAATACTTGTTTCAAATTTCACATATGGTGAGTGATTTGAAATATAAGATGAGTGTCTTATCTCATATGCTCATACTATTGCAAGAGTTATAGTATGGAAATGTCGTCTTACCTTGCTTGAGTTATTAAAAAATCAACGGCATACTGACAGTCATCTTTACAGTTTCTAAAAAGTGTAAAGTATTCTCATTCATTAATGTTTAATGCAACAATGCTCTATGTTAAGCATAACTATTTAGCAGATTTATCATAACAGATGAAATCCTACTACAACTAGTATTAATAATCCTCTAGCATCATTTGTACTTATACAACATTATGCTTTAAAATTCGTAAACATTTATAAAACAATAATCTAAACTCTCTCAATTAGATATTGTTGTTGTCAGCTCATTTTGTACTTGTAAAAAAGCAACAACTAGTCTTATACACAATATAATATATACATGATAAACCCTTAGTTTAAAAACACAAGGTTTCCATCCATGTAAATTATTCCAAGTGAAGTATATCATTTTAAGACTTAGTGAAATATATCATTTTAAGACTTGCTCAAATGATATATTGCATTTGTGTCATACTTATTTTCCGCATTTGTTTATTCCAGATAAACATTTATTCCAAGGTTGTTTGTTTTATTCCCTAAATTCCAAGTGAAGTTTCATTCCAAGCTTAAGGATCAATATCTAGCTTAAATAGAATGATATCTTTAACGTGTAAATTTTAAGGAAAACACATTGCTCCCACTCAATGTCGATGTACTCAAGAGATATCTTAATTCAATCGAGAATCATATTGTAATTAAATTCAAGATCTCACTCTTAGATGCATGATCCAATCCAAAATATGGATTGCTCAAATTTTGTATACTTCATAAAGATAATATAGATTCATAACCCTTTTGATTACACACCGTCCTCGCAAAAGGTAATCATAAAGAAAGAGTTATAAAATCTAATTGTAATATTCAACATAAAAATCACATGTATGACAATTAAATATCTTTATATAATTAATGCATGTATTATATAAGAAAATTTAATCACATTCAATTGCTTAAGTATAATTAAAAACTTCTTATTAAATGCCAAACATTAATATGTATACAATTTTGTCCTTGTGAGTCATTCTTCAAAAGAAACTCATTCCAACCTCATAGGTTAACTGTTAGGCGAAATAACAATCAAGCTCAAAACTCGATTTGCCTTTTAAGGATTGCATCTTATCATTCATAATTCTAAAATATTAATCAGTTCAAGATGTGATAATGTATTTTAGTACTTAATCGATTTACAACAATCTTCTAACTTATATTCCTCGGCAATGATATTAAAAATATCACTCATTTTCATGTTTAACCTTAGTATGACATTAATAAGTGGATTTTAGAAGGTTAAGTATTTTGTTCTCAAAAACTTTGAGATATGTGTATACTCCCACTTACTTTTGTAAGTAGAGACAATTCTCTAAATACTAAGTATTTAAGCAACAATAAATTGTCCTTTATGGAGAATCACAAATTACATTTAAGTTCTCATCTCAAGATTTGTTAATAAAATGCTTCATAAGATTTTAACAAATTCGAACTTAAATCAAGACATAATGAAATTCCTTCCATCAACTCAAATCGGTTTATAGAAAACTCTAATTTAGTATCACTCTTTAACCAAAAATTCTAACAACAGTTTTGTGTTTCGTCAAGCTAGGAAGAACATCAAAACTACAATATTCAAGCTAGGAAGTGTAGAAAAATCAAAAATCCAAAAGGGTTTATGATTCAATTGGTTTGAGTGGTAAAACCTTAAATCCCTAATGAATTATGGTTTTCAGTTATAGGTTGTCTTGAATACCTTCTAGGTTTGAACTCTATTGAGTGTATCCATGACATACGCAATTTTAAACCTTGATATGTTTTGGAGGTAGAGAAATTAAAGCTATCATGAACCAAACAATATGAATAAAGTTTGATCCAACACATTAGACATAGCATAATGAAGTGGTATCCTATGAGTTATTAGAATTGTGAAACTATATCAGAATTCTATAGATAACTTAATTCTCTTTGGACCAAATACTTGTTAATTGGGTCAAGCCAAATTGCATATAAAGTATTTATGAACCAAGTGCATGCAATGATGTATATTCATTGAACAATACAAGAACTTTATGTTCACGTGTTCACAAGAAGACAAAAGCTGTTCAAGGATTATATGTTCATGTGTTAACAAGAAATGAACATTTCAATAATACATTATTCAATGCCTCATGTTTATGTGTTAACGAGAAGACATAACACATTTACTATATATACTTTATGTTATAAATCATTGATAAATTCAAGGACTTTATAATTATGTCTTAACATGTAGGCATAATTATTATAACAAAAGTAATCATGAACGCAAACTCTTGAGTTCTATAGTAATTTCAAGTTAATTTTATAATTCAGAATTATGATCATTATCATATAACCATAATTATGTTAACTAAAACATGTAGTCAAATGTTGAAGTATCTTTACACTATATTAAGACATTTGAATGTAGTAGGGCAACAAACATCTAGTGTGTTCAAGTCCTAGTAGAATCATTATTAGAATGTAGTAGGGCAATAAACATCTCATGAGTTTAAGTCCTAGTAGAATTATTAGTTTCCTTTACCTTGCAGTCAAGAGATATCAATAATATTGTTGTTCCTTGCACACACTTTGAGATTTCTCCCACTTGTGAAAGGTACAACATCATATTACGAAAACAAACAACACATGATTGATTGTTCAAAAGATATAATAATTTCATAGATATCATAAGTAGTTTTAGAACCATAACCTTTAATAAGGAATTGTGGATTATTATTCTATAGATAACACTTCAGGAAGCGACAGCAGGAAGGCAACGTGTTATCTTATAAAATAAAATGCAATTTTCCTTTAAGCAATGGTTGTTCATATTAGGAAAGTAATGAATTATTTCAAAGCATGTTTGAAATGATATGGGTGAAATGTGAAATTAATCTCGTAGCTCCCAATGAAATTGACAACATTACATGAATGATATTTTAGTATCAAATGCAATCTGCTCCCACTTGGATTTGTCAACATTGTAAGTGTTACATTTCCAGTAGAAATCATGTAGCAGTTTTATGTAATTTCCTATTCTCTTCAATTGCCTACTAGTAGCATGTACTTAGGTATTGAACAGAGTATATGAAGTGTTACTTATGTAGACAATGGACTAGCCATTCTTTTATTCAATTAACTTGAATATTTAGCATGCAATTCCTCCTTTATCGTCTACATAGCCCCAAGGGTATTTAGCACTTTAGGAATAATAAGAGTCCAAGAAGATTACCTAGCAAATATGCTAGTAATTCCTTTACTCTTTTGGTTTAAAATCATACATCGTGACAAGTGCGAATGTTATTTATTTTGGTAGCTCTAAACACAATGTTTCCAATTACACAAAATATTCTATCTTTCAATTAACTCTAGACCACGAAAGGGTAATGAAAGATCATAAACGAGTTTATCAATTTTGGAATCCTATCTTAGTTAGTCAACTAAGGAGAAAAGATAGGAATAATTCTCGCCTTCTTACTATGAAAGAGACTAAGTTTGTCTTTCAAGAAAAACAACTTTGTTTACGAATTATGTTGCAATAACACAATTAATCGTAACATAAAAGTTCAATTCTAGTATTTTCGATAATTACATTCTTAAAAGAATTAACTACCCAATTAATTACTAATTAAGACTAAGATCCATCTTGCAACCCACTTAATTACCATAGGTCTCGACCGATTGTATAAAAATAGGACAAGAGGTAAGCGACGGCGTTAATTGCATAATGCAACTCTTAGATCTATGAGGCTGCTTAAGGCATTAGTATCAAGTAATAATGTCAAAAGCATGTTCGGTTCTCATCTTATGCCTCTGGTTCAAGGTCTGACCAAGCTAACTTCGAAATAAGTCGACTAAGTATGAACACGTAAAAATAACCGGAGGTCCGATGATAACATCAAATAGTCACGATTATTAAGTGTCAATTTCCCGATAATGCTCGTTATTTATATCATTTATATGGATTTACACTTGTTTTCCATTGTTTTCCACTTTCGTGTAAATTACGAGCATTGGAGCTAAAGAGACGCCGGAACTAGAGAAATATCTAAAGATTTATCACATTATGCTATTTTGAAGAAGTTACGACATAACTCGTCTCTCACATTCGCCATAAATATTGCGTGACTCGAATACCAACGTATCGAAGGTTACGCGTAACTCTTCCCAAAGGTTATGACGTAACTACATTAGGTCAAATGAGGTTCCACGTCACCGATACTTACGCCGTAACTCATCGCATCAACTACGACATAACCGAGCTTATTGAAGACTACTACGTAACCACTCTTTAGGTTACGCCCGTAACCAAAGCAGATCTAGTACATTATTCGAAGAAATAGAAGGTTACTGACTAACTCCTATATTAGTTACGCCGTAACCCATATCCGCCTATAAATACCCACGAATCCCAAAGATTTCTAAGCATCCCATTCCACACACAACACTGAGAACGTGGGAAAAAGCTCAAGGTAGGTCTAGAGGAGCATACTGATCGTTTCCAAGGAGAAGTCACTCCATTACGATAAGCATTAGCGTTTTATATTTCTTTTACTTTCAATTCATGTATTTCGTACCTTTGAATATTGAATGGTTTGCATGATTAATATGAGCTGGCTAAGCACCTTTGGTGCTAGCCTAGTTATGATTCCTTAATTGTTTTGTTTGCATTTACTTTACTCCGCACAATTATTTCTAAGTGTATGCATGCATAGTTCATTGGTAGCCACCCTTGGTTTGGTAGTTTTGAATGGCGGTAGAGGCCAATTGCCTAAGAGATATGACCAACCTGACCCTAGGTGAGCGGACCGAGATGGGAAGGGTAAGATATGACCAATGACGACCTTTCTACTTGTGTGATTTGACCAACCGATCACCTATCATTTGGATGAACTTAAGAACTGGGGTGTAGTGTCTAAGTTCCTAACGGCGGGCAATCACTATTATAAACTGCATGTAGCGGTACTTAATGACTTGGCTTAGGGACCAGGAACAACGGGTTTTATGTCGGTGCTTTGATTTCTCTGTGGTGGCATCTTTGTCGATAGGTTAGGCGAATTGACCAAATGTTGTCCTCTCGACTTTGACCCCACCAAGTAATTGGAAGTAAGTAGGCGTAGACATTACTAGCTAGGAGGATTAACTAGGTTAACACCACTCTCCTCTATTGATTTCCTTCATCCATTTCTCTCGCTTTATTTATTTACGCTTAGTAGTTTAATTAATTAAATCCTATCGAAACCATTAATAACTGTGACACTAGACTTAGTAATAATCCATCACACATAGCTCTTGGGACGACCTCGACTTTACTTGATTACTACACTACACGACCGGCACACTGCCGTCGGTGCACTAAGG
The DNA here is from genome assembly GCA_022545495.1 of Chrysanthemum lavandulifolium. Taxonomy (NCBI): domain Eukaryota; kingdom Viridiplantae; phylum Streptophyta; class Magnoliopsida; order Asterales; family Asteraceae; genus Chrysanthemum; species Chrysanthemum lavandulifolium. The sequence continues at coordinate 3,786,905 of CM040239.1, read as the reverse complement.
TAGACCATAGGTATAGCGAGACACTATAAATATTAAGACCAAGTCAAGAAACCCGCATCAATTTTTTGGCCACGCGGAGAGTTATATTAAAATTAATATTAAGTCTTTAATTTTGTTTTAAAACTTTTCTCACGATCATATTTCAAGTTTTCACGCACCATGGAAGTTGTTAACAACGATGACCTCACCCTTGAGGAATACGTGGCGTTGACAAGAAGCGGAACAAGTGCGGGTCTCGTAAGACCGCAATTGGAGCGGATGTCCGTTCAAAATCAAAAGACCAATTTATGAGGGAGCTTCGTGCTAACCTTTTTCGTGAAACAGGGATGAAGATGCATATGAGCACGTTGAAAATGTCTTATACATCGCTAGCCTTTTCAACATTCGGGCGTGTCTCATGATGTCATATGCTAAGGGTATTCCCAATGACTCTTACCGAGTCGCCGGAAGATGGATTGAAAGATTGCCGCCGGGCAATTAATACTTGGGCGCTACTCAAGAAGCACTTCATTCAGAGATATTGTCCACCATCGAAGATTTCTAACCGCCTTTTGGAAATCTATAATTTCAAACAAGAAGACGTTGAAACATTGTATCAAGCCTGGGATAGATACAACGATCTCCTTTACAAGTGTCCTACACATGATCTAAACAACCAACAGAAGGTCAACATTTTCTACAAAGGAATTAACGTAACTACAAGGCAAATGTTGGACTATCTAGGACCTATCCCGAACATGACTCCTACTCTCGCAATTGAAGCCATTCAAAAAATGGTGGATCACTCTCAAAAATGGCACGACAGAGGGAGTAAAAGAAACCAAGGTGGAAGTTTTGACTGAATTGCAGCAATCGCTAATAAAATTGAAAATCTCACGAGATATGTCAAGGTCGAGAAACCGCTCATGCCATCCAAGTAGGTTGTGAAAGTGTGGAGGAGGACATCTTACGAAGAGTTGTCCTCATGTGGACGATGAGAATATTGAAGAAGCTAAGTATGGAGAAAATCAACCATTTTACGGAGATAATCGAAATAGTAATGGTTATCGTGGAAGTTACAACCGTGGGCCTTATGGAGAAAGAAAGCCCAGTCTTGAAGATTTATATAAGTTTAAAAGTTTTTAGGAAATGTGTTGAATGCCCAAAGTCGAGGGACTAAAAGCTGTCCAAACCATACAAGTTTCAACTTATATACAAAGTTTTAACGAAGGTGACAATTGATGGGAAGTGGAGGACTGAATTTGATATTTTGCAAAAGTTGCAAAATAGAAAAATTTGGAAATAAGCTTTCAAAATAAGCTTTTGGGCCTACGAGACCAATACTTTTCTCCTTTGTTTATTTTTGAAGCCGAAAGGCTTGTGAGTTTCAAAACGGGTTTCATGAATACGACGAAATGTTTACATGTTGTTGACTTATCGTTTGCCATGTGAATAAGCACAAGGTGTTTAGTTGTTTCATGCTTTGTCCAATCCATGTTTCACGTCCAAAATACCCCACATAAGCTTAGTAACACAATGAAGAGTCTACTAGTCTATAGTAGTCGAGTTTAGTTATGTTTTGATAGATTTCAAATGTTATCGAGGCATTTATTTTATGAGTGAAACAAGTTTATTCCACAAACATCTAACGATATAGATCAAAAGAAATGGGGTTCGAGTTGCTTACAAGTATGAAGAGTGTCTGAGCGAATGAACGAAGGACCAATGAACAAGGGACTCGACTAGCCTTCCAAAATGGAACCCGTAGCTTATATAACCCAAGTAACTTTTTAATCTTAGTTTTAAAACTCAAAACTCTTCTTTCATTCCTACTTTGACTTAACAAGAGGGTATGTGCTAGGAAGGGTTCTTAGTGTTTGGGTTTCTTATACATATAAATGCATGTAGGGTGGGGTCCTCTTGGGTTTCTTCATACGCAAAGAGAAAGAAATTGTGTGATGTTGGTCTTCGTATGGCGTTGAGCAAAAGGAGAAGAGAAAAGGCATGACATTTTACTTGTTTATTTAGCAAAAATAGATGGTGTATGTTTTGGTTGTTTCATCGCCATCATAAAGAAAAAATCATGTGTTGTGTCTCTATTTGGCTACTGTCACAAGCAAGAAAGACTATATAACATTTATGTTGTGTGTTGTGAAAGTCAACAATGTGTGACTTGTTACTTGTGTACAATTTCCCACATGTTGGATATCTTATATATTTTAAAGTCCAAATATTTCAAAAGTTATATTTTGTATTGTGTATGTTTATTCGGTTTTGTAACTGCACCGAGCCAAAGGATTTTTCAAAATGAAGTGTGATACATATGTGTACATGAGAGGTTTAACAAGGTTTAAAACTCTATGTGTTGAGTTTATTGTGTTCTAGTGTTTTTTGTGTGGAATTGTATCGATATAAAATCTTATACGTTCGAATCTACATGATCAAGTTCGAGTGTAGCACTTTGGTGTCGTCCAACATGGTACTCGACTTCACCAAGTCACTAGAGTGGTCAAATAAATTTCACACAACTCGAGTGGTTTGTTTTATGTCAAGTTCAAGTGAGCGTCATTACAGAACATGAATTGTATATACGAAAATGTATATGATCAAGTTTCATTCTGTTGGGTTGCTTGAAATGCGAGACAATAAAGTTAGAAAAGAGTTGGAAGTTAAAATGTGAGTTCTCTAGTGAATGTTTTTCGTATCTCAATTAAGTTTAAACATGAGTTGAGATATTTTTGGTTGCACGTTGAAAATCGTTAACGTGAAAAAAATGTTTTTAAGTGTGTTTTTATAAAAGAATAAAAAAAAAATGATATTGTTTTCAAAATGTGTTTATTAGACTAAACCATACTGTCTATTGGTCGGTTCATGCGCGAGCTCGTGTTTTAAATAAAGTGAAATGATTTCTCGCGTGAGTTTGAAAACTCATAGAAGAGTCAGAAAATAATACATTTTTATTTTTATTATTTTTATTTTTGCATTTTTTGATGATCATAAATAATTTAAATTGTTCCGGTATGTGGGATAACTTCCCACAATTATATCAAGTGAGCTAATGCTTCCTCAAAATCGAATGTGTAATGATAAATATTAATTTATTATTAACTTACTGTTTGGAAATTTACCGATTGTCACAGTCTCCCCGTCTTATAAGGAAATTTTGAGTTACTTGATAAACTTTGAGTGTTTTGACAATCCGGATACGGTTATACTCCATCCGTTTGACTTCCCGACACATGGTTTTAGTAGGTTTTTAACATTTCATCGATGTGAATTTCCTACAAGGAAATGATGTTCAGTCTAGGTGTACTCCTAGAGTTATTTCTATTACCTCATTCCTCAAGGTTTTTGTTACTGAGTAATATCCGAACAACCTACTACTTGTAGTTGCTCATGACATGATATTTTGGAAAATCATTCCGTATGTATGACGACGTTGGAACGTCATGTCCCGTTGTGTGATTAAGACGATTGCGTGGGTTACTTAATAGGTGTTAAGTTCCATCTTGAAAGGTGGTGTTGATTGCTACTTGCAATTTGTTGATTGACTTAATGATGTACTTTATACCCAAAGTACGGAGGCTCAAAGTTAAGAGTATAGTTTGGTCATTTACGGAGTATAAGTCGTTAAGTAGTTATAGGGTTCCTACTTGATGATGAGGTTTCTTGGAACTAGAAAAGTTACGAGGAGAAACAGAGAGTTATGTAGTTGGTCTTCGTGAATAGTCTGAAGTTATAACTTTTCAGGAAGTTATTGCTGGTGACCGTGTTTGTCGTAGGTTGTCCTAAGACAATTTTGGATGTGGTTTGTCTCCTTAGTTTAATATGGGGTATGAGGTAAAATTGTATTTAGGTGGTCAAGTTGTGTAGAAATTTATTTGATTTCTATGGTTACTTAGGATGAAAGTTCGTAAGTCGTATTTCTTCCGACTACACATGTGGAGATGGTTGTGCACATCACTAATTTCTAATGATAGCCAGAGGTTGTTTGTTTAGCGGCCGATCCTTTGAAATCGAAAGGAGTAAAGTAAGTTTAGGTATTTCTAGAGTTGAGTTTCGTACAACTCTTAAGGTGGTTACCTGAGGTAATCCTTGTTGGTTGAGGTTATGCTTGTTGGTAGATTGTCTTATGATGGCTAGTTGGGGTCACCCGTCCTTCGGATTTGGATTATGTGAAAATAGAAAGTTTTCGAATTTGATCAAGTTTTGGAAGAGAACTTCTTTGAGTGGCAAGCGAGGCGCCTCAAGCCTTATCGAGGCCTAAAGCAAAGTTCAAAGTTGCCGCCTTTTTGATTATTTGCTATGTTTTTAGTAAAGTGACCGTAATAATATAACATCTAACTAGAAAACCATGAATGCTTAGTAAATTGAGAACCACTTGATGATTGAAAAACAAGATGACAAGTAGAGATACCAAACATCGTTGTTTCGATGAACTAGAAGTAGGGCTAAGACGACGAACTAAACTGAAACAAGTGGGCTTGTACATGTTCGTTCGTGAACATTTAATCAAACAAACCCTACATAAATTCTTAAACAGTTGCCTCGTATTCATTTATTAACACACTAAACAAAAAGTAAAAAAAAAATACATGATCAAAGAGCATATAACATATAAAAATAATCATCCTTTGAGCAGTTCACAAGAGATCGTCGAACTTATAGTTCACTTACAATCCTATCCATTAGTCTTTAAGAATTGAAACACTAAAATGAGATTAATCCATTTTTTCACATTACCCTAAAAGACGATATTGGTCCTTTTTGATAAAACTAAAATGATGGACTTGGTATACGATAGTTTGTAGGCCTAAAGAATAAACATAAAAACAAATGTGGCTTCATATCATAAACTATATCAGGTATTTTAGTAAATCGAGGGGTCTAAAAATTACTAAAATGAGCTTAATCCATTTTTTTTACATTACCCTGAAAGACGATCTTGGTCCTTTTCATAAAACTAAAATGTTGGACTTAGTATTTAGCTAAAAGTTTTTAGGCCTAAAGAATAAAGATGAAAATTGATGTGACCTCAAATCCTAAACCGTATAAGGTATTTTAGTAAACAAGTTGGATACCACAAGACAGTGGCGGCGATAAATATAGTTATATAATAAATATAGCAAATGAATTACTAACCCAACTCTCCTCGCAATTCCCTACCCGCTTAGCGAATTCATTTCACAACACTTCAAATGTATATGTGTTAGTTATATGTGTTTGTTTGAGTTTTCCGTATCTTTCCCGTGACATCATTATTCCCGCATATAAAAAGACATTCACAATCTCTTACCCGTCAAACACTCTCCCAAAAATAAATGATTTTGATACATCAAGTTTGTATTGATTGAAATAAATGTTAAAGTTAAAAAAATTTGAATAAAAATAAAATAAGCCTACTAAAAATGTAAAAACTAAAAACTCATAAAAATAACTAAAAACTCATAAAAATATATCAAAATGGATGTTGAATTAAAGAGCATAAAATTTTAGAAAATATGGTGAAATTAGATAATAAAAAAATTAAACGAATTAAAAGATATTTAAATTTAAAAATAAATGTGATTAATTAGTTAATAAGTGACATGTGTCACCCATTATTGAAGCTCCTTATTTTAGTTTGTTAGAGTTCCTCCTTTTTGTTATTTTTAGTTAGAGAAGTGACACATGTCACTCAATAATTGGAGCTCCTTATCTTTTTTGTGGAGCCCACCACTTAAGTGCTTTAGATAATATTATAGATTAGTGGGACCTAAAATTACAAGGACCTTTAGGCTCGTTCAAGAAGGGGATTCAATCCTTACTTTTCACCGTCACGTCGACTTTCTCTCCAATGACCTTGGTGATTAGGTGCCCGATAAGGCGACCAAGATTTTTTTTTTTTTTTATTTATTTAGAAAATTAACACAAAATAAAATTTCATTAATAATTAAAACGTTACATAATAATTCAAATAAAATTAAAACATTACGACAATACAACGATTAAACTAGTTTTGATTATGGCGATGCCAAATGTCTTCCACCAAATCGGCTTTGAGGCTAAGATGAGTTGTTTTGTTGCATATCTCCTCGGTAATTTCCAACGATTCCACATGCGTTCTTATGGGATCATAAGAACGGTCTTCTTCATTTGGAAAGAATACGGAGATATCGCCCGCCATTCTTCGTCTGAATTATCATATTATGTAATATGATGCATGTGTACATTATATGCGATAGACGCTCTTTGTCAAACCCTTTAGTCGGATGTTTAATCATTAGCCACTTCTTCTTTAGTACACCAAAAGCACGCCCACATCTTTTCTTGTCGTGCATCGTCATATATAATATTCGTTTGTGATCATTCGTCCCTAGATTTTTAATGGACTTCATAATAACCAGTATTCGGATATATCCCATCGCAAGATAATATCCGTTTACAATATTCGTTAGCAACGAATTCCACATCCGTGCTCTCCCGCTTTGAGATCATTGAAAAGAGGCGATGCACGTAAAACATTTACGCCGTTATTCATCCGGCGACACCAAAGAGCGATCACGAAATCCATAAATCTTGGGAGGCCATCGCTTCCAATAAAATGAAAGGATTTTGCCGTGATCACCCTACAAAATTGAGCTTTTAAAGCATGTGGGCAATTCTCCCACGCCAATCAGTGCAATCGATGCTTCCTATCATCCAGAAACCCATGACTTTCGTAGTGATGAGCATAGAGTTTGTCAATGTCACTAACCGTGGGCTTTCGCAAATTCTCTGCACCATATAACTCCATTATGCCCTCACAAAAATTTTCGAGAGACTCACGAATTGTTGACGCACCCATTTGCACGTATTCGTCTAGAGCATCAGCATTGACTCCGTATGCCAATTGACGGATTAACGAAGTACACTTCATCAATGGAGATGTTGGATCGATGTACTCTAACCAAACTAACTTAAATAGCTTGTTAAGGTTTAATAACCTCGGATAAATCCTAAGTTTTTAACAATGAAACAATGAGCAATCTTTATTAAGTATGCGGAATTTACATAACACAGCTAAGAAGAATATAACTTTAACTTTCAACGATTTTATTAATAACTCTAAATCTGCTTATTATGCAGACTCTTAAACAACTCTAATAATATCAAACTCTCTAAAACTCTAATAATGCGCGTACTTCTAATGCCAATCTAGGGGTCCTTTTGTTAGGATCCAATATTTATTGTGTTTGATGATTCGGGTGGTCTTGGGAGATCAAAATACATGTTTGCCATTAGAGAGAGAAAGTTAGAGAGAGGGAGATTTCTTGGTAGAGACTTGGTTCACAAAAGTTGTAAGATTAGATTGAAAAGCTCCACCCCTTCCATCCATGGAAGGGGTATTTATAGTTACATAAGACACGACCTCCTATCGGCCTGTGGATCAGGGATACAGTGGGTAAAGACCCGTCCTTCCTCCACGGTGTTGCACTATGCTAAACTAGACTAATAACTAACTAATAAAACAATAAATAACGTAACTAACGATTTGTCTACGAGCTAACTTATGCTAGATAACACTTGGGGTGACCGATACTTCACTATGGAATTTTCTAATTCCTAACAATCTCCCTAAGGAGGTCACCCCATGTTTTACATTTCGAATCCTAGCATTCTATTCTTGTCTTTGTTCTTGAGCTCAGAGACTTCAATTCTTCAATTCGCAATCTTTGTGCTTTTGTAGTGCAACTTCAAAGTCCGCATAGATTTGTACTTTCAGTGAGGTCTTTGAATCGATCCACATCTTGATGATCTTCGAGCTTTCTTTGAGATCATCACCACAAGAAATCTGGATCACCCTTTATAGTGTTGCCATCATGTGAAGTTGTGACTTTTGACCGACATGCTCACACTTTTGAATCATGACATCTTTCCATCGTAGTAGCGGAAGCTTTATCGGTTCATGATATTTGCAAGAACAGAAGTAAGCATAGTATAAAAATATCGTAACCGTGTTATGTAGATATGCACCGTCATGATTTCTTCAATTAAGTGTGGTTGCCGTGAACATGCGGCTTTGATTGACTCTCAATTTCGATCACCGCAATCGTCGGGGTGTACCGCATCTGACGATTAGCAATAAAGCGCACGAAAGTGTCTTTGATCACTTTCGTTGAATTGAGGTACACGGCCCATGGTTCCCGTTGATCAAGACAAATACGCTCGTGATCGTGTAGGATTCCTAAGAATCTCCTTGACAGTGGTTTCGCAATGTTCTAGTCGTTCTAAACCGAACGTCTCAAAGAAGACAACACGGAGTGAGTGAACCAAATAATTGAGATCACCGATTGATGAAAATTGATTTGAAAACAATCGCATTGCTTAGAATAAAGAGTTTTGCAATACGACGAAGGTTTTATGAGAACGATCAATTTTCAATCAAAACACTTTTTTATTTGAAAATAGTACACAATCGACGTGCTAGTGAAAAGAAGAGATTCGCACATCGATCGGGTTTTCTAAAACTATTTTCAATCGAGTTACTTTTGAATTTTGAAAACATAAGTACACATTCGACGTGAGAGAAAAGAATATTTGCACATCGAACGGTTTTTCCAAAAGTATTCGTCAATTCCATTCTGGACCAAGGTTGATTCAAGACCGAATCGCCCCATTGTTTCTATCCTTGCCACAAGTTTGATCTTACGAGAAGATCTCACATGTCACCCACCAAGAGCTTGTTTGATGTTGGCTCTAGAAGGATTTCCATCTTCATCGTGAATATTTTTACATATCACTCGGATGTTCCGCAATACCACAAGGATAATGCGTGGGACTCTTAATATATACTTACTTTCCACATTGTGTGAAACAGCAAGTCTTCATGAATTTAGTGTCCTAACGAGATATTGTGGATGATCTCTTGGCTCTAGACTCAATAGTGCACATTTGGTTCCTATGCGGAGACTAGGAGAGGGTCTCCTTCTTCAATATCAACAATCTCTAAGAGAAAGTCGATAGATAATGTCGGTTCCCGTGAGAATGAAACAAGTCCTTTTAAGAGGAACTTGAGTGGTTTGGGAAGTTTAGTGCGGCGTCATCGGGTCCATGACGTCTTGTCTTCAATACCGTGTTACCTTAGTAACAACCAAGAGCATATGTATTGAACCCGCCATCGCCTAAGGTTGAATTGATGGAGGGCTATTTCTTTTCACCCTTTCACATTCATTTCTTTTTCATTCTTCAACCCCTTGATTGCTTACCGAGACTTCATAACTAGAACCTTGTTGGGTTTATTCCAAGACTAGCTCTGTCTCATCCGCACTCTTCCCGTATCTCACTTTTCTCCTTTTTCAATATACCTAAGGACTCTACACTATCTAGTGGATTGTCCTCGGTAGATCCCTCCGGTTCGGCGGATCGTGGGAACTAATACCTAACCTAACCATCCTTATAACACCATGCATAAAGTAAATTGGTCGGTCTTTTGGTACAGTTCATTCTTCCTTAAAACCAATTGAAAATCATTTGAAAACCAATCAAGGTACTTGTGATATAAAATCAAAACATTTTGTACCTTAATTGTTTTGATCATTTAGAAAACCTCCCCTCAACATGTGCGTATGATTTAGAAATTATTTAGCACAAGGAGGCAAGAGGACTTTGAAATATTTTCTTTGATCACAATTTTCATATGAAAAAGCCATTTGATTTTCATGGTAAAATTCTCCCCCTCAATATGTGCATAGGATAAGAGAAATCATTTTAACACATAGAGGCAAGAGTTCTTTTGAAGCACATCCACGAACACATAAGCCATTAAGAAACCATTTAAAACTCAATCAAGGTACTTTATAAATCACTTTAAAAAGCTTTCGTACCTCGATAGTTTATTTGCTCCCCCTCAATATGTGCTTCAAGATTCGAAAGCGTTTAGCACATATGATTGAGCGACTTGCACAATTAAATCAAAACGATCACCTTTATCAAATTTCATTATTAAATCACAAATTCTCCCCGATCAAAAATATCAAACCCTTTGAGATTTTGGATCCCAAGTGATTTAATTAAGTTTAGAAAACATAGGAGAAAATGTGGCCTTGTTTAAATACTCATCCGTTTTTGGATAAATCCTCCTCCTCAACATGTGCATTGTGTATTTGAAATCGTTTGGCACATGGAGGCGTGGAGTGCCTTTAAAGGACTAAAACCAATTCCATTTCAAACAGATTTGAGATTTAAAACACGATCTTTACCCGATCGAAATATCAAACCATTTGAGATTTGTGATCCCAACCGATTTAAATCCTTTAGAAAATTTAGGAAAGACGTGGCAAGATTCAATTTTGAAATATGATAGATAAGGACCATTATAAGACATTAAAGATTGTTAGTGTCGTATGATAGTTTTTAAGAGATCTTTTAGTAAAATAAAACAATTTCACAATCAAACAAGAATGTAAAAATTTCATTTTGAAAGACCTTGATTCTAAAGAAAAATCATACCATGACATAACATTAAATCTTTAGATCACCACTTATATTGTACAAAGCGGAACTTTTGTGAAGAAATATCGTTTGAAAATATTTTATTTTAAATCACTCTCCCCTCAATCCATGACCGTAGTCGATAATTGAGTGACTCAAGTTTTGATAAAATGAAGTCCGTGATTTTCAAAATTTAGTCCAATATATTTTCAAACAACATTTTTCCATTTTCAAAACAATTTAATTCAATTTACTCAAAATTGTTTAAAATTGGTATCCCGCACAAAGATTCGTTAGTGGTTGAGAAGCTTCCGTTGTTGTTGTTGTAGGTTGGAAGAAAACCGTCCGCAAATGCAGTGAGACTTCTTTTACGTTGCATTTTGAATGCCAACCGAGGTCCAATTAAGCTCCGCTTCTTCACTTGTCAAGAAAACCATCTCGCAGATGCAAGAAGACCTCTTACGTTGCATTTCATGCCAACTCTCCATTGAAGTCCAATTAAGCTCCATTTCTTCATTTGTCAACCCAAGATATAGTTACCCTTTCCTTCGGCATCCAATCATCATCAATTGTAGGATCCGGATCGGGAACATTCTTATAACCAATATACCGCACACGTTAGTGAACACACATACAGATATATGGTGGTCGACATCACCCATAACAAAGAATCGACTAATTAAAGTCAACTCAACATAACAATCGATCATATAAGGCATGGGTTTATGTGTTAATCAAACTCTAATCATCTAAACCTAACAATCATATCCTAAATTCCTAGTCCTTCAACATAGGCAAATATCATTTTAATTAAGCACGAGGATAATTAAGAAAGCTCGTTAGATGATATAGATTTGAAAACATTCTCCCCTCAATCAATGACTCATTTTTTGAAAAAATTTAAAAGTTACAAGTCATTGATTGAGTTTGCAAATTAATACGAAAACTCGATTCGATTGATTTCAAGCAACTCATTTACCACCAATTTTTAAAACAACAAATATTTTTCTCAAGAATTATAGACGGAAAAACATTTGTGTAGGAACAAAGAATCCTTCGACATACTTTCCTTGTTTTGTTTATAGGATAAGTGCACGAAATATTTGAAAATTGTTTAGCGTAACACTTTCCTTCCTTTAAAGAGCGGGTTGCTATCGTAAATAATAGCAAGCCATAGTTTAAGCACGGTCACAATCAAGTAACCGCAAGCCATATTTTGAAGCTGGTTCTGATCAAATAATCTGTAAGCCATTAGATTTGTGACATGTTTAGAAAAGAAATATTTACACCTTCCTCGTCGAACTTCATCTATGGTCCCGTGCCATTATTGAATGACATTTCTAAGACCGTAGATGTTATCGATACCGTAAGACATGTCTTGAAAACAATATTTTTGTCTTTTTCAAATTTTTGATTTTTATGGTTTTTGAAAATTTTATATTTTTCTATTTTGTTTTGATGGTTTTATATTTTTCTATTTTCTTTTTGTTGGTTTTATATTTTTGTATTTTGTTTTCTGATAAATATATACAAGGATAGAATAGATGATATAGTTTAAGAAGATGATGATACGAGTACCGAGATAAGGATATCAAGCAGCACGTCGTAGAAGATAGAATTCGTCATCTCTTAAACATTCACCACCAAAGCTTCCAAGGGCTCTTGAATTGAAAGAAATAGAACCATCCGAAGTGAGACTTTGGCGCTTCCCCAAACCGAAAAATCCTTTAGTCGAGCGATTCAAGCTCTATTTCAAGCTTGTCTTAGCCAGTGCACGAAAAGCACACCATTACCATAAATCCACCGCTCCTTTCAAGAATAATCACCGTAATTCTTCGCTCGAGGTTATATCATCAACAAGAAGAAAAGAACGTATCATCTCACACATAAAATGATCTTCTCAAATTTCATAACCCCGAAGTCTCAAGCAATCCATTCCAAAAAGGTGTCAAGAGACCACTTCCACGTAGTTGACTTGATGCGCTTAGTCTCCGTATCTTAGACTAGAGCTCACGAACCCGAACACACAAACCCAAGACAAAGAAACTTATACCATCAAGTAGCAGATTAAGTCCAATAGCTAAAGAATAACCCCGATGTATACTTTTCTCCTCCTCAAGAAAGTGCATGAAGCTCAAGAACCCGGCACACATTGCCCAAAGAGAGAACAACCGATAACATTGAAGAAGCGGGCCGAATCATCGATTATCTCTGCGGTGACAATCTCTGCGGATGTCAACACCGGAATAAGTGATTATATCTCTCAATCACGATTAAGCCCTCAAGTGAGACAAATTGAGCATCCCCAATGTACACAATCTCATCGAGATCATCACACACTTTTGTACCTCTTTTATCTTCGTAAACTTTCTATTACATCACTTCCTCACGTAGTTGGAATAATAACACCAAAAGCCTTGATGAGTAAAACCTTGAGTTTCTCTGCGGTCATGACAATTGTTTTCCGGGATATCTTCAATCAATTAGAAGAGTTAAGTTCATCAAGTTTACTCGTCATGAGTCAAACCTTGAGTTTCTCTCGGTAATAACATTTGTCTTCCCGGGATATCTTCAATCTCTTAGAAGAATTAAGTTCATCAAGTTTACTCGCTTTTAGATGTGAGTCTCCTTTCCCCTTGCTGGTTTAGACACTTCAGAATCAGCAACTCGTTGTAAGCCCATATACTAGAAATTTGTTGAGAAGATTGCTTGAAGTCTTTGTGAGAATCAACATGCTGAAGAATATGAGCAAGTCTAATTGGGGATTAAATTCGACATATCACTTTCCCCCAATTAGTGCTCTCCCCTAAACCGACAACTGTATGATGAATGACTAGATTAAGAAGAAGTCTTTTGATAATCAAATGCAACTCGCCTTTAGTCTTCTAACATGTAGCGTAAAATGTAGAATAGACCTCAGACTCGACCTTCTTCAAGATTGTCCAATGGGGAATAGATAGTTAACATCTTCAACTCACCAAAAACAAGAGCATCACCAAAAGGCATCCCAATCAACTTACATCTTGCAAATCCCCTTAACTAAAATCCTCCCAATCAAACAAGAATGTAAAGATGTTCATCAAGGAAATCAAGAATAAGGCAGAACGAACACACAAAATGGTAATACCAAGCAAACAATCACATCAAACAAGAATGAGAGGTTGTTCGAATCATCATGTTGATGTGCACGTGAAGCATTAACCGGAAGCACTTTGTCAATAAACTCATATCACGAGTGAAGATGTCAACTAACGGCTCTTAAGAAGAAACTCCATGTGAAGATTACCCGATAATAAGAAGCTCGGTTCTTACATGAGTTTAGAGCCGTATGACCATTTAAATTATCAAATAATAATCAACCATGCAAAATTTCACACTTCTTCTCCCCTCAAGAATTGCATACGGAGTTGCCATTCTTGATTAAATAAGTGAAAATCATCCGAATGTTCTATTCACACTTCTCTCCCACAAAATAAGCACATGATGTCGCCATCTTCATTATAATCGAGCAAGTGGAATGAGTAAAACAATCATGGTAGCCGGTTCAGCGCATGGAAAAGTATGAAGCATGTTGATGAGAATGGTCATAATGAGAAGATTTCTCTTCGTAAGATAAATGACACGCACTTTTGTTTTCTTTAAGAACTAGGTATGAAATGTTGTGTTCATACGTCATAAGAAGATTTCTCTTCTTTCGAAGATAATGCGAATCAAACGCACACATTTCTTTTCTTTAGAGTACGAGGCCCGAATCAAGTGAACAGACGTCATAAGAAGATTCTCTTCTTTCAAGATAATGCGACCAAACGCATACAATTCTTTTCTTTGGAGTACGAGGCCCGAATCGATGTGAACAGACGCCATAATCTCTCTTTCGCCTCTCTTAGCAAAACATGTAATCAACCCCATTATCATTAAGTAGGCCCTTTGTCGTGACAATCGATGGAGAAAACCAATATGATGAATTTGACCTCAAGTAAACTAACTCGAACTCATGACTTAAACTTGCACATATGTAACAAAGAGCGGTGTCGAGAATTCATGCCCATTTGAATCTCTAAGTACTCTATACTCTTCACCCAACCAACCATCAAGTAATAAGACGACATTACCTCTTGAAAATCCACAATAGAATGTGACATCGAGCACTACAACGTAACTCCTTTAAGTGATAGTTATTTTGAGGTGATAAGAGCCCAATTCCCCAAGTGGTAAAAGAAAAGGTAAAAGTCACCCAACAATAACTAGATTTCCAAGTCTTCGCTTTAGATAATAAGCTCGAACAAGGATCATGAAGAATCTTCATCCATCCATCCCGATACCTTCGGATACTAAGTACACTTGCCGTGATAATTCACTTCAACCTCAAATAAATAATATGAATTAACGTCGTTGTCATATCATCTCGAATCGCTCAAATCTAGCCTTCTTTGATATTTAAATGAAATTTGATAATGGTTTCATCCCACCATGGTTAAAAGCACATAACCCCAGAAACCATTGTAATAACCAAACCGCCATGAAGACAACCCAAACACACACCCAATTCATGAAGTACACCCATTTATCCTTCTTTGAAGCGTAAACCGTAGCACCAAAGATCAAGTAAGATTCGAATTACACTTTCCTCTCTCCGTGATGGTTCCATCATCACGGATTTTACAATTCTATGGTCTAAACCGAGAAATAGTTTCTTCACGCGGATTTTACAAGACTAAGAATAAACCGTAAGATAGATCCGAAATGCACTTTACTATTACCGGGATGTTTCCATTGTCACGGATTTTACAAGTCTATGATTCAAACCGAGAAATAAGTTCTTTCACGGATTTTACAAAATCAAGACAAAACCGTAAACAATGTCGACTTGAATGTGTTATGACAAGATTGGTTTCGTGAATATTTGTTTTAGGGAATATGCAATGTTCATCAACGGTCCATTATCCAACATCATAAAAACATCAACCATCCAATAAATACTTAAGTAAGCACATCATTCACGCATTTTGTTTGGCTATTGTAGTGATAACATGGAGAAGTAAACCCGATATACCAAACTTGATCATGAAGTAGAAAGAAGATGAAATAAGTAGACGCGTCCAAAAACCTCACTTCCAATTCAAATAAGAGATACCGTACAAACAACCCCGTAGTTAACTTTGTTCAATAACCAATTAATTCAAGCCGTGGCATTATATTTTTCGTGAAAATGTATAACCAAAGTATCAACCCGCACAACACAACACTCTCATCATCATACCTAATTTCATTAATAAATCACATTATTGCAAATCTCATCGACAACAAACTACTAGTCGTCCATATCCAAGAATAGTTATCAACCGTCCAAATATCAAACCACATTCAAACACAAATTAACCCGCCAAGTCAACAAACAATTATTTCCCGATCCAAACTACCTCCCATCGTTAACAAAACCGAATATCAAAACGGTCCAAGTAAAGCTCTCAAATTAAATTCACGCTCCAAAGAAAACACACGACATAGAGTTATATGTCGGTCCAAAGAATATCATCTCCAACTGGCCCGAATGATATCAAGATATCCAAATGTTATCACAATATCCAAATGTTATGCACATGAACGCAATATCCAATCAGTTAAAACATTTAAGCGCAATAACCAAATGTTTAGATGTAATGATATTTGCGTGCATTAATATATCTAATGTTGTTTTGAAGTTAGTCCATGGTCCAATCAGTTTCAAGTATGTAGTGTTACATATAATACACAAGCCCACGATCTGAGTCCACAAGCCCACTTGAATATAGAGATCACAGTTGCCCTAATTAGATGGGTTATATAAAGTACACGACTCAGAAAGAAACCCTAATCCCCAATCTGTACGCCTCTCTCCTCTTTTCATCAGAATAATAACCTCTAATCTCATCTCTCTTAAATCAAACCCTAACCTCATTTTAACCCTACACCATATTTCAGTCCGCCCCCATCATGGTTTCATCACTTCTCCCTCACCCCTGAGAAACCAAGGTCGTTTAATCATACGTGAAATCGGAGGATAACCACAGGGATGGTTAGAGACGAGGTATGACATGGCCACAAGGATGGCTCCAATTTCTTGAAAAAGATTTCAAGGTAGGTTTAATTTGCTTGTTTTAACAATTAACGAACCAAAAAAAACAAAGAGAATAACACTCTTGTTATTTATCATCTTTTAGAGTTCGAAAATCATAAGTGAAGAATTATTTTGTTTTGATTTGTTATCAAACATCTCGAACTGATGAAAAACGAAGTAACAATTTTGTTACATTCTTTTTCCTGACCTCGTACATATAAACTTTATAAGACACTTTGACAATAGATCGATGAAGAGTTCTATTTCGTGTATTTGACCAAAGGTCTTGATGATTTGTATACCACGAAAGTTGAAATCTGAGAGTCAAGTACTTTGGTTCGGATCTTTTCCTTTATTAAACGACTGAAAGTGTGGATGAAACCTTAAAGTTTTGTTCACTCTTTAAATGTTCGTACATTGAAACACTTGTGGATCTATGAAGATGAGATTTCGTGTTAAAAGACTCTTGGAAGTCTTGATGAATAAATTAAGTCCCACGAAAATATCCGAGATCTTGTTATAATTCTTCTTCTCGCCGAGTCTAGGTTAGAGTGATTTAGTTGGATTTGGTTGAGGATTAGAACAATGAAGGGTTTGATTGAGGTTGAATTTGAGTCGGCTTATCTCACTTAACAATGACATGGTCCTTTTGTCATTGGTTTGGACTTGTGATGAGTTGGTATTTGGTTGATTGTGGTCGAGTGAGTCATGGTCAATTTACTTCATCATTTCGTCAAGTAGGTTAAGTATAAGTCCGTGCCAATGATGTTTTGTAACCGAGGTCAAAGTAGTTTTGAGGTCAGTGGTCATGGTCAAATCTTCTTCACATCTTCATCAAGTCGCTAGTGTAAGTCGCCATCGATAGCACAACTTGCTAAGATGTTTAACAACTCGCTAACTTATAAATATAAGTCGCTAGATCATTTTCCGTACTAAGTCGCTACTTATCTTAATAGATAACTCGCTATTGACTTTCAAGAAAGTCAACGAGATAACCAAGTCGCCAACTTTTCTTCACATAAGTCGCTATCAATATAGTGACAAGTCGCTACATAGAATACATTGCATCCGACGATATTAGAACAAGTCGCTAACATGATATTCGTGAGTTTTCGACCACTTTTCCGACCACCTTCAAACTATACCCTAAAACCGCATATGAAAAGCTTCTTATATTTGACCCGCTTTGACCTCAAAGTATGACCAGATTCATTTTGACTTCACTTATTGACTACATGATATTTCACATTTGGTACAAAAAGTCACAAGATAGATGTTATCAGTTTGAACCAAAAGAGACTCAAAACAGATGTCAAACAATGATAGACCACATGACACTTTTTGACCAATAATAAGGATACAAAATTTGTTAATGAAACTCATATACCACATAAATAAATGTAAACAAGAATTTCCGATCATAAAATAGCAAAAACCAAGATATTACAAGGTACAAAACCACCATAATCGACACAACACAACAACCTTGGCTCGTACCAATTGTTAGGATCCAATATTTATTGTGTTTGATGATTCGGTGGTCTTGGGAGATCAAAATACATGTTTGCCATTAGAGAGAGAAAGTTAGAGAGAGGAGATTTCTTGGTAGAGACTTGGTTCACAAAAGTTGTAAGATTAGATTGAAGCTCCACCCTTCCATCCATGGAAGGGTATTTATAGTTACATAAGACACGACCTCCCATCGGCCTGTGGATCGTGGATACAGGGTAAAGACCCGTCCTTCCTCCACGGTGTTGCACTATGCTAAACTAGACTAATAACTAACTAATAAAACAATAAATAACGTAACTAACGATTTGTCTACGAGCTAACTTATGCTAGATAACACTTGGGGTGACCGATACTTCACTATGGAATTTTCTAATTCCTAACACCTTTTATAGGCTCAAGGATAACCCTAGTCGGTTTACAATTTGTATCCTTGTACGACAAGTAATCTAAACATAGAATATTCTAGAATTACAAAGCTTTCCATAAACGAATATAGCAGTTCTTTTAGCCTTGCAGTACTTTGACTTCGACAGCAGTACTTTGACTTCTTCTTTAGCAGTACTTTTACTTTTCCAGTACTTTGTAAATCTTCAGCACTTTCATATCCCAACAATCCTCTCCTAACTTGAATTCTACTTGTTTGACTTCAAGTTCCTTTGTGAATTTATCTTTAGCTTCTCCATCTTCAAAGAAAGATTGTATCTTTGTCTTTAGATTGTATCTTTGTAAACTCTATGCTTATATCATCAGTATCAAAGTATCTTTAGAATTTATTCTTTACAGCATCATTCAGCAAGCTCCATCTTTTCAGCAATACAGCAACATAGGAAAATTTGTACATTAATTCAGTTTAAGTTGCAGTCTATTCTCATCACTTCCAGGTGTGTAAACTCCTATGAGAGGTGAATAATTGAAAATTTAATAGATTTTGATTTCTCTTTACCAAAGCCATTAACTCTGGAGTAGCCAAATGTTTTGGTGTGTAAGACCATGGTACATTGATAACCATATGATTTTTAGCAAATCATCAGCTATTAACAGATTTGATTTGTCTTTACCAAAAGTTGTACCCTTTTAGACTAGTTAGTTCTTTTATCTATGGTGAACTAAATACCAAATAATGGTTTTTCCACAGCCTTTACCACAAGCCACTTTCTTGTGGGCTAGCCAACCTTCACATTTCTCGATATGGTGAGTCGATTACCATACAACTTATTAGCAAGGTATCAACTAAAACGGATTTGAGATATCTTTACGAGCCGTTTGCTCATGGATTAGCCAATCCTTTTGTAACCATGGTGGATTAATAACCTATTGATGTTACCATCTCAAAACCATTTATTTCTTTTAACCTTTGTTTCAAAATATTTGACACTTAACAAAAGTTTTTCAAAATCATTAATCGGTTTAAAGTCGCAGCAAGCGGTACTTTGATGAAAGTACTGTTTGATCAAGAGTACTTTGAATAAAGTATCGATATTTCAAAAGGAATTTATTCAATTAAAATTCATACCGCTTATTCATCATCATCAGAAATAGTAGTCCATCTGATAAACAATTTGATGACCATAAGAGCAGTTTCATTATTTTCTTCAACTTCCATTCCATGCTCTAGCATTCTCCTCATAAGATCTGCTGTAAGAGGATATCTTTTGTCTGCTAACATGTGAATCATTGTCCCATCTTCTAACTCTAGAACATGTACTCCAGATTCTTCAAAGAATCTCCAGCTGACAATCTCCCAAAATTTTTGGTTCTTCCAAATCTCAGCAGTGCTTTGTTCTTCAGTTTCCCAAATAATTGTGAGATCTCCAAGTAAGATTAAACCAATTCCTTCTGATGAATTGTGTTCAAAATAATCTCGCACCAAATGATATAAACGAAATAAATCCACTCTATCTATTATGTGCAATAGATCCCATAGCATACTGAACACTCTGAAGCTTTCATCTTCTCTTCGAAACATCAGATAATTTCCTCCCTTAGCTTCTACAACTTCAAAAGTAGTTATTGGAGACTTGTTCATCTTCATTTCAGCATCATCTTTAGAATACTCAAAATCAACTACTCTTAAGTAATTCCTAAGTTCATCATCTGTCTCAGATCTTAACTCAATCTTCTTTGATGACTGTGCATCTTCAACTTCAGTTGTTCTTTTTCTTTTTAAACTTCCTGTTCTAACATAAAATTTCAGAGCATCATCTTCTCTAAAATCTTTGATATTTTCAACACTCTTCTTATAAGCTTCTGTAACAGCTTCATACAGTTCTTTCATATTAACATAATTCAACTTCTGCAATCCAGTGTATCCTCGACCTTTCAAATAGGCCATCATTGCATTCCTTTGTTTAGCAAGATTTGGTCTCTTGGTAGAGAAGAAATAGGAAGAGGTGATGGTATAGCAGCTTCAGCATTCAATTCTTCTTGTAATTTCCTAGCTGCTTCTTCATTCATAGCTTCTTCATTAGCCACTTCAGCATTCAGTTCAGCTTGTTGCTTTCTAGCTGCTTCCTCATTTATAGCATCTTGAGCAGCTCTTATCTGTGCTAAAGAAGGTTTCTTTTTCTTCTTTGTTTCTACCAACTTACCTTTTCCTTTATCCTTAGGATCTATAGTAGGTTGAGAAGCTCTTGGTTGTTCCTCTGCAACTCCTGGAATGCTAACACCTCTTGGCTTTGATAAATCATGCAAGATCTCAACAATTGTTTCATCATCACTCACAATATGTATAGGTTTGGGTGTATCAGCTTCCTTTTCGGGTATAACTGTTGAAGGACCAGCTTCTTCTTCATGTACAATAGTTGAAGGACCAACTTCCTCTTCAAAATCTAACAACCTTGGAGTGATTAAACCTTGCTTATAAGTTCCTTGAAGAGAAGTACTTGGATCAACAGTACTTTTAGCTTTAGTACTTTCTTCCTCAGTACTTTCAATATTGACTTGCTCTTCAGTACCCTGAGGTTGAACATCAGTATCTTGAGGTTGAACATCAGTACCTTGAGGTTCAGCTTTAGTATCTTGAGGTTTAGCTTCTTCATTCAAATTCTTATCTTCCAAATTCCTCCCCAATTGGAATGAAGATTGTTTTTGAACCTTTTAGCCTTTGGTAGGTTTCTTGAATTCCCTAACAGGCCTGCCAAGCTTTCTTTGAGACTTGACCCATAAGCGATGATGTTGAACCAATGGCCAGAAAAACTTCTAGAGTCTTCTAAACTTAAACTTTAACTGCTTAATTTGTGTAGCCTTCTGCAATCGAGTCAATTCTTTGGATAAAGCATAATTATTGAGAACTTCACCCTCAGATGCCACATCTCCCTCATCTCCTCCAGATGTTTGAAGCCCATCTGTTGAAGTATAATCATTGGGAGAGGATGGTGGGTGATCTTCTTGTTGAGAGTCATGAGTAGAAACTTGTGGAGATGGTGGTGGTGAAACTGCAACATCTTCTTGAATTTCAGTACTTTGCGAAGCACTACTTTGTGATGCAGTACCCTGTGATGCAGCACTTTGAGAAATAGTACCATGTGTAGAAGCAGTACCTTGGCTGTCATCACCCTCTGCAGCTTCATCTCTGATAGCTTGAACAATCTCCATCATATAAGTGGTTAAAGGAGTGTGTCTTCCAGTGAATAGATCACTCTTCCTAGCCATAAAAGTGAAAATTTTGGCTTGTTGGACCACAACAGGTAAGAGATTTGTAGGCTTTGGCACATCTTGAAGTTGCTTATTCAAGAACACTTGAATAAACCGTGGATACATCAACCATTTTGATCCATGTGAGATATGAGACAACATTCCATCAAGAATTAGCTTTGAAAAATTGAAAAGTCGATTTGTAGCTAATCCCACTATAGCAGATGCTATGTTAGACCCAAATTGCTCCCATGATGTACTTTTAGCACTAAGACAATGAAGCAATACATGAACTAACGTAGCGTTTGGTATGTCGTAATCAAAGTCGTAATGGAAATGATTATTACGATGTAATGAATAAATGTTGTTTGTTTACATTTATAGAATGTAATGATTCATTGCAAGTAATGACCCATTACACCAAAACCATTCCTGAGGGATCCCCTACTTTTTTTTCATTACATCTTGTAATGGAATCAAAATTACATAAAACGCCTTCATTAATTAACCACATTAAATAAACTTTCTATTATTAATGGATATTTTAGTCTTTTATTATCGATTCCATTACGCCTTATTATACAAACCAAACATATTAATAACTACAATGAATCATTACATTACACTCTTCATTCCATTACACCAAAACCATTCTCGAGGATCCCTACTTTTTTCATTACATCTTGTAATGGAATCAAAATTACATAAAACGCCTTCATTAATTAACCACATTAAATAAACTTTCTATTATTAATGGATATTTTAGTCTTTTATTATCTACAAACCAAACATATTAATAACTACAATGAATCATTACATTACACTCTTCATTCCATTACATCGTTTATTCCATTCGATTGACATTTCATTCCGTCCTACCAAACGAACCCTAAAACTTCCAAAGGGCTAAATAAGGGTTTCTTGAATGTTTGTTCGATTAAGGACCTTCATACCCAATGTCTCCGAATGTATCCCAAATCGCTTGCTTATCAAACGAACAACCCCTTCTTCATCATCAAACAATAAATCTTCACGAATAGAGGCTTCAATAACCTTCACAGCTTCTCCCAAAGAACTCTAGCTTGAATATATGAGTCATCATTCTCCATATGAACCCTAGCGTTGCCCAAAATTGTTGAATCCATGGCTCAATTATATCTCGGTTCCACTAAAAGCGATAACTAATCGGAGACCCAGGAGAAAATCAATGATATCATGAAAGATCTCATTAGCTTCGCTTTTCTCTGAATTCACCACCATGTTGTGTTTGGAAACGGTATTACGATTCTCCATAGATGATTATGTGTATATAGAAAGTGAGATGATGAAGAATATGGGTGAAAGAGAGAGAAATATGGAAAGATTATAAGATATCAATATGAGAGGGAAATTGAGAGTAGTTATTTATAGGTGAGATTTGAAAAATCACAGCCCTTAATAACAAAGTTACCGTTAGTTGTAGTTACCCCTCAATATTACCGTTAGAACAGTACTTTGATAAGACAAACAGTTCTTTGCACGTGTGCAGTACTTTCCAAAGCAGTACTTTCCAAGCAGTACTTTCATAAAACCAAAATACAGTACTTTCCCAATTTCCTCTTTACACTCGCAAACTCTTCTATAAAACATGAATATGCTCCCCTCAAGCAATACATAGGACTATACTTACACTAAAGAGTCCTCCCCTCAAATTTAGCTTAGTAACTAATATGACTTCAAATCTGACAGAATCTCCTTGTCTCCTGTCATGCTAACAGAACAACCACTAGTAACAATAAAACGATCTTAAAGCTCCTCTTCCGGGTTGCCCCGCCTAATAAGATGAAAAGTTAGTTTTTTGAGGAACCCAAGCCATTCTTGACTTGTGTTCCCTTGGAGTGACATACTCACATTCTTTGAGTATATAATCTCCACTGTTTTTTAAAGCATGATCCATTATTATCTTGTTATTCAAAACATGTGGATTTTCAACAAAACTTTCTTTTTCAACTAAATTCTCTTGATTATTTTCAACCAAAACCTCTGATTCAGTTTCACTTGTTGAAAGTACTGTTTTGTCCCCAACAGTACTTTCCTTCTTAACCCATTTGGTTTTAGTTTCTGATGTATAGTCCCTTGACTTAGCTACTCTTTTGGAGTTGTAACGCCTTCTAGATTGATAATAATTTTATCTCCTAGGCTTTCCATTCCAAAAAGTGTTTTCAGTACCTTGATTGTTTGAAAATCTAGCAGTACTTTGAGAAGGTACTGCTTGAGTTCTTTGAAAATTATTTGAAGGTACTGGTGATTTTGGAAAAGGTCTTCTCTGGTGAGGGTACCTATAGTCTTGTGAAAAGTTGCTATGGTTAACCCTATTTGAATGATTCCAGACAAGTTAATTTTCTCTAGGTTTTTGGTTGGTATTTCTGTTCTTTGGAAATTTGCGTAGGTACTCTGAGTGAAAGTCACAGTGCTTGATCAGATGATCAGGACTATAACACACAAAACACAATTTTTGACCTAAACTTCCAACATTTCTTCCTCTATGTCTGTGACCAAAACTATTTTGTCTTCTTGGTGAATGATTAAAACTGTTTTGACCAAAGTTATCCCAAAAAGGTTTAGCAGTACTATGTTGAAAAGATTTGTCTAAAGGTACTGCTGGAGCAGTACTTTGAGTAGAAGGTACTGCTTGATTTTTAACATCATTATCCTTAGGGTTTTCAACAGGTTCTTTTGGGTTTTCAGACCTAGATTGACCAATTAACTTTTTCCTAAACTCTAGACTGTCTACTCCAAAACGAAAAACATCAGGCCTAGGGGGTTGATGACTTCCAATGGATGAGGACAAGATGATAAGCACTATCTTTCTTAAACTCAGGAGGTGTGTCACTAACTGATTCCTCATTACTAGATGTGTCTACATAATTAATGAGTTCATCATCACTAGTGGTTATATCCTCTAAAGCACATTCATCCTGATCACTAGGCGGGTTTTCTATACTATCAAAGTCCATACCAAAACCTAGTCATGTTCTAATGTAAGCTCTTCTCAGATTTCAACATAAGCAACATGTGAAAGACCAACTTCTCCCAAGCAAAGAAACTTTGCTAGCAATTCATCCTCTCTTAGTCGGTTCTCAATTTCAGCAATCTTACAATTTAACTTCCATTCACTTAGTTTTAACTGATAATCCTGTTGTTCATACTTTTCTGCCCAAGCCATTTCATTATTCTCATGTGTTAAGATTTTGGCTTCCATAGACTCTAAGGTAATTTGATAACCAGCTACCTCCACGGTGTTGCACTATGCTAAACTAGACTAATAACTAACTAATAAAACAATAAATAACGTAACTAACGATTTGTCTACGAGCTAACTTATGCTAGATAACACTTGGGGTGACCGATACTTCACTATGGAATTTTCTAATTCCTAACACCTTTATAGGCTCAAGGATAACCCTAGTCGGTTTACAATTTGTATCCTTGTACGACAAGTAATCTAAACATAGAATATTCTAGAATTACAAAGCTTTCCATAAACGAATATAGCGCTTCTTTTAGCCTTGCAAGATTTTGACTTCGATGTTAAAGATTTTGACTTCTTCTTTAGCAAGACTTTTACTTTTCCAAGACTTTGTAAATCTTCAAGACTTTCATATCCCAACAATCCTCTCCTAACTTGAATTCTACTTGTTTGACTTCAAGTTCCTTTGTAATTTATCTTTAGCTTCTCCATCTTCAAAGAAAGATTGTATCTTTGTCTTTAGATTGTATCTTTGTAAACTCTATGCTTATATCACAGTATCAAAGTATCTTTAGAATTTATTCTTTACAAAGATCATTCAAGAAGCTCCATCTTTTCAAAGAATACAAAGAACATAGGACAATTTGTACATTAATTAGCTTTAAGTTGCGTCTATTCTCATCACTTCCGTGTGTGTAAACTCCTATGAGAGGTGAATAATTGAAAATTTAATAGATTTTGATTTCTCTTTACCAAAGCCATTAACTCGAGTAGCCAAATGTTTTGGTGTGTAAGACCATGGTACATTGATAACCATATGATTTTTAGCAAATCATCACTATTAATGATTTGATTTGTCTTTACCAAAAGTTGTACCCTTTTAGACTAGT
The DNA here is from genome assembly GCA_022545495.1 of Chrysanthemum lavandulifolium. Taxonomy (NCBI): domain Eukaryota; kingdom Viridiplantae; phylum Streptophyta; class Magnoliopsida; order Asterales; family Asteraceae; genus Chrysanthemum; species Chrysanthemum lavandulifolium. Next base: position 3,761,113 of record CM040239.1, on the reverse strand, counting down.
TAGTTCTTTTATCTATGGTGAACTAAATACCAAATAATGGTTTTTCCACAGCCTTTACCACAAGCCACTTTCTTGTGGGCTAGCCAACTCTTCACATTTACTGATATGGTGAGCTGATTACCATACAACTTATTAGCAAGGTATCAACTAAAAACGGATTTGAGATATCTTTACCAGAGCCGTTTGCTCATGGATTAGCCAATCCTTTTGTAACCATGGTGGATTAATAACCTATTGATGTTACCATCTCAAAAACCATTTATTTCTTTTAACCTTTGTTTCAAAATATTTGACACTTAACAAAAGTTTTCTTTTCAAAAATCATTAACTGGTTTAAAGCTGCAAGCAGTACTTTGATGAAAGTACCGTTTGATCAGTAGTACTTTGAATAAAGTACTGATATTTCAAAAGGAATTTATTCAATTAAAATTCATACCAGTTATTCATCATCATCAGAAATAGTAGTCCATCTGATAAACAATTTGATGACCATAAGAGCAGTTTCATTATTTTCTTCAACTTCCATTCCATGCTCTAGCATTCTCCTCATAAGATCTCAACAGAAGAGGATATCTTTGTCTCGCTAACATGTGAATCATTGTCCCATCTTCTAACTCTAGAACATGTACCTCAGATTCTTCAAAGAATCTCCAATGACAATCTCCCAAAATTTTGGTTCTTCCAAATCTCAAAGAGTGCTTTGTTCTTCGCTTCCCAAATAATTGTGAGATCTCCAAGTAAGATTAAACCAATTCCTTCCGATGAATTGTGTTCAAAATAATCTCGCACCAAATGATATAAACGAATAAATCCACTCTATCTATTATGTGCAATAGATCCCATAGCATATCGAACACTCAAGCTTTCATCTTCTCTTCAAACATCGATAATTTCCTCCTTAGCTTCTACAACTTCAAAAGTAGTTATTGGAGACTTGTTCATCTTCATTTCAAGATCATCTTTAGAATACTCAAAATCAACTACTCTTAAGTAATTCCTAAGTTCATCATCCGTCCCCTTTATCTTAACTCAATCTTCTTTGATGATCTGCATCTTCAACTTCGCTTGTTCTTTTTCTTTTAAACTTCCTGTTCTAACATAAAATTTCGTGAGCATCATCTTCTAAAATCTTTGATATTTTCAACACTCTTCTTATAAGCTTTAGTGACTTCATACGCTTCTTTCATATTAACATAATTCAACTTCGCAATCCAAGGTATCTCGACCTTTCAAATAGGCCATCATTGCATTCCTTTGTTTAGCAAGATTTGGTCTCTTGGTAGAGAAGAAATAGGAAGAGGTGATGGTATAGCGACTTCAAAGATTCAATTCTTCTTGTAATTTCCTAGTCGCTTCTTCATTCATAGCTTCTTCATTAGCCACTTCAAAGATTCGCCAATTTTGTTGCTTTCTAGTCGCTTCCTCATTTATAGCATCTTGAGTGCTCTTATCCGTGCTAAAGAAGGTTTCTTTTTCTTCTTTGTTTCTACCAACTTACCTTTTCCTTTATCCTTAGGATCTATAGTAGGTTGAGAAGCTCTTGGTTGTTCCTCTGCAACTCCTGGAATGCTAACACCTCTTGGCTTTGATAAATCATGCAAGATCTCAACAATTGTTTCATCATCACTCACAATATGTATAGGTTTGGGTGTATCAGCTTCCTTTTCGGGTATAACTGTTGAAGGACCAGCTTCTTCTTCATGTACAATAGTTGAAGGACCAACTTCCTCTTCAAAATCTAACAACCTTGGAGTGATTAAACCTTGCTTATAAGTTCCTTGAAGAGAAGTACTTGGATCAACAGTACTTTTAGCTTTAGTACTTTCTTCCTCAGTACTTTCAATATTGACTTGCTCTTCAGTACCCTGAGGTTGAACATCAGTATCTTGAGGTTGAACATCAGTACCTTGAGGTTCAGCTTTAGTATCTTGAGGTTTAGCTTCTTCATTCAAATTCTTATCTTCCAAATTCCTCCCCAATTGGAATGAAGATTGTTTTGAACCTTTAGCCTTTGGTAGGTTTCTTGAATTCCCTAACAGCCTCGCCAAGCTTTCTTTGAGACTTGACCCATAAGCGATGATGTTGAACCAATGGCCGTAAAAACTTCTAGAGTCTTCTAAACTTAAACTTTAACTGCTTAATTTGTGTAGCCTTCTGCAATCGAGTCAATTCTTTGGATAAAGCATAATTATTGAGAACTTCACCTCGGATGCCACATCTCCCTCATCTCCTCCAAATGTTTGAAGCCCATCTGTTGAAGTATAATCATTGGGAGAGGATGGTGGTGATCTTCTTGTTGAGAGTCATGAGTAGAAACTTGTGGAGATGGTGGTGGTGAAACCGCAACATCTTCTTGAATTTCAAGATTGAAGCACTACTTTGTGATGCAAGACCGTGATGCAAAGACTTTGAGAAATAGTACCATGTGTAGAAGCAGTACCTTGGCTGTCATCACCCTCTGCAGCTTCATCTCTGATAGCTTGAACAATCTCCATCATATAAGTGGTTAAAGGAGTGTGTCTTCCAGTGAATAGATCACTCTTCCTAGCCATAAAAGTGAAAATTTTGGCTTGTTGGACCACAACAGGTAAGAGATTTGTAGGCTTTGGCACATCTTGAAGTTGCTTATTCAAGAACACTTGAATAAACCGTGGATACATCAACCATTTTGATCCATGTGAGATATGAGACAACATTCCATCAAGAATTAGCTTTGAAAATTGAAAAGTCGATTTGTAGCTAATCCCACTATAGCAGATGCTATGTTAGACCCAAATTGCTCCCATGATGTACTCTTTAGCACTAAGACAATGAAGCAATACATGAACTAACGTAGCGCTTGGTATGTCGTAATCAAAGTCGTAATGGAAATGATTATTACGATGTAATGAATAAATGTTGTTTGTTTACATTTATAGAATGTAATGATTCATTGCAAGTAATGACCCATTACACCAAAACCATTCCTGAGGGATCCCCTACTTTTTTTTCATTACATCTTGTAATGGAATCAAAATTACATAAAACGCCTTCATTAATTAACCACATTAAATAAACTTTCTATTATTAATGGATATTTTAGTCTTTTTATTATCGATTCCATTACGTCTTATTATACAAACCAAACATATTAATAACTACAATGAATCATTACATTACACTCTTCATTCCATTACACCAAAACCATTCCTGAGGGATCCCCTACTTTTTTTTCATTACATCTTGTAATGGAATCAAAATTACATAAAACGCCTTCATTAATTAACCACATTAAATAAACTTTCTATTATTAATGGATATTTTAGTCTTTTTATTATCTACAAACCAAACATATTAATAACTACAATGAATCATTACATTACACTCTTCATTCCATTACATCGTTTATTCCATTCAGTTGACATTTCATTCCGTCCTACCAAACGAACCCTAAAAACTTCCAGTGTGGGCTCAATAAGGGTTTCTTGAATGTTTGTTCAGTTAAGGACCCTTCATACCCAATGTCTCTGAATGTATCCCAAATCAGTTGCTTATCAAAACGAACAACCCCTTCTTCATCATCAAACAATAAATCTTCACGAATAGAGGCTTCAATAACCTTCACAGTTCTCCCAGCAACTCTAGCTTGAATATATGAGTCATCATTCTCCATATGAACCCTAGCAGTTGCCCAAAATTGTTGAATCCATGGCTCAATTATATCTGGTTCCACTAAAAGCGCATAACTAATCGGAGACCCAGTGAGAAAATCAATGATATCATGAAAGATCTCATTAGCTTCAGTTTTCTCTGAATTCACCACCATGTTGTGTTTGGAAACGGTATTACGATTCTCCATAGATGATTATGTGTATATAGAAAGTGAGATGATGAAGAATATGGGTGAAAGAGAGAGAAATATGGAAAAGATTATAAGATATCAATATGAGAGGGAAATTCGGAGAGTAGTTATTTATAGGTGAGATTTGAAAAATCACAGCCCTTAATAACAAAGTTACCGTTAGTTGTAGTTACCCCTCAATATTACCGTTAGAACAGTACTTTGATAAGACAAACAGCTTCTTTGCACGCAAGAGATCTTCCAAAGCAAGACTTTCCAAGCAAGATTTCATAAAACCAAAATACAAGATTTCTCCAATTTCCTCTTTACACTGCAAACTCTTCTATAAAACATGAATATGCTCCCCTCAAGCAATACATAGGACTATACTTACACTAAAGAGTCCTCCCCTCAAATTTAGCTTAGTAACTAATATGACTTCAAATCTGACAGAATCTCCTTGTCTCCTGTCATGCTAACAGAACAACCACTAGTAACAATAAAACGATCTTAAAGCTCCTCTTCTGGGTTGCCCTGCCTAATAAGATGAAAAAGTTAGTTTCTTTGAGGAACCCAAGCGACATTGACTTGTGTTCCCCTTGTGGAGTGACATACTCACATTCTTTGAGTATATAATCTCCACTGTTTTTTAAAGCATGATCCATTATTATCTTGTTATTCAAAACATGGATTTTCAACAAAACTTTCTTTTTCAACTAAATTCTCTTGATTATTTTCAACCAAAACCTCGATTCATTACTTTGTTGAAAGTAATTGCTTTGTCCCCAACAAGATTTTCCTTCTTAACCCATTTGGTTTTAGTTTCGATGTATAGTCCCTTGACTTAGCTACTCTTTTGGAGTTGTAACGCCTTCTAGATTGATAATAATTTTATCTCCTAGGCTTTCCATTCCAAAAAGTGTTTTCAGTACCTTGATTGTTTGAAAATCTAGCAGTACTTTGAGAAGGTACTGCTTGAGTTCTTTGAAAATTATTTGAAGGTACTGGTGATTTTGGAAAAGGTCTTCTCTGGTGAGGGTACCTATAGTCTTGTGAAAAGTTGCTATGGTTAACCCTATTTGAATGATTCCGCAAGTTAATTTTCTAGGTTTTGGTTGGTATTTCGTTCTTTTGAAATTTGCGAGGTACTCCGAGTGAAAGTCACAAAGTGCTTGATCGGATGATCGTGACTATAACACACAAAACACAATTTTTGACCTAAACTTCCAACATTTCTTCCTCTATGTCTCATGACCAAAACTATTTTGTCTTCTTGGTGAATGATTAAAACTGCTTTTGACCAAAGTTATCCCAAAAGGTTTAGCAAGACTATGTTGAAAAGATTTGTCTAAAGTATCACTGGAGCAAGATTTTGAGTAGAAGGTACCGCTTGATTTTTAACATCATTATCCTTAGGGTTTTCAACAGTTCTTTTGGGTTTTCAGACCTAGATTGACCAATTAACTTTTTCCTAAACTCTAGACTGTCTACTCCAAAACGAAAAACATCAGGCCTAGGGGGTTGATGACTTCCAGCGGGATGAGGGACAGCATGATAAGCACTATCTTTCTTAAACTCAGGAGGTGTGTCACTAACTGATTCCTCATTACTAGATGTGTCTACATAATTAATGAGTTCATCATCACTAGTGGTTATATCCTCTAAAGCACATTCATCCTGATCACTAGGCGGGTTTTCTATACTATCAAAGTCCATACCAAAACCTAGTCATGTTCTAATGTAAGCTCTTCTCTGTATTTCAACATAAGCAACATGTGAAAGACCAACTTCTCCCCAAGCAGCAAACTTTGCTAGCAATTCATCCCTCTCTTAGTCAGTTTCTCAATTTCAGCAATCTTACAATTTAACTTCCATTCACTTAGTTTTAACTGATAATCCTGTTGTTCATACTTTTCTGCCCAAGCCATTTCATTATTCTCATGTGTTAAGATTTTGGCTTCCATAGACTCTAAGGTAATTTGATAACCAGCTACCTCAGACCTAGCCCTTATACAGTTATCTCTTTCAGTCACATAAGCTTTAAGTACTTTTTGATAAAAATCATGACACTTAAAACATACCTCAGAGATAGGATTTGATGCAGCTTCAGTCGACATCTTTAGAGTTTTGTTGAGAAATCGGTTTTCTTCTTAGTCAGAGTTTCCACACAAGCTCTGATACCACTTGTTGGATCGATGTACTCTAACCAAACTAACTTAAATAGCTTGTTAGGGTTTAATAACCTCGGATAAATCCTAAGTTATTAACAATGAAACACTGAGCAATCTTTATTAAGTATATGGAATTTACTTAACAAAGCTAAGAAGAATATAACTTTAACTTTCAACGATTTTATTAATAACTCTAAATCTGCTTATTATGCAGACTCTTAAACAACTCTAATAATATTGAACTCTCTAAAACTCTAATAATGCGCGTACTTCTAATGCCAATCTAGGGGTCCTTTTATAGGCTCAAGGATAACCCTAGTCGGTTTACAATTTGTATCATTGAACGACAAGTAATCTAAACATAGAATATTCTAGAATTACAAAGCTTTCCATAAACGAATATAGCAGTTCTTTTAGCCTTGCAGTACTTTATCTTCGACAGCAGTACTTTGACTTCTTCTTTAGCAGTACTTTGACTTTTCCAGTACTTTGTAAATCTTCATCACTTTCATATCCCAACAGGAGAAATACCAAGTACGCCTGTACAATTAGGAGTTTGTTGGAAATAAGGTGAATGATCGGTTATATCTCGGACAATTCGTGTGAATAGTCGTCGGCTCATACGGAAACGATCATGGAATGCTATATCGCCGTATCTTGGGGTCTCGCTGAAGTAAACATCCACTAAACAGTTATGAGCACCCAAACGATCCCAAGTAACAGTGTTTCGTGAGAGTTTAGTTTCTGACGCTTGAAAAACCTCCCAACACTCTTCCGTAAACATCATAAACTTGGTACTAACTTCATTTTCATCATCCGATGATGAATCGGCAATGAATAGCTCGTAAGAATTAAAACTCATAGTGTGGAAATAATATAGAGAATGTGTGAAATGAGATTTGTGAATTTAGTGTAAATATGTTGTGTATTTGTAGGTAGTTTTTTTTTTTTTTTTTTTTTTTTTTTTTTTTTTTTTTAAGCCACGACGTTCAAAATAATTAATTTTAACGGTAGGATTTTTTTTTTTTTTTTTTTTTTTGATATGCAACGGATACAATTTTTTGTTTTAAAGTGTGAATTAACTCGATCGTCCATGAGATTGATTTGGGAGTGAATTGTGACGATCGACTTCACCCACAATAGGGCGATCAATTGTGGATCGATCGTTTCAATCGATCGATCGACTCTATTGGAGGCAGCCTTAAAGCGATGAAAAGAATATAAGTGATGAATTTATATATAATAGTGCTTAAGAAAATCAGGGGCCTTAAAATTTTGAGGGCTAAATTGATGGCTTTAGTAGCTTTACCCTTGAGCCACCCTTGGGCCAAAGTATTTGTCTATCCATGTTGGTGTACTGAAACTTGAAACATAGGCACGCTTTAAGGCAAAGACATGTTACATCTAAAAGTATGATTTGTATGTTGTTTTGTTTTACATATTTTATAAAAGTTACATTGATAATCATTGACCGGCTGTAGGACTTGAACTCGTGTTAAGATTTAAGAGTACCCATGGTGTTATATGCACAAGATGCTGTGTCATCGGAGCCGTTATAAGCACCAAATTGCCCTATAACGTGGTGTATAACGTTGCACACCTAGCTTTCTATAATAAATTAAAGGTCCTTATGACAAAATAAGTAAGAATATATATGTAATTTTAACTTGCATGTTCTGACATATCAATAGCACCTAACCTAACATATAAGTCAAGAAAAAACCACTACCTGTGTGGAAAGTTTATACAAGTAATTAAATATTGTAAAAGAAAGCTACCTTTAAACCACTACACTGGTACATGATTATAATAAATAAATTGATAAAAAATAAACAATTCTAAGACAAAGAAATTATAATAGAAGATTGTCATTTATAAAAGTATAAATTCATTGACGTGTAAATTAACAATCTTATTGTCTTTTTCTTTTCTTTATTAGTGTCACCACCTCATTCCGAATATTTTCCACCCTAAATGATCACGTTAACATTGCTAATGGGATAACCATCAATCCTATATAGCAAAATGCCAAATAACTAAGTTTTAATAAGTTACTAAGGGAGGACGGAGTGGGTAGCGGGTACCCCATCGAGTAGTTGAACTCGAGCGGGTACACCGCCCCGTGTAGATCGGGTACCGCCATCGAGTAGCAAAATCGAGCTCGGAACCCGCGTGTATTCGTTGTGTAAATTGAAAATAAATCCGTTGGGGGAGCGTGTATTCGTTGTGTAAAATGAAATTCGGGTACTAGGGTACCACTCCCTCGACTTAGGGTAGTGTTAGGGTAAAATTGGGTAGTTTTGAGTTGGAAGGTTTTTATTGGATAGAGGTGATGTGGCACTCATTGGGTATTATGGTATTAGGGTACCACTCCCTCATACCTAATTGCTTTAATATCTCATTATTACAAAGGTGATATATGTTATTTTCACATAGGAAAATAATTGACCATGTAAAATAAATTAATGGATGATCTTTCCGAATTATGATTCTTATCGAAATAGTATCAGTATGCGATATTTTAAATTTTTTTGGGTTACATGTTATTTTTTGTTGAAATTCAGGAATAAAGTAACTTTTCAGAATCATCAAAACGTTAATGACTATCTATTGTTCGATATTCAGATGTCATCTTTTTATTGGTTTAAACATCGAGATAAAAGTTTCAACATCAAATGGGTTGAATGGTGCACACGTCATGTTCGCTCTAAATATTGAGAGTGGTGATGTTTCGAATTTGGGTTTTTAAGGGTGAGGATGAGACTGGTTCGTTGGTTTTTATTTATATGTAAGCGAAGACGTTTGAGTGGATTATTTTTTTTTGGGTAAAGGGGAGTAATCCTGCACCCTGGTAAATATATTAACCAAATAAACGTTTAAGTACAATGGATATGAGTGAAGTCTCATATCTCAGCCCGTTACATAGGCATAAAGCTTACATAACAAGATACTTCCTATTCTCTAAACAAGAAAACAAACCACTACTCAAATGATAACATATGACACATCAAAATAACATTACTTCCTAGGACCTTGAAACTTTGTGTCATACATGGCATTAAAGGAATCCAAATTCCCAGGAAGATCACGAACCTGTTTCGCATAGTCTTCGAAATCATAGTCATCATATTCATCTTCAAACTCGTGGCCACCACCAAAATATTAAGACTCATCAAATGGGTTAGCAACAACCTCATCTTCGTAATCGACACCACAATCTCTCCCACTTTAGAAAAGGGTTGACTCTCTTAGTAGAAGAGGTAGACGGAATAGGTTGACCATCATCATCCACAAGAGTAGCTTTCCATCAATAATTAGCTTTTCAAGCTTACCAATTTTCTCGCCATGGGAGTAGAACTAACATCCATTGATCCCATTGAATCACTCACAAGCTTGGCGCAGAAGAAGTCCCATTCTCCTGAGGCTTAGACGCCTCACCAAGGTCCTTCCCGAGAGCCATCAATACCGCTTCTTAGTAGTACCGTAAGACTTCCCGCCTTCACCGTTTTAGTAGAAGAATCAGCCACAATACTTGGGATGGCCGAGTCATCTTCCACCTCAAGAGTCCCAAAAGAGTTTGACGTAGTAATTGGTGTATCTTTAGCAATACCACTAGCAGCTGCCGGTGTCTTCGTCTTTGCAACATATACCTGGTTACTAGGTGCAAATCTAGGACCCTTACCCATATTAATACCACCAGTCATCTTCGTACCTTTAGGTTTGGCTTTCCGATTCTGCACCACCTTAAACCCATCATCAGGTTCATCCACATTAGAGGTGGGGGGAACATCATTATTCTCCATAATACTCTTAGGACAACAAGCAGTATCATGCCCAAACACTTTACATTCCGAACAGTTGTGGCGGCTTCCATTCATATTCCACCTTTATACATGCCGTAGTAAAACCACTATCATCCTTGTTAGGGATCGCCATAGTCACCACATGTTTAAGCTCAAAATCGATGATAATTCCACAAGAGCACGTGCAAAACTAATACGACCCCATGAATCAACACACATGGAACTTGTAAAAGCATCTAACATAATCGGCTTACCCACTGAGTAGCAATTAAGCTCAACCCATCTTCGAATATGCAAGTAATGGAACATTATGCAATTTAATCCAAACGGAACTCTAGTTACCTCACTTTTAGACAATAGCACATCAGAGTCCATCTAGTGAGCATGAGAGGAGAATTGCGAATAATCCAAGGGCCCCGTTGAAGAACATTCTCAACACCTCTTTAGAATCAAATTTAAAGAGGAAAACACCATCATCATTCTTCATTAGTTTCAAAACCAAACTTACCCCACGTGTTGGAGACGTAGTTCTTAACCAAATGAAAAGCAACATTCTTGCCAACAAAGAAGCCAACAAGTGTATTTTCATACCGGTTGAATACACCTCCATAGCAGACCTTGAAGCACCGTATCATGATTATCGATGCGCGTCTCATTCACCAAGGCACGAAAATTAACTTTCCTAGAGACACGTTCCGGGTTTAACACATTAGCAAATGACCTCACTTCGTTAGTTACACTACCAATCACGTTAGGACCTGAAGTAGAAGCATTCACCACGTTGGGACCAGAATTACTTTCAATCCCCACCCTAGGTTCCGCCCATGGGTCAGTTTGGTCCATGTTAGACGTGCCAGAAACCGTATCAACCGTAACAGTAAAACCAGAATTAGAAGCATTGACCACGTTAGGGGCAAGATCCTCCTTAGAAATATTCGGTTTACCATGGCTAGTGCTCATTGCTGAATCCAACCCACCAAAAATCGTATCCCGCAACTTGTGTTATCCATATTGGTGGTACCCATATGCACTCAAACGAATACTCCATACCCAGTTATTATCGTGAGTGCTAGGGTTTCGCAAAACCCTAGCGCTATCATGGTTCGACAACGATGAGGATCAACATCACATCCATGTTGATCTTTAAGGCGTTAAACCTAGTTTCCAAGGCATTAATATCCACGCCAACTTGATCGGCCAAGTTGGTGGTCAGAGAGGCGCTTTAGGCGACCTACTTTTCTCTCTTTTCCATCCACGTTGGTGGCTTTAGAATTAGCATTACTCAAGAACCATCTTTGTTAAAAAACCCTCTCTCCATCACAAGAAACCCACAAACAATGAATCAATAGGCACGCAAAGCAATTACACCAACAGCAACCATATAATCGAACCAAGCAAAAGATAAAACCCTAACTGAAAGTTAGGGTTTATACGTAACGCCCCAATAAACTAACCAACCTCCATCGTATGGTGATAATTTGAATGCTTAATTAGGATTCTTGAAGGTGCACAATCAGTAAACCACGCAGCGAAACAAAAAACCAAAACGAAACCCTAAAAAACGATTAACAAAACCCTAACAGAAAACACCTATATTGATCAGAAAATAAAAGTAATTAACAAAGTAATTACCAATGTAATCAAATAGCTGTAGACACAATCTAATTAGAGTTTAAAAGAGGATCAATTTGCAGGATGTTAGGGTTTCGAATTTTTCTTTTTGTCGCCAAAGAGGAGAGAGTCGGTTTAGGGTTTTTTCAATATGTTCGAGTGGATTATTAGAAGGTCAAAAAAGTGGAAACTGTAATGCGTAGGTCGGATTGGGAGACCATATAGCAGTGGCTTGGTGGCAAATGCAACTGATTTTGTCGCGAAGTTTGATTTTGGTTGTGGTTCTTGGCTTATTGTATTTTTCCTTCTCGTTTCATTTTCTAGTAATATAGCTAGTATCAATACACACGCTATATTCCATTCTTAACTACTTAGTGAAACTTTTATGCATATATGACATTTAGATATGTCGATGGAAATATTGCATGTCTAGTAATTGATTATGTATTATTAAAATATTCAGGAAAGGAATACTTTATAACCACTACAAATGGTGAATGATTATTAAAACATTCTTATGGTCTTTTTTTTTTATGTTTGTTTGGACAAAAAGTAGTTTATGACCCCATCTAATTCCAAAGTTTTTTCACACAAAAAGATCACGTTCACATGGACCATTGATCCTTAGTAACGACATCCTTAATATATAATGTAATGGGTAATTTGTTGGAATTAAATAACATGACATTCAAATAAATAACCACAAAAGATCAAAGTATTCAAGCGGAAGCGTATAGAGATTATTAATGAACAATTAATTAACATAAAAGAATATGCGTACCTTTTCTTGATTCTAGCCGAACAAGAATCAATTCAACAAACTAGCAATTGGATGAACCCTAATTAGGGTTTATAGGATTATAAGAATTACCCCTTACCGTTTTGTAATTCAATCCAAGAATAATAACAAAAGTATGTTATTACTACGTTCTTGTACACACGCATTAAACCGAATTAAAGTAATGTTAGTTTTATTAAACCAAATAACTTGGTTTGTGGAAAAGAGATGATCGATCCCCAGAGGATTTGGTCGATCGGTTTGTAGCTTAAAACACACACAAAAACTGTTTTAGGGTTTAGCTAATGAATACAAGAGATGCAAAACAAGACCCTAGCCTTGTATATATACCCAAGCAAACTTGGTGAACAAGTTGGGTTTGTTTCCTTTTCTCCTTTGGCCGATCGGTTCTCAACCTCCTCAAGGGGTTCCGGAATCTTCCAAACTTTGCAATCTAGTCCTTTTCCAAATACCTTTAACGCCCGTTAGTCCATTACATTAATTACTTAACGTTCGTTAGTTATTTCGTTTAATAAATAAATAAATACAACGTTTATATTTAATTATTTAACTTAAATTCTCATACGTAAAGTGTGCAATCCCATAATCTCGAGTTCGATCCTAACACACGTCTATTAATTTATTGTCCATAAAACCAACAGCTCCCACTTGGACATATCTTAATAGAGTGATCACATCGGTTAGCGTCTAGCAACACTTCGATGCCTCTAGTACAACTCGAGCAAGGCTAGCTAGAAAACCTTTTAATGATTTCTCATTATTATTATCCTTTTGTTTCTAAAGACATGGAATTAAGTCATTCTTTATCCAACTATTCTGTTTCTCGTTATAAGTGATTGAGCAAGATTACCAAATCTTCTGAACATATTCAGGGGAGAACTTTGGGCGTGGCCACACAAACATCTTGTCAACCCTACGAGGGGCGCAGCAGTATTAAACTCCAAAATAAATTTGAAGGAACAAATTCTATCTTGACTACGAAAATAACCCACAAACTTTGTAACATTTCTGAAAACAACCCTTATAACTACCAGCCACGATAGCGTTAAGTTGTTCCACGTAGTGCACTACATTCATGACACTTATCCGGTATCTCAAGTCGATGATAACTATTCATAATTTACTTATAACAATATCCACAAAGTAAATTATGTAATTGGGATAAGTCCTATATTCAATTCATTGAATATCATCCGAAATTGGTATGGATTCTCATCAATATACTTTCAAGTATATTCTACCATATCTCTCGATTTGTCTTAGTTTAATGATACTCCCATATCATTAATCGACAACAGACGATTTAGAATAAATAAATTTATTCACGGATTAAACATGCAATATAGGATACAATATATTATAAAATCAAACATACCAAGTATTTGATTTATCATAATAATTGTTTAACATCCTTTATCCAAATACTAAATAGATCAATGCATGAAAATTCCAGTTGATGAATTATGCCTCAAGTAATGACAATCATACTTGTTGACAAGGCATAAATCAACCAACTTGATCTATCATAATTTTGAGAATACTTATTTCAAGAATTCAATTAGTTAAGTCCTTGTATGTGTGCATTCACCAATCCACATAATAATTCATAAAGTGTGTGACATCCTCTATCACCTATTTATGACAATTTAAACTTTCAAACATTTTAAAGTTTAAAGTATTCTTATTCTTTTAATGTATAATGCAACTGTGCTCTTAGTAGCACAACTAGTTCACATGGTCAAGGATGAAATCCTACCATGACTAGTATTGAGTGTCATCTCAATTAAACCAGCATCATTCTATACAAACAACAATATGCTTATTAAAACTCCGTAAACTTTAATATCTTATTGTGTAATGTTTGATGCTTTCCTAACTTTAAAGTTTAAAGCTGATGACAATTTGCACAACATTTGACATATTGTTCATCCATAGATTTTAGGAGCAATTCCAGACTGAGGATGTAATTCTTTCAGAATATTCATTACACAAGTTATCTAATACTTTTAGTTAGATATCAATGTTGTCAAATCACTTCTTATTCAAGAATGATACAACAATTTTAATACACAACATGATGTACATGATGAATCTACAGGTCAACCTTAGAATTCATTCACGTTCTATCTTGTCAAAAGATATTTATCAATTTCCCAAATGATATATCATGTTTTATTGGAATCATTTATTTTACTGCACATGTTTATTAACAATAAACATATATTTCAAGGTTGTATGTTTTAATTCTTAAATCTTACAAGTGAAGTTTCATTCCAATCTAAGACTTAACATTTAGCTTACAAGGAATGTTACTTACTATATGTTATACATCATATAAGATTTAAGAAACTTAACATAATACTCCCGCTAGCTTTCAGAAATACTTAAAATTTATCTTATTTTAATTATAAATCGAAAATGTGATTTAGTAATTAAACATAAGAATAATTTCATAGATGCATGCATTTATCCATTCATGAATTATTTGCACTTCGTACACTTTCAAAGATTATATGAATTCAAAACACCTTTTAATTACTTACCGTCCTCGCTCAAGTAATTTCTCAAGAAAGAGTTTTGATATTCCATTGTCATATTTCATATTAATGAAAACAAGTATGACCATTATCATCTTTATATATTTAATGTGTCTAGAAAAGAATATTCAATCATAATTAATTGCTTAAGTATGATTAATAATCTTGTCATGCATTAAATATGTGTACAAATTTTGTCCATATGGTTTCTACATAGAAATTCAAACTACTAGGGTTTTTCATCTCTTTGAAGAAACTCATTTCCATTCTCTAGTCTAACTATTAAGATAAACCAAAATTCAAAAATTGATTATCTTTATGGACAGCATCTTAACACTCATAGTATGAGTAATTTACCCAATTCAATATTTGGTAATCCATCATAATGATTATCAGGTTTACTATAATCCTGTAACTCATGTTCTTCTCAGCATATAAATCAAATATCTGAGATATCCTTGCAGATCTTTGAATGAAAAGTCCATCATCATGAGGTCTATCATTTACATGTCTAACCTCATCATGATATTGACTAGTGTGTTTTTAGAAGATTATGTATCTTGTAATTTTATCTTTCAAGATAAAAAAAAAAACTCCCACTTGCCTTTTGTAATATATAGACTATCTATATATACTTAGCAGTTAGAGCAAAACTACATTGTTCTCTTTTTGGGACATTACAAATACTCATTGATAATTCCTGACTTAAGTTTGTTAATAACCTATTCATAAGTAGTTGAACAAAATCAGAATCTTCAATTTTAAAACTTAATGTGATTCATCACATTCCATAATAAAATGGTGTTTTATCAATCTTCTAGGTTGGAGTCATATTGAGTATATTCAATCCATACTCAATATTCTAACCTTGTTACTTTTTAAGAAAGAAGTTATGGTTATCTTGAATTAAATAAATCAAATAGAATTTGATTCTCCTAACTGAACATACCATCAACTTGTGGTATTCATTAGAATTTATATTGTAAGACAATCTAACAATATATAAGATAAACATATTCCTTTTGGCTTACCTATTTACCAACTAAGTCAACTTAATGGTATAATAGACTTTCCTAGCCAATTACATGCTTTATAACACAAGTACCTTTTAACCAAGTCACTTCATATCCATGTCTCAACAAGAAACATAAAAAGTTATAATCCCATTATACGTTATAAATCATTGATCACCTCAATGACTTCTTGTATATGTCTTAATTAAAAAAACATAACAAGTTAACGTCTTACTTTATTATAAGTCTTAAAAGACTTTATGTTTATGTCTTTACAATGAATCATAAACATGTTTAACTAAAGTAATTATGAACACAACTCTTGGTTTCAATAGTAATTTCAAGTTAATTTATTTTCTTCACAATAATGTAGGACTACATTATTTTTCATTTATGTCATTCCAAAATACATAAATAAACAAATTGAAGTAGTATTAGATTACTACATTTATGTCATTCTAATAATACATAAATATCAAATTTGAAGTAGTCTTATATATTATTTTGACACATGTTCTAAATACTTGTATAATTTAGAAACTGCAAATATGTCCATGCAAGGTCTGACTTCACATAGAGATTTACTTTGTTGTTGCAATCTCGCCAAGTTCTCACATGACGTAAATTGCAACACCAAGTGTTTCTTGAATTAGATATGTTCAAGTTATATTAGAACATTAGTCTCTTACCTTGCAGTCAAGAGAATCCTTTAAATCATATACTTATATGTTGTACCTTGCACACAATATAGATTTCTCCCACTTGTGCATGGAACAACATCATGTAGCAGATAAAGAACACGACATATATTTGTTTATGTGACTAATATGATTGTGTCATTGATATTAGCATAACTAGTAGATGTAGAACCACTTCATTGTCTAATAAGGAAACGTACATGACTATCCTTGAAAACATAAGTGTCTACAAGTGGAAAGCAATTATCTTAAGACATTCTAGAGATGATTTGGGTTACTACCAAAATGACAAAGCTTGTAACTCCCACTGAATTAGAGATCATTACATTAATTCCTTATTCAGTAATAAGAACACAACCCTCCCACTGGATTTGACAACATTGTAAGTGTTTCATTAACCAGTGAAAGAAAATTGTGTACTATTTACTTCCTACACCTTTGAGAAAGTCCATACATAACAATTACTTATGTACTAAAAGAGTGTATTCTACTATGTAGATGATGTATTATCCATCAATGTTATTAACTTGAAAAATTGGGCATGCAATTTCTTTCTTAATAGTTCTACTATTCCAACGATTGTAAGTAGTACTTTTAAATGGTCAAAACAAAACAACTAGATAAAATATGTCAGTTAGTCTTTTACCAATTATACAGTAATTAGTCTAGCTTCTAATTTAATAACTCAGAAATATTCAATTTTCTTAACTATTAAAATTTGCTTACGAGTTATGTATTTAGAATTTAGACAATTCTAATTGTCCTATCAAACCTTTCTTCATTCATGAAAAGGAATATGATTGAATCTCACTCTTTCTTATGAAAAGAGGACTAGGTTTATTCTTTTAGCAAAGTTGACTCTACCAAAACCCTTACGGTGTAGATCAATTTACCAATCACAGAATAACCTACGTTTACGGTTTAATGTTGCATTAATACATTTAAAGAATTAGCAAAATTCAATTTTAGTATTTTCGATAATTAAACTTTTCAAGAAAATAAAATACCCAATGTAATATTCATATAACCATAGAATTTTCTCGAAAACTAGGATCCAAATTATCGTAGTTCCATTACATCGCTTGATCCGCTAGTAACGAAAGCACATAATAAGGTAATATGTCGAACAATAATTGGCAAACAATTTCCAATTCCTAGATCATTATGGGATTTATATTTTCCAACGCTATTGAAAATATAAACATGTTTCATCCCATCTTATGCCTTGAGTCCGTGTCTCACTTCCTACTCAACTTAAGTGTCTAACTTAAAGAACTGCAAATATGTTCATGTAAGGTCGACTTTACATAAAATTTACCTCTCCATCACAATCTCGCCAAGTACTGTCATGACGTAAATTGCAACTTCAAGTGTTCCTTTTAATTAGATAGCATATAACTTAATTTAAAAGGGTACTAGTTTTGATTTTATGTGGTCAAATCAAATATGTACAAAGATGTCATGCACTCATCTTGTAGCATAAATTTAATAAAAAAAACTTTTTAGTACCAATTCATAAAGATCAAATTATCAAAGTTTTGATTGAGGTATTGAGTTCACCAATCAAGGAATTTAGTGTTAATTATCATCTATTATACTGTACTTTTGCATAAGTGTAAACATTAAGTGTTTCGGGTAATTACCACCGAAGTGGTGCATGGAATTAAAACTAATTCGCCCTTAAGATGAGTTTGCACATTCTATGGCTTACTAAGTAGCTCCATTCGAACTTATAGGGGCAGAGGACCAGGTAAGCGCAAAGCATAACCTTAGACATCCTTTCGGTGAGACTGTGCGCACTTCTTTACCAAATTGCACTCTCTCAATTGAGAGTGAGCCACATACATCGACGAATCGATTGCGTAAACCCATAATTAATAATATACGAAATTGCACATAATTGATCCATTAATATACATAATTGGAGTCTTCCCCAATTCAAGATTTATCGTAATTAAATATGTCTCAGCAATTAAACAATTTTATCAAAGTAACTTATCCATGACTATAACATGCATGTATAATCATGGATATCATAACAATTGTACAAATAAGTAACAAGATCGCATATAAAAAATTCCATGACACATAACAAATTATTCATGAATTAATCACGTAACTAATATATTAATTATAGGTTTTAATAAGGTTAGCAAACAATTTTCAAAACCCTAAAAATTTTATATGTGTCGACATTAAAAAAAATATGGGGAACGCCCCAATTAACTAAAAAAATCGACCAAACAAAATTAAACATAAACCCTAGATTAACATATCAAACAACATACAATTATTTGTTTTATTACGCGTTTATATAATTAATTACTCATTAAAAACCAATGACTCGTGATGCCACTGTTGGAATTAAATAACATGACATTCAAATAAATAACCACAAAACATCAAAGTATTCAAGCGGAAGCGTATATGATTTATTAATGAATAATTAATTAACATAAAAGAATATGCGTACCTTTTCTTGATTCTAGCCGAACAAGAATCAATTCCACAAACTAGCAATTGGATGAACCCTAATTAGGGTTTATAGGATTATAAGAATTACCCTCACCGCTTTGTAATTCAATCCAAGAATAATAACAAAAGTATGTTATTACTACGCTCTTGTACACACGTACTAAACCAAATTAAAGTAATGTTAGTTTTATTAAACCAAATAACTTGGTTTGTGGAAAGAGATGATCGATCCCTAGAGGATTTGGTCGATCGGTTTGTAGCTTAAAAAGACACACAAAAATTGTTTTAGGGTTTAGCTAATGAATACAAGAGATGCAAAAACAAGACCCCTAGCCTTGTATATATACCCAAGCAAACTTGGTGAACAAGTTGGGTTTGTTTCCTTTTCTCCTTTGGCCGATCGGTTCTCAACCTCCTCAAGGGGTTCCGGAATCTTCCAAACTTTGCAATCTAGTCCTTTTCCAAATACCTTTAACGCCCGTTAGTCTATTACATTAATTACTTAACGTTCGTTAGTTATTTCGTTTAATAAATAAATAAATACAACGTTTATATTTAATTATTTAACTTTAAATTCTCATACGTAAAGTGTGCAATCCCATAGTCTCGAGTTCGATCCTAACACACGTCTATTAATTTATTGTCCATAAAACCAACATAATTTTCGTTGTAATGTAATCAGTTTAGCCTCCAATAATGAACGAATTGAATAATCTGTTAGAATGTTAATACAAAAATGATTCTTTGACTCTCTTGTGTCCCCGTCCCGTTACAAAGTTTTGATATCATGTACTACCTTAATTCTTGGTATAACCTCTTTAGGCTTATTCATTTCGTCCCTTAAAAAAAAAGTGAATTGTTAGTATACCTTTATTATTGTAGTGACAAGTTATGTATGCAATACATTTAGGAATTTGCTACAACCACACAGAATCATTCACAAAAAAAATCCATACGTTGAGGTGGAAGCGGATGATTGTTTTTTTGTGAAAGTGGATCCCACAAAAAACCAATCATCTACTTCCACCTCAGCGTGTGGGTTTTTTTTGGACGGTTTTGTGTGGATGTATCACTCCTCATACATTTAAGCCCTTCCTAAAATTGTGAAAACAAGTTTTTTCCTACCAATATAGCACTCTGAGCTTATTCTATGTTCCTCTTCTTTTCTACTATATATATTTTTTCAAACAATGTATATAGTAAAATGTCACAATGGTGAAACATCACAATTGTATTAGTTTACCTAATACGTCTAATTTGTTTAATTCTTATATAACTTAGTCATTGTTCTTCACTTCGGAGAGTAAATTTGATATTTTTGGTTTCGGACATACTATTATGTACTTCGTTTCACGAACGCATTATACAGAATAACCATTTCTATGTTGAAACGAATACTTCTTAAATGTAAACTATAACAAGTTCTTAAATATGCATACAAAAATAACAACACTAATTAGTGTTGTAAAAATTGCCTAGGCGGGTCGATTAATCAATAAAAACATTTGAAGAAGTGGGTTTTTGTATACTTTTGGATCAATGCTCTAGACATTAAAAAATATTAATTAATTGCAAAGAGGCGAAAATAAACAAGTGGCAAAGGCCGCCAATAACGTTCTAGAGAAATATAAGAGCCAATTCAAATATATAAAATATTTGAAATATCGTTGGTCGTCAATAGGAACATGTGGTGTAACATCATTCGTATTTGGATAAATAGACCCAAATCCCGGTTTGTGGGTTTTGGGCCTATTTATCCACTAATAATACGTACTAATTTTATTTTCTTTGAAGAATTTAAATCATTCAGATTTGAAGTTAGAATATATTGTTGTTTAATTTAAAAAAGATGTTACTGATGGTAATTCATGTTACAAATAAATCCAATGAAGGTTTGTATGATCTATCATATATATCATGAACAATTTCCAATTAACATGTTATGAATTCGGATGGAGTTTTAACTATCATTGATAAACTTTATGGTTAATAGTTCAATAGTTAATGTGTTATAATATCATTAAGTTGGATTGATGAAAACGACAAGGAAATTTCCAAGATATATTTTTTTCATAAACAAAATTTTCGATGAACTTGACTAAGAATTTTGAGGATATTTGTTTTATCATTACATACTTTATGACCAACTAGCTATAGAATTTTGTAAAGTATTCTTGTATTATTGTAAATCATAAGAAAATCTATTGCGTCAAATTTATTGGAATTGAATGCTAAGAACCAAATGGTCCTTAATGGTACACAAAGACATTTTTTTCATTTGTAATATATTTGTTATTCGTGTTTCCATTACATCCTACCAATTATTAAAAGACTTAATATTATTATCAACATCATAAGGATTTATATGGCATTAAGTTGTGCTTGTCGTAGAAAATATTTATGTTAATATTGAAGTTAGAATAATTTTTCAGTTACAATAATAAAAGTTATTATTGCAAAACTTATACAAAAAATGTAGATTAATAAATTGACAAACTTTGTCATAATGTGAAGAAGTGAATAAAAGAAGGATCGTAGATGCATCTTATGTTCAAGTAGGAAACATCGTCATTTGACCAAATTAAATCACGGGCTTTTATTTTCCAAATAATCCAATATTCTGTTTGCAATCAGTTTGTAAAAATGTCCTTCAGCAACATATGTTTCCCCTCCGATCTTTCATCAATAACCTCATTAGGAATTATGCTAATGCTAACGCTAATGCTAATGGTCTTTATCCATTACTACTTTTATTCAAAGGCATCTTCTTCAAACTCATCTGCACCAAAAGAAGAAAAATATTCTCCAGACTCATCTGAACCAAAAACAATGGTGTCCACTTCAACTTCATCCGGTCACAAGAGCTTTAGGTATGATGTTTTTTTAAGCTTCAGGGGTGAAGACACCCGTAAAAACTTCGTCGATCATCTTTATCAAGCTCTTACACAAAAAGGCATTTACACATACAAAGATGATGAGAAAATCAAGCAAGGGAATATGATCAGTGATGAGTTTATCCAAGCCATTGAAGACTCAAAATTTTACATTATTGTTTTTTCAAAGAACTATGCTTCTTCATCTTGGTGCTTGGAAGAGCTTGTTAAGATTATGGAATGCCGGAAAGGTTTTGGGCATAGTGCTTATCCTGTGTTCTATGATGTGGAGCCCACTGAGGTTCGCAAACAAAGTGGGTCAGTTGGAGATGCATTTGTAAAACATAAAGAGGATGAAGATGCTGGGAAATGGAGGGAGGCTTTGAAAGAAGCATCTGATTTGGCTGGCTGGGAGTTGAAAAGCATTGCAAATGGGTGGGTAAATTTCTTCATCATATGTCTAGGCAACATTCTTTGATTTTACTTCTTTTCGATCTACGATTGAATGATTTCCAATGTATAAATAATTAATGGCTTTCAAAAAAACAACATGTTTAATCTCAAATGGGTCAAATGGGTAAATAACTATTTATAGCCTAACATGGTGTATTTTTAATGCATATAACCATAAAGCAGTTTTTATTCACAAACTTAAGATTTTTCTGTAGTGACATATGACCTTAAAAGCAGTTCTTAATGAATTGAAACGAGTATGCTATAAGTTAGATGTTGAAGGGAAGTGTTTGCGGGTAGACCCAACCTGTTTTGACCATGAAAAAATTACCTTATACCCAGCCTATCTGTTATTCATTTACTATCTAACTGATAGCTGATTCTTTGCCATTACTTCATTATACAATTGTATGTGTTATATATCTGAAATTTGATTGTAGGATTTTTAACAATCTTATTTTACATACAGGCATGAAGCTAAATTTATCCAAAAGATTGTTCAAGAGATTTCACTAGAGTTACGCTCCATCAATTTCGGCTTGGATGAAAAGTTAGTCGGCATGGAGACTCGAGTAAAGGATGTTGTTTCATCTTTAGAAACCAGTGTTGAAGATGTTCGCATCTAGGGATATGGGGGATGGGAGGCGCGGGGAAGACAACCTTGGCCAGAGCTGTTTTTGATCATATATCCATTCAGTTCGATGGTGAAAGCTTTATTGAAAATGTCAGGGAAGTTTCAAAAGCCTCTACGGAGGGTCTAAAGAAGTTGCAGAAACAAGTACTTTCAGATGGTTTAAAGGATCAAAACATTGAAGTAAGTAGTGTTTTTGGCGGTAAAAGTATGATGCAAAGGAGGATGCGTGGTAGAAAGGTACTTGTTGTTCTTGATGACGTCGATCATAAAGACCAGCTTGAGGCGTTAGCCGGTGACTGTAATTGGTTTAAGCCGGGAAGTAGAATCATAATTACAACAAGAGATGAGCAAGTACTGGTAGCCCACCGAGTGAGCTTGATTCATAATGTGACTTTGTTATCTCAAGAGGAAGCGGGATGCCTCTTCAGTAGGTATGCATTTGGAAGAGAGATTCCAACTCAAAGGTATGAAGAGCTATCAGGACAAGTTGTACAATATGCTCATGGTCTTCCCTTAACGATCAAAGTTTTGGGTTCATTTCTTTGTGGTCAAAGTGAACCTTACTGGGTAGATGCTATAGAAAGACTAAAAACCATTCCATTAACGGCAACTATGGATAGATTGGAAATAAGCTTTAATGGTCTAGATAATGATCACAAAGATATATTCTTAGATGTTGCATGCATACTAAAAGGTTGGGACAAAGAAGATGCAATTAGAGTGCTTGAAAGCCGTGGATTTCATGCTGAAGTTGGTTTAAGAGTTCTTGAGCAGAAATCTCTTATAACTTATAATGAATATGGGTCCTTGTGGATGCATGATCATTTAGAAGAAATGGGAAGGAATATTGTTCGTCGGTCACACCCCGATGAACCTCAAAGACATAGCCGATTGTGGGTTAAAAAGGAAATCGAGTATATATTGACTAATGACCTGGTAAGAATTAAGTTATGATTTAATAAAACTGAGTGTTAACTACATTTTATGTCCATGTGATTTGCTGGCTATTTTATTTTGATCCAATAGCTTAAAGGTTTTGAGTTTGGTCTAAAATGAAACGTTCATTGAGAGTTAACTCCGTTAGTTTAAACGTGTTTGACCGTTTAATAGAAGTTGGTGTCAGTTTTCACATAAAAAAACACATAACAATTCTCATCTGGCTCTTTGTTTGTCTCTTTAAAAGTTTTCCCCAAATTCACTTTGTCTCTCTAATAATCATTCAAAGATTCATTAATTCGAATCGAATTATCATTCAATTCGCTTTATATCAGCTTCATTCACTCTCAATTTGATAAGTGATTTTGGGCGTTTTGAAATTTAAGGTTCCGACAAAAATTAAGGGGTTTTATTTTTTCGATTTCAGGGTACCCAAGCAACTAAATGTCTAAACTTCCGGGATTTGAGTCTTTGAAATTGCAAGAAAAGGTCTAGCAAAATGAAGGATCTTAGATTCATTGACATAGTGGATTATAATGAGAGGAATATTGTTGAATTTGATAAAGTTAGCGAATACCTTCCAAGTTCCTTACGATTTATGAGATGGGATAATTTTCCTTTTTCGAGTTTACCGAATACATTTCATGGAGAACATCTTGTTGGACTTGAAATGGACGAGAGCAATATTGTTCAACTTTGGGAAGATGGAGAAGGAAACGTAGAATAATCGTTAATTTGTTGTTTTTCATGGTTTGTTACTGCACCAATATTGATTATTTCTTTTGTATTTATGTTAGTTTCTTCATAAGCTAAGGTTTCTCACCTTCATGAGGTCAAAATTACAGACCTTTGACCTTAGGTTGGCTCCAAATCTTGAGGAGTTGACTATCGACTATTGTGATGATTTCAGAGAGCTTCATATACCTTCTGATCATCATTCAAAGCTTGAATATCTTAACCTCAGTTATTCAAAGTTGAAGACCCTTCACCTCGGGAACACTCAGAATCTTGAGACGCTATTACTCGAAGGCTGTAATGATTTGGTGGAACTTCAAATGCCTTCTGAATGTCTAAAGCTCGAAGAGCTCAACCTCAGTGATTCAGGGTTGAGGACCCTTGATCTTGGGCTGACTCCAAATCTCAAAAGGTTAAATCCTGAAGATTGTTATGATTTGGTGGAAATTAATGCTCCCATTGGATGTCTGAAAAAGCTTATCTTCTTAGACTTAATGTTGGTCTAATGTTCTACTCGAGCTAATGAGTAGTTCAATAGTCACGAGCTTAATGTGCAGTCCAAATATTCGAGCAGATGAAAGACAAAACAGATTCCAAGCATATGGAAGTTTACAATTCTAGTTTAATTAGGACTCCTTATTGGTTAAGGACTATCTAGCTTTATTAGAATTATAGTAGGATTAGAAAGCAAATTCTAACACCTATATAAACAAACCAAGTCGTGGTTTGTATGTGAATTCAAGATCGCTTGTTTAGAGCTAATATTTTTCTTGATTAATTGGAAAGCGTATTCCGTGATATCTCGGTGTTTATTGTTTGTTTAGTTATGTGTGTGTATTTTCTGTTTGAGAACCGATCGGTGTGGGACTTTAATTGGTATCAAGAGCTAGGTTCAACAAAGCAGGTCGATCACTGACAAGGTATAAGCGGTCGATCACGGAGGTTTCAACCAATCGATCACAACAGGTTTCAAAGAGGTTTCAAGAGGGTAGATCACCGGGTTGCTCAAACAAGTCGATCACGGGATAAAGTCAAGTCGATCACAGCAGGTGATTCAAGGGTTTAATCCAGGTTGCAAGAAGGATCGACAAGGGTTTAATCCAGATTGCAAGAAGGATCGACAAGGGTTTAATCCAGGTTGCAAGACTGATCGACCAAGGGTTTTTGTTTTTACAACAGCAACTGTTTGATCACAAAGGTTTTTACTAGGTTTCGACTTAAGCAAGAAGTCTATCAAACCTAGGGCTGGAAGGCGACCAAACAACACCTCTAACTTACAAAAGGCGTTCAAGAAGGATGGTGCAAGGCGAGTCGAGTCAACCACCTATTGAACATACTAAAACGGCTCTTCAATGTCCAATGTTAACAAGCACGAACTATAACATATGGGCAATAAGAGTTAAAGCGGTATTCCGAGTCCATGGAATACTAGATGCATTGGAACCGGGGAAGGAACACAAGTTGTTGATAAGCAAGATCACATGGCGGTGGCGTTACTCTTCCAGCGATTCCGAAGAACTTGTCTTCAAGTTTCACAATTCAACACAGACCAAAGAAATGGGAGCTTTGAAGACCGGTATGTGGGTGTTGATCGGTTCGAGACGCAAGGTTGCAAACCTTGGAGACGGAATTGAATCTTTAAAGATGAAAGTCAACGAATCAATCGATGACTTTGCGGCTAGGTTGGGCAAAATTGTAATCAAGTAAATAGCTTGGGAACAATTTATGAAGACAAGAAACTTGTTAGAAGCTACTTGCATCCGTTCCGGATAGGTATGTTGCAATTGTTGCCTCAATAGAACAATTTGTCGACTTGAATACTATGTCTTTTCAAGAAGCAATTGGAAGGTTGAAAGCTTTTGAAGGAAGAATGAAGGGTGTTGACACCACTTCAAGATCAAGGCAAGTTGATGTTCGGAAGGGCTGAAAAGTATGATAAGAAAGGTAGAGGAAGGAATTCCTCTAATGGCAACGTAAAGGTCAAAACTTTTCTTCTCAAAACAAATCTCGTGGTAGTGGTCAAGCTAATAACCACAACCGTGGAAACCAAAACAACTCCGGAGCAAGACGGATCAAAAGAAGAACAAAAGTCGAGACCTTTCAAAGATTCAATGCTTTAGGTGTGATGAATATGGTCACTTTGCTTCTAATTGTCCCGAACAAGTGTACAAAAGAAAAGCATGAAGCAAACCTTTTGAAAACGGAGGATGATGATGACCCGACACTTTTCATGATGAAAAGAGTTCAAGAAGTAGTTTTCTTGAATGAAGAAAAGATTATCCCAAACCAATTGAATACTAAGCCAAACGAGGAAGACACTTGGTATTTGGATAATGGAGCAAGTAATCACATGACGGGATCCGAGAATACTTTTCGAGTTGAATGAGAATATCTCCGCAGAGTGAAGTTTGGTGATAACTCCTACATCGAGATAAAAGGAAAGGGTTCGATAATCATTGAAGGAAAACGGAGAGCAACGGTTAATCACTGAGTCTATTACCTACCCGAGCTAAAAAGCAACATAATTAGTCTTGGGCAAGCTACAAGGCGGATGTGACATTCGTATGAAAGGTAACCTTCTTACTATGCGTGACTCGGATGGCAAACTTGATGAAGGTTCCTAGAACAAGTAATAGACTTTACAAGATTAAGCTCCAAGTTGGAAGTCCGGTGTGTCTCAAAGCAAAGATGGAAGATGATGCTTGGTTATGGCATGCTAGGATGGGTCACATTAGTTTCGAGACGATGGAATTAATGGCAAGGAAGGGCATGGTTGAAAAGTTGCCAATAATTCATCTATGTGGACCAATTTCTCCACCATCCATAGCACGAAACAGTGAATATCTTGGCATTGAAGTAAAGCAAGAGGATTCGAGTATCTCAATAAGTCAAGAAAGCTATGCAAAGAAGATCTTGAAAGATGCGTTGGGATGCATGAAGCGAATTCTACTCAATGTCCATTAGAACACGGAATGAAGTTAAGCTTGGATAAAGAAGGAAAACCAGTTGATGCAACATTATATAGACGACGAGTTGGTTGTTTAAGGTATTTACTACACACTCGACCGATTTATCTTATTCGGTTGGTTTGGTTAGTCGTTACATGCAAGAACCAAAAGAATCACATATGGCGGTGTGAAACAAATACTAAGGTATATCCAAGGTAGTTTGAATTTTGGAATACGATACAACCAAGAGAAGACCAAGGAGTTAGTGGGGTTTAGTGATAGTAGTTTTGCTATGGACCAAGATGATGGTCAAGCACAACCGGCATGTATTTTATCTAGGTAAATCACCTATCACTTGGTGCTCACAAAAGCAAAACACGGTGGCTCTATCGTCTTGTGAAGCCGAGTTCATGGCTGCAACTTCACCGCGTGTCAAGGGATATGGTTACGTGGGTTGTTGAGTGAAATAACCGGAATGGAAGAGAAAGTGGTGGTCTTATTTGTTGACAACAAATCGGCTATTGCACTTATGAAAAATCCAGTCTTTCACGGGAGAAGCAAGCATATAAATACACGTTATCATTTTATCCGAGAATGTGTTGAAAGAGGCCAAGTACAAGTTGAGTTTGTAAGAGGTGAGTTACAACGTGCTGATATTCTGACGAAAGCTCTCGCAAGGATTAAGTTCAAGGAAATGCAAGAGTTACTCGGAGTTGAAGACCTACCTATCTCGAGTCAGAAATTAGGGGGGTGAATGTTGGTCTAATGTTCTACTCGAGCTAATGAGTAGTTCAAAAGTCACGAGCTTAATGTGCAGTCCAAATATTCGAGCAGATGAAAGACAAAACAGATTCCAAGCATATGGAAGTTTACAATTCTAGTTTAATTAGGACTCCTTATTGGTTAAGGACTATCTAGCTTTATTAGAATTATAGTAGGATTAGAAAGCAAATTCTAACACCTATATAAACAAACCAAGCTGTGGTTTGTATGTGTGAATTCAAGATCAGTTGTTTAGAGCTAATATTTTACTGATTAATTGGAAAGCGTATTCCAGGATATCTCAGTGTTTATTGTTTGTTTAGTTACTGTGTGTGTATTTTCTGTTTGAGAACCGATCAGGTGTGGGACTTGACTTAAGTGGTTGTGGGAGGTTTAAGTCTTTTGTGTTTGACAAAGAGCTTGATTCTGATTCAGATGAGGTTGGTTCTTTATCTGAGTTACATCTGATTGCAGAACCCACAGATGTTTGCCCTTTGCACTCCGACAATGATTCACCAAAGTTTCAGTTTTCATGTCATTATAAAGAAGATAAAGCTTCATCATTTGGAAATCTTGAAAGGCTAATTTCTCTAGGTCTGTGTCCTTGTACCAACCTTGAGAGTTTTTCAAGAAGCATCTGTAGTTTACAAGGTTTAAGAAAGCTTACACTTGAAGGCTGTATTACAGAAGCACCACTGGACCTTGACCAGTTAGAATGTATAGAAGAGCTAATCTTTTCATCTACAAAGATTAGAGATCTTCCAGATAGCATTTGTAAGTTGAAACATCTCAAATCTCTCGAACTTAAATCATGTTTGCTTCTTGAGAAGTTACCCGATGATCTTGGCCGAATAGAATCTCTAGAGACGCTAACCATAAAGGATTGTAACTGTTTACGAGATATTCCAAACAACATGGGTAAGATAAAATGTATTATATCACCAAAGGTCTACAAGCAGCGGCCCATAAATGACGCACTTGACATACCCACAGGAGCCAAACATAAATAACAGGTACATTCTCTGTCTCTGTTTTTGTATTGATCGCCTTACATGACAACAACTAATGTGTCTGTTTATGTATTTGTTCCATTCAAACGCTTTTTTTTTTTTTTTTTTTT
The DNA here is from genome assembly GCA_022545495.1 of Chrysanthemum lavandulifolium. Classification (NCBI taxonomy): domain Eukaryota; kingdom Viridiplantae; phylum Streptophyta; class Magnoliopsida; order Asterales; family Asteraceae; genus Chrysanthemum; species Chrysanthemum lavandulifolium. Next base: position 3,731,725 of record CM040239.1, on the reverse strand, counting down.
TTTTTTTTCCTAACTTGATGTAATTGTTTATGTTTTTTCTTTCACTAGGCATTGTTGATTGTTTTCACGTACTTAGATTCTTCATCACGACACTTATATCACTAGTTGATTGTTGATTAGTTTCAAGTGTTTCAAACTATGATTTCTCTGGTACACTCCCAAAAGTACTATCATTTGTAAAGAAGTGTTTCAAACTATGATTTCTTTTATCTTTCAATATTACTATATTAGTACTTTTAATTAAACTATTAGATTACATTATAATCCCCATATTGGATTGGTACTAATTACTGTTAATCATAGTAGAATTTGAAGTCAGATAAGTTAATTCATGGAGTTCAATAAACAAAGCTGACTTCTTTAGAAAGTCAAACTCTTTTCTTGATGAAAATGAACAGAATTTTATACGATGCTGGAGATGATCATGTAAACAATAAACTTAAGAACGTGTTCTAAGCTATGCATGATAATATACAAGTTTTGATTCACATAAATAAGCTCTACATTTGGATGAAATCATTAAACATAAAAGCATTTGACTTTTTGAGTCAAACTTTTGGCTTTCATCGAATTTTACTGAGATTTTTATGAAATTGAACCGACAAACGTATTTCATTGATAAGAAATTATCAGAACATCCACTGTTTGTATCTTTGAAATCCATTGAGTAGTTGTATGTTTCTTTGTCATGGTTGAACTTTATTTTAATTCATGGAGCTGAATAAACACAGTTGACTTGTTCAGTAAGTCAAACTGATGAAAATAGTGGGACTATGATAAAAGGTTGGAGATGATCATGCTAAAAATAAACTTAAGAAAGTTTTAATAGTGATGTAATATTATATATAAGATTTTGATTCACATAAATAAGCTCTACATGTGGATGAAATCATCAAGCATAAACTATTTGACTTTCGAGTCAAACTACAGGCTTTCATCAAATTTCACTAAGGTTTTCATAGAATTGTATGGACGCACATATTCTAGTGATAAGAAATTATGAGAGCATGTACTTTTTGTAGTTTTGAAAGGCATTGAGTAGTCATATTGTGTCTTTGTCATGGTTGAGCTACAAACCGTACATGTTTATACTTTTTAATTGGTTTATACCAGAATTCAGTTTATGCAATATTGGTGGTTGTTTATACTAGAATTCAGTTAATGCAATATTGGTGTCAGTTATTATTTGGATTATACTTGGGTTGAAAACGGGTCAAGAAGAATGACCCGGGAGAAGAATGAAGTTGATATCTTATTTGAAACTCGTACTTTTTCACTTTGGCAACAACGCTAAGTTTATTTATTTGCATTTTGGCCACAACGCTAAGTTTAGCTACAGCTTACACATGCACCCATTGTACTTCCATTATTAACGATTCAGATGTTAAACATCACTAATAGAAAATTCATTGCATATAAAGAAAATTCTTCGATAGTTTTGATTCTAGTCAACTGGTTAGTAAACTGTGATATGGTCTATAAATTTGGATTGAAGATGAAAATTAAAAGATATATGCAGTAAGTTAAAGTAACTGGTGTATATCTTAAAGGTGAAATAAGATTGTCACTATTAAAAATATACCAGCCTATTTCATTGCCAAAACAATTGAAGTGACAACTGCAATAACTATGATAATTGACTTCCAAAAAGTCAAACTACATAAAGTCTTCCCCAATTCTTGACTTGTTTCATTCAACTCAAATTCAAATTCTTTAATCCTTTCTTCACTGATGCAGTGCAAGAGTTAGCAGGTTCTTGGATGGAGTAAACGGCTCAACTTAAAAGGACCGTAACTTTTGGCCCGTTTGGATTTGAGGGGCCCATTATATCTTGTCAGAAAGCCCGCAACGAGGCCGACGTCATGCCAAATAGATAGTTTGCCCCAGCAGATTTTGCTAATGTCGTTGTTTGGATCCTCGATTTCGAATTTCCCCGAATTGAGCTACTTTTTGTTTATGGAGAACACAACGGGTTGAGTGAGTGAGTTGAATCGGGTAAAAATTGACTAAATAAACGGTTGGAGATCGAATCGGGCGTCAAGAGTGAGATTTTGGCGGGTTTGAACAATTAATTTCGAAGTGGTTACTTTATTTAAGTTTTGTTTCTTCACACAAGGTTTTAAATAAAAGTGGTTTATTTATTTGCACTTTGTACAAAAGGTTTATAAAAAGTAGTGTCAAAGTTAGATATATATATGACCCCCCACAAATGCAACCACTGGAACTTGTTTAATAGAACGTTTAAAATTTTATTACATCAAACACATGTAACCTTGGACCTTATATATGACCTTCCAGATGCAACCTTGGGCCATCTCGAGAGTTATGAACCATGTGGATAGGATCTTGATCGACCCTTTCGTAAACACCTTTGGCTGATAGAGTGAGCTCTTTTGTTAAAAGCACGCTAATTCAAATTCCTTATTAGGGGGAATTACATACATCTCCACATACACATTAATATTTACATATTTCCCGAATACAAGTTTTTAATGCATGATGTACAAGCCTATCTAATCATCTTTTTATTTAATGTATTGTATGATTGTAAACTATGATTTTGGTAACACGTTGTGCTTTTCAAAAGTATATTAACTTTGTATGTGTTTTTGTAATTTTTGTAAACTAGCAGAGAAAATGTTAATATAAGACTACAATGATGCAAAATTCGTTGCTTGTTGATGAAATTTCTATTGATTTTGCTCGCTCGATGTCAATTGTCTTCAATTGATATTGTTTGTAATTGCTTTTTTATCTATTGGAAGTTAATAAAAAAAAGAGTAAATTATACCGTGCGTCCCTGTGGTTCGGGCCAAATCCCTAATTGGGTCCTTATTTTTTTTATTGCTTAATTGATCCTTTTAATGAAACTATGTAACACCATCCATCCCTATCGCCCAATTCACTTATATATCCCCGTTATCTCACCCCATGTGCCTTGCACATGAGGGTATAATAGTCTTTTGCACATTTTTTTGAAAACAAAATCTATTAAAAACAATATCAAAATCTATTAAATGAATAAATAAATAGTAATCTTTTACATACCTTTTAACAAAATTTATTAAATAAACAAATAAATAAGTTGCAAACATACCACAACCATGATCTAAATCTCCATCTTCTTTTTCTATCATTATACCTCATTATCCATCACCAACACATCCTACTCTAGCTCATATTTTCAATTTCAAGATTTAAGATCATACAAAACCCTCATAACCACAATCAACTTCATCACCATAACCCATCCAAATATTAAAACAAACCCCCCATTATCCTTTTTATCAACACCCTTTCAACAAGATCATGTCTACTTCTTTATTTCTAGCCTACTTCTCTCGTAAAGCCTACATGTCCAAATTGAACTAACGCTTAAATAGGCAGAAAAAATCACATAAAATAGAAATAGTTTAGTGTGTATTTTTTTGTACATCGTTGTGTTTATTTCCCCACGAGATGAACTGATTTTTCTTAGCCTCCAACCACTACATCCGCCGACACACCATCCACCACCATTTTGCTTTTATGTTTTCCATTCCTTTATTTGAACCAAACACGCTCTCTAATTCATTTCAATAAAAACACGAATCAATTCAATCAAATGCATCACTTTGAATTCACATAAGTGATCCTTGAATGGTCTGTGAACCTCATGGACACGCTTTAACCCCTTTGCGAGCCCTCAATTGATCCTTGAACCCGAAGAGTGATATCTTTTGTTCAATGATGATATGGGTTCACACTCACATCCATTTTCACATTCACATTTGTAACATTTGTATATACTCACATAAATAATAAAAATGGGTGATTTTGAAGCACCTTCATTCTCATTAGGTTTTGATCTTGACTTCGAACCCGAAATCATACCCACATCCCCAAATGAAGTTACCGAACATCTGAATTCATCGGATCTGTCCCAATAGCAGCTGATTTGAAGAAAATTGTTATTGGTAATGATGGTGAGGAGGAGGATAAGGGGTCTTCGGGTCTGGTTCTGGTTCGGGTAATGTGGATTTGGGATCAGGTTCGGTGGTTGTTGATAATCATGATATCGAGGATTTTTCGTCATCGGAAGATAATAATCCCAGAGGTAAAAGTGATTATTTATTTTGGTGATTGATAGTTTTCTTTTGTTTTTTATATTTTCGTTCGCACGTTTTCTTCACGTTTTTCAGATATGACGAAAAAAAAAACAGAAAAATAAAATAAAAAAAGTATTTTGGCATAAAAATTTTGAAAAAAAAAAATTAAAAAATAAGTTCGAAAAAAAATTGGGAAAAAACATTTGAAAAACAATTTCTAAAAAAAAAGTTTAGAATAAAAATTAGGAAAAAAAATTTTGAATTTTTTATTTCAAAAAATTTCAAATTTTTTTTGTAATCCTTTATTCGAATTTTATTTTAGAAACATTTTTTTGGAATTTTTTTTCAAACTTTTTAGAAACATTATTATGCCTTTTGTTTGGTACAGTAGGTTACAATTTTGGTTTGTTCGAATTTTGGATTCGTGTTTAGTACTGGTATCGATATCAGTATTTATAACAAATTGGAAATTGGTTTGGTGTTGGTGATGGTGGTGCAACAGTCTTAACCAATCCGACTATGTCTTGAGTAGTTATGTGTAGCATTTCGGTATTAACAACATATTTTGGTTCCGCCTGATTCACATGTGGTTCTGCATCTAGTTTTGCTTGATTTTATTCTGGATATGTCTGTCTGCCTGAATATGCATGTTTTCATCAACCTTTGTGGATATGCACGTGCATATGCATCTGGTTTCACGAGTGGTTCTGCATCTAGTTTCGCTTGATTTTGCATGCATGTGTCTGTCTTAATTTGTTTTGTTTGCCCGAATCTACCTGTCTGAATCTGCATATGTCTGTCTGCCTATTCAATTCTCGTTCATCTCCTTATTTATGTTGCTCTGTGCACTGCACCTGGTTCTTTTGGATTGCATTGGATTAAGACTGTCTAGCATTGAGTTTGCACTCTGAGACACTCTGATTTTGTTTGTTTTTCAGTGTTAATTTATTTTCTATTTGGCAAACTCTCAATGTTCACCGCTGCAACATTGAGAGTTTGAGAGAAGGTGTTAGATAATAAAGGCCCAAAAGCCCGTTGGGTTTGGCTTGTTTAGTTACTAGGGTTAGGTTAGTTTTGTAGTTAATTCAATATTTTGTAATCTTCCTTATTTTGTGAATCTGATAATATAGTGTTTTCAGTATTTCTTTAATTTCTAAAAAAACAAGTTTTATCCTACTAATATGGCACTATGAGCTTATTCTTTATTCCACTTTTTATTTTATTTTATATATTTTTCCAAACATTGTATATAATAAAATGTCACAATGGTCAAACACATTAGTTACCTAATACGTCTAACATATTTAAATCTTATATAACTAAGGATGCGTTTGGATTGAGGGTGTAGGAATGACATAATGGAAATAACAATGATTTCATATGTTTGGTGTACGTGTATGGTTATGAGTATATCTAAAGATAAGGGAATTCTCATTTTACTCTATAAGTGATTCTCAAACCATTCCCCCATTGCCCACTTTTATTTATAAATGATATTATCTTCTTTCAAAATTAATAAAAAGATCTTATACCCAATCCTTATAACCAATCCAAATAATAATCTTAGGAATGATATATTCATTGTCATTCTACACAATAACAATACCTAAACCCATTTTGATTCATGACAACAAACCAAACGAACCCTAAATCATTGTTCTACACTTCGAGAGCAAATTTTGTATTTTTGGATTCGTATATAATATTATATACGATGTATATCGTATCATGAATGCATTATAAAGAGAAAAAAGGAGGTGATATGCACACCACCAAAAATGATATGCATACCACAAAATCACCTTAGTGATCGATACACATAGTACAACACAACACATGCATGATTGTGTTATACACATCACTTTTAATGGTGTACATATCAACTCTCATAAAAAAACCATTTCTATGCTGATATGACCACCCCCTTCCCAAAAAAATAAAATAAAAAATAAAATAAAGTTGTTCAAGCTCCATCCTGTTCAACTACTACCCTACTTTGTCCATTCCCTCGCCGCGAACGCACCATTAACCCGGTCAAGGGTTTCTATCTATGAAGATGATATGTGTTCGATCCCAACTTCAACCAAACATTGCATCTGGCTTGTACTTGAGGAAGGATGCTTGAGTATCCAGGGGAAAGAATCGTCATCTCGATTCAAACATTTTGAGATAGTATGATTAAAATTTAAACATTCATATATTCTTCACATTAAAAAAATAATAATAAAAATAAAAATAAAAATAAAAATAAATTATTCATGCATATAACTCAACTTGGGAGGCTAAGACCATGGTTCTTGGATATTAAAAACAAACACTTCTTGAATAGAAACTTATAACAAGTTCTTACAATATTTGAAGAAGTCAATTTATGTACACGTCTAATTACTCTCTAAAGGCTAAGGGCATACTTTTGGGTCAATGCTCTAGACATAGAAAATATCATATTAATTGCAACGAGACAAAATTCAACAAGTGGCAAGGCCCGCTAGTAACGTGCTACAGAAATATAAGAGGCAATTCAAATGTATGAAATATTTGAAATATTGTTGGTCGTCAATAGGAATATGTGGTGTAAAATATCATAACGTACTATTTTTATTTTCTTTGAAGAATTTAAATCATTCAGATTTGAAGTTAGAATATATTGTTGGTTAATTTAACAAAGATGTTAGTGATGGTAATTCATGTTATAAATAAACCCATGAAGGTTTTCATAATTTATCTTAGGAAAAATGGTCTAAAAAGGTATCCAACTTGCTACCGTTTTCTTTTGTAGGCATTCAACTTTTTTTTTTCCTAAAGTAGTCAAATATTTTCTTAATATTTCTATTGTAGCCGTATATCTAATGTGGCATGATCTAATCAAGGGTTAATTACATAAATTTACATAAATCGTCCATGTGGCTCTAAACAATTACACCATTCATCATTGAGTCAGTTACATAAAAGGTCCATGTGGCTCTAATAATTTACACATTTCGTCCTTGTCGCTCTAAACAAACACCCATTTATATCAGGAAACCCAAACACAATGGTTATAGTGTTATATATGTTCAAAATTCAAAGGCTTTAGCATTAAATCTTATTGTATTGACAATGGTGTATTGTTTATCATAAAAATTTTATGGTGTTAGTGTCGACAGTGGGACTGAACAACCTAATAGCAAAAACTGTAACATCTTGATTTTTGACTTCCCTTAGTCAAACCTATTTAGGAAATGCCACAAATTGTAAGTTCTTGATTTCTGACTTCCTTAAGTCAAACAAATTTAGCAATGCACGACCAAACACTATTATTTACAATAACAACCCAATTTTATATTCAGTGTATGCCATTAATAAAATCAAGAGTTTTTAATTGATCAATTTCAGTTAACATATGTTTGTCTTTCCTAAGTCAAACAATTTCACTTACAATATGTTTGACATCCCTAAGTCAAACATATTTAGCAATGCCTAACGAAACACCAGCAGTTACAATAACTAAACACACACTTAGCAAGAACCGTTACTTTCCGCATCATCCATTTCCTTTCTTTTCTTCCTTTCCTTTAGATATTTAAACACACTTTCAAGTTTTGAAAATCCTCCTTTCCAAATCAACAACCTATGGTAACCCGATATCTGCAGCCTCTTGTTCTCATTAGTAATACCCAAAATCTCTTCATAGTAGTATTTTTGTTGCCTCAACCAATTCAGAGTCTTTTGTCTCAACTCCTTAGGCATCTTCTGGTACGAACCATATTCAGCAATTGGTTCATCGCCAAATCTCTCAAGAACTAAATCAGAGAGAAAATAGTTTTCTAAAACCTTTTCCCACCCATCTTCATCAGACCCAATGTAAAAAGCCTTCCCCTTAACGTTTTGTGCCATTGTTAGCGATTAGGGTTGTGTCAAAATAGGGTGTGTGTTGAGGAGAGTTTTATCACAGAGGGAAACAATAAAAGGGAAACGAGTTGGGTTGGATTAACTAAGGTGTAGTCATAAAAGTGATTGGTCTATTATGCCCTTGAATATATAACTGAAAACAGACGTTTACCGAGACCAAACGGGTCAAGAGACGCAATAAGCCTCAAAAACCCAACTTTTGGACTCATGACGACGATTATCTCATGTTTTGGGCCCGGACAATGCTTTTGGTAAGTTTAGGGACCAACGGTGTACTTTTATCTAATAAAAACACCCATGAGGGCCACAAATCCACAATTTACGAATGGTGAGGCATGTCACCTTTCGTTCCTTTTGTCACGCATGACACACACTCAAAATGGTCTCTTTGGTGAAGAGATGAAAGGTAAGATGATCCTAACATCCACCACTTCATGCAGCCTTACATCATACAAAATACTAAAAGACTTAATATTATTTTCAACTTCATAAGAATTTATATGCATTAATTAGTATTTGTAGTAGAAATACTTATGTTAATACTAGAAGGGTACCCGCGTAATGCGGTGGCGAGTACCGGGTAACTATTTTCTTGACGGGCAAACTTTTTTCATTTTAAATCTTCCTTACTTAAATCTTCCCGTAGTATTTTTTTTTTTTTTTTTATTTATTTTTGTGTCTTGGTGAAGTTAGATGAAGGTTGTGAAGTGTTGTGAGGGTTTATGGTTGGTTTTTTTTTTTTTTTTTTTTTTTTTTTTTTCTACAAGATCTTTGAAAAGATGTACGGTACGGTTTTTGTTTATGTTTTTGGTTTGTGAAGATGTTGATCTTGTGAGATGGGGAGTGAGACAGTGAGTGTTTTTTCTTGTGGTTGTGTTGTTAACAGTAGATTGTTTTGTAGGTATTTCTATCCTAGATAAAGTATAGATTAAAAACGTAGTATGAATTAAAAAGGTATTAATGATTTAGGCGTTTTTTAAAATTATATTGCATTTTTTTTTCTGTAAAACATTAAATTTAATGGAAGACATCAGTTACGAATTGGGTTCTTCAAGACACTTAAATGACATTCTTACAATTCAAATCTCATCGACTAATGGCATGTTATTTTCCTATTAAAGAAATATTTTTGGTCTTACTTTTTAAGACTTCTTTATTTATGAAGTTCTAAATGTTTTATATAGTAGTATAGATATAGATTGAAGTTAGAAATAACGCTAGTCAACAGAAGTTTATGCGAAGAATTTTTGTATATATGTTCATATTTTTGTTGGCCGATATGGCTAGAAATTTTGAGGATATTCCTCATTAGAGATTTAATGACCAACTTGATAAGACATTTCCAAGATGTCTCTATAATATTGTAAAAGATAAGAAAATTTATGGAAGCAATATTATTGGTGTAACAGTTTAATTTTGCATGATAGCAGATTTTTACACGATGATTTAAAATGTTATTCATTTGAAGTTTAAGTAGTTATACCATTTAGACAAGTAATTAGAAGAATAAATTTTCAATTACAATAATAAAAGTTATTATTGCAAAACTTATACAAAAAATGTAGATGCATAACGTGAAGGAGTGAATAAAAGAAGGATCGTAGATGCATCTTATTATGTTCAAGTAGGAAACATCGTCATTTGACCAAATTAAATCATGGGCTTTTATTTTCCAAATAATCCAATATTGTGTTTTCACTTTTCACACAGTGTGTATTGGTCATTTGGTTTGAAAGTTCAAACATTGAATCTTTATCTTTTATTTTCATTGACCAAATGAGTGGCTTTTTGTTGCTTTTGTTTATCAACAAACATAAACACATCACTGCAGCTGGATATGCTTTCTTTCTTCACATAAACTCTTTCAACAACTTCAACCAAATTTCCAATAGGCTCTTACATTTTATTTCCACACAAACACAATTACCTTCACATTATCAAGTATTATTCACTTTTCCTTGCAATCAGTTTGTAAAAATGTCCTTCAGCAACATATGTTTCCCCTCCGATCTTTCATCCATAACCTCATTAGGAATTATGCTAATGCTAACGCTAATGCTAATGGTCTTTATCCATTACTACTTTTATTCAAAGGCATCTTCTTCAAACTCATCTCCACCAAAAGAAGAAAAATCGTCGTCTCCAGACTCATCTGAATCAAAAACAATGGTGTCCACTTCAACTTCATCCGGTCACAAGAGCTTTAAGTATAATGTTTTTTTAAGCTTCAGGGGTGAAGACACCCGTAAAAACTTCGTCGATCATCTTTATCAAGCTCTTACACAAAAAGGCATTTACACATACAAGGATGATGAGAAAATCAAGCAAGGAAAAATGATCAGTGATGAGCTTATCCAAGCCATTGAAGACTCAAAATTTTATATCATTGTCTTTTCAAAGAACTATGCTTCTTCATCTTGGTGCTTGGAAGAGCTTGTTAAGATTATGGAATGCCGGAAGGGTTTTGGGCATACCGCATACCCTGTGTTCTACGATGTGGAGCCCACTGAAGTTCGCAAACAAAGTGGGTCAGTTGGAGATGCATTTGCTAAACATAAAGAGGATGAAGCTGCTGGGAAATGGAGGGAGGCTTTGAAAGAAGCATCTGATTTGGCTGGATGGGAGTTGAAAAGCATTGCTAATGGGTGAGTAAATTTCTTCATCATATGTCTAGGCAACATTCTTTGATTTTACTTCTTTTCGATCTACGATTGAATGATTTCCAATGTATAAATAATTAATGGCTTTCAAAAAAACATGTTTAATCTCAAATGGGTCAAATGGGTAAATAACTATTTATAGCCTAACATGGTGTATTTTTAATGCATATAACCATAAAGCAGTTTTTTATTCACAAACTTAAGATTTTTTCTGCAGTGACATATGACCTTAAAAGCAGTTCTTAATGAATTGAAACGAGTATGCTATAAGTTAGATGTTGAAGGGAAGTGTTTGCGGGTTGACCCAACCTATTTTGACCCGGAACTAATTTACCTTATACCCAGCCTATCTGTTATTCATTTACTATCCAACTGATAGCTCATTCTTTGCCATTACTTCATATACAATTGTATGTGTTATATATCTGAAATTTGATTGTTAAAGTAGGATTGTTAACAATCTTATTTATACATCCAGGCATGAAGCTAAATTTATCCAAAAGATTGTTCAAGAGATTTCACTAGAGTTACGCTCTATCAATTTCGGCTTGGATGAAAAGTTAGTCGGCATGGAGACTCGAGTAAAGGATGTTGTTGTTGGAAAATTGATTTTGCAAAATGAGTTTTTGCAAATTTTGGACACTATTTAATATATGATATATGTTATATATATTTATATTTCTTGGTAGCTTTATGTTCTCCTCGACGAGCTTCATAACGAGCTAAAGTATGTCCAAAATGGAGTTGAAATGAATGAGATATCGTGTCTCAATGTGAGGCACTTGAAACATAAAACTTGGAAAATGGGAGAATCCACATCGCCCAAAACAAAGTGGATGCTTGTTTATAAGGAAATTATAGTTTTGGCTATCAAATTCCTTTAGGTTGGTTATGCTCCCACTCCTACGCTTGCAGGGGGAATGCAGAAAATGGGATTTCGGGTCAAAATGAGTTCAAGCTTCGAACTCATGCGCGACCTGAGGACACGAATGCGACTCGAAGCCTCGTGACGTGCGTATCTTTTGTCATAGTTTCATTTTCCGATTTTACGTAAATCTATTTTAGGCAGTTTCATTTTCCAGATTTTCTGTAAATCTATTTTAGGAATAGATTTAAACTTATCATGTAAGTTTACAGAAATCGTTTTATAGTTTAAAATGATATGCAAATCAATTTAATGTATTAAAAGATTTGCGAATCTGTTTTTGATAATAACAGATTTTCGTTATATGGCTAGAATATCTTGTCTTGGAGAACAAGATAGGTTTTCAGTATAAATATAGCCATGTCTCATTCGGTTTTGAAACATTCAGAATAAAGAAGTTTCAAAATGTCAGGGAAGTTTCAAAAGCCTCTACGGAGGGTCTAAAGAAGTTGCAGAATCAAGTACTTTCAGATGTTTTAAAGGATCAAAACATTGAAGTAAGTAGTGTTTTTGGCGGTAAAAGTATGATGCAAAGGAGGATGCGTGGTAGAAAGGTACTTGTTGTTCTTGATGACGTCGATCATAAAGACCGACTGAGGCGTTAGCCGATGGTATAATTGGTTTAAGCCGGAAGTAGAATCATAATTACAACAAGAGATGAGCAATCTTGGTAGCCCACCGAGTGAGCTTGATTCATAATGTGACTTTGTTATCTCAAGCGGAAGCGGGATGCCTCTTCAGTAGGTATGCGTTTGGAAGAGAGATTCCAACTCAAGGGTACGAAGAGCTATCAGGACAAGTTGTGTAATATGCTCATGGTCTTCCCTTAACGATCAAAGTTTTGGGTTCGTTTCTTTGTGGTCAAAGTGAGCCTTTTTGGATAGAAACCATTGAAAGACTAAAAACAATTCCATTTAAGGATACTATGGATAGATTGGAAATAAGTTTTGATGGTCTAGAGAAGGAATACAAAGAAATATTCCTAGATGTTGCATGCATACTAAAAGGTTGGTACGAAGATGAAGCAATTAGAGTGCTTGAAAGCCGTGGATTTCATGCTGAAGTTGGTTTAAGAGTTCTTGAGCAGAAATCTCTTATAACTTATGATAAATACGGGTTATTGGGGATGCATGACCATTTAGAAGAAATGGGAAGGAATATTGTTCGTCGGTCACACCCGGATGAACCTCAAAGACATAGCCGATTGTGGATTAATAAGGAAATTGAAGATATATTGACTAATGACATGGTAAGAATCAAGTTAGTATGATTTAATTAAACTACATTTTTGGTCCGTTTATATTTTAATTTTTAGTCCAATAATTTTAAAAGTTTATGAGTTTGGTCTAAAATGAAAGACTCATTCGGGTTTGACCATTTAATAAGTTATCATCACTTTTCTTATAAAAAACACATAACAATTCCTCTTTGTGTGTCTCTCTAAAACTTTTTCCCCAAAGTCACTTTTTTTCTCTAATAATTACTCAAAAATTCTTTAATTCGAATCAAATTATCATTGAATTAAAGGCGTTTTGAAATTTAGGCGTTTTGAAATCAAACTATCATTGAATCAAATTATCAAAAACTCTTTAATTCAAATAAAAAATTCTTTAATCAGATGATATAAAATGGTTTATATCATCTTCATTTACTCTCAATTTTATTAAGGCGTTTTGAAATTTAGGGTTCCGACAAATATTTAAGGGGTTTTATTTTTTCGATTTCAGGGTACCCAAGCAACAAAATGTCTATACTTCGACTCAGATTATTTGAGTGCTGAAATTTCAGTAAAAGGTCTAGCAAAAATGAAGGATCTTAGATTTATTCACGTAAATCTCTTAGAGGATTATTTTAAGAGCAATATTGTTCAACAATTTGATAAAGTTAGCGAATACCTTCCAAGTTCCTTACGATTTATGAGATGGGATGGATTTTCTTTTTCGAGTTTACCGAATACATTTCAAGGAAAACATCTTGTTGATCTTGAAATACGTTGGAGCAATATTGTTCAACTTTGGGAAGATGGAGAAGGAAAGGTAGAATAATGGTTAATTTGTTGTTTTTCATGATTCATTATGATCCTATATATCTATTGGTGGTTTGTCATTGCACCAATATTAATTTTTTTTTTTTGTACTTATGTTAGGTTCTAAATAGCCTCAGGTTCCTCAGAATCGGGTATTCAAAGTTGAGTTCCTTTGACCTTAGGTTGGCTCCAAATCTTGAGCAGTTGACTATTTCCCGTTGTTATGATTTCCTAGAGCTTCATATACCTGCTGATCATCATTCAAAGCTCGAATTTCTTAACATCAGTTATTCAAAGCTGCTGACAAACCTTCACCTCGGAAATACTCCGAATCTAAAGAACCTAACACTCCAAGGCTGTCGTGATTTGGTAGAACTTCAAATGCCTGGTGAAAGTTTAAAGCTTGAATGTCTTTACCTCACTAATTCAAAGTTGACAAACCTTCACCTCAGGAATACTCCAAATCTTAAGAAGTTAAGACTCCAAGGCTGTAATGATTTGGTAGAACTTCAAATTCCTGCTGAAAGTTTATTAAAGCTCGAACATCTTGACCTCAGTGATTCAAAGTTTACGAACCTTCACCTCGGGAGTACTCCGAATCTTGAGAAGCTAATACTCAGAGGCTGTCATGATTTGGTAGAATTTCAAATGCCTGCTGAAAGTTTAAAGCTCCAATATTTCGAACTCAGTCATTCAAAGCTGAAGACCCTTCACCTCGAGAGTACTCCGAATCTTGAGACGCTAAGACTCGAAGGCTGTAATGACTTGGTGGAACTTCAAATGCCTGCTGAAAGTCCAAAGCTCGAAGATATCTACCTCAGTCTTTCAAAGTTGAGGATCCTTGACCTTGGGCTGACTCCAAATCTCAAATACTTAACTCTTGTAGATTTTTATGATTTGGTAGAAATTAGTGCTCCGGTTGGATATCTGAAAAAGTTTGCCTTGTTAGACTTAAGTGGTTGTGGGAGGTTTAAGTCTTTTGTGTTTAACATAAAATATGATTCACTTGATGTTGGTTCTTTATGTGAGTTACATCTGATTGCAGAGCCCACAAATGTATGCCTACTGCACCCCGACAATAGTTTTCCAAAGTTTCGGTTTGAATGTTATTATAAAGAAGATCGAGCTTCATCGTTTGGAAATATTGAAAGGCTTATTTCTCTAGGTCTTTGTGCTTGTACAAACCTTGAGAGTTTTTCAAGAAGCATTTGTAGTTTACAAGGTATAAAAAAGCTTACACTTGAAGGCAGTATTACAGAAGCACCCAAAGATCTTAACCAGTTAGAATGTCTAGAGGAGCTAAGTTTGTGGTCAACAGATATTAAAAGTCTTCCGGATAGTATTTGTGTGTTGAAACATATAAAATCTCTTGAAATCAAATCTTGTTATCTTCTTGAGATGTTACCTGAGGATATTGGCAGGTTAGAATGCTTGGAGAGGCTAATTTTAATGGGATGTATACTTCTACGACGTATTCCAAACAGCATATGTGAAATGAAACGTCTGGAATATTTACGTCTTCCTTACTGTATTCTACTTGAGAAGTTGCCTGAGGAACTTGGACATTTAGAATGTTTGAAAGAGTTAGATATTGAAGGTACAGACATATGTCTTTTTCCACAGAGCATCTTTAGGTTGAAAGGTCGCCTGCGTATCATTGGGGATAGATGTCTACTCGAGTCATGTGGTTTGACAACCAAGCGGCGAAGAATGTCTGATGAAGTTTCTGATAATGATGATGATGAGATGGTCTGCGACTTATAGCTATTACTAGCACAGGCACCCAAAGGCCCAATACAATAAAGAACTATGTTAACAGGTAGTTTCTCTTCTTTTCTTTTTTGTTTTCTTTTTTTTTTTTTTTTTTTTTTAATCAATCCTCTTACTTATTAAGAATTTTGAATTTCATCTCTCAAAGAACTATGTTAACAGGTAGTTTCTGCATTTGAATCATTTCACAGATTAAGAAAGTCCGAATGAGCGGGGAGTAATCGCAAATTATTTAGAGATCATAATCAAGGTAATTTATCTCTCTAAGTTGAAGTCAAAACTGCATTTGCTCACATTCAAGTTAAGATAGGTTTTCCTTGCGCATAAGACCACCAAAATTTCACTATTTTATACTTGTAAAGTGTAATGGGGTCTTTATCTAATTTTATCCTTCAGATTTAATCAGATCACCAAGCTCTTACAAATCTTGCATTCAAAGTCAAACCAACATTTTTTTCCGTAAACATCAATTTAAGGTCAACTATTTATCTTCATTACATTATGTACGATGATAGGATATGAGAATACCCTGCAAACCATGTCCCTAACAAAATGTATCAAGATTAACTGTAGTTGGTCAAACTATATACTCACGCTATAACCCGTCATTAACAGATGGATTCAAATTTTAGAGCCCTAAAACAAGTTTGGATTTTTATTGAACAAAATTAGAGGTCAAATAATTACTCATAAGATAAAATTGATACTTAAACCTAGTTTAATTACTACTACTGTATATCCTAATCAAGTTATGGGTCAATTGCAACACTACCCCAAGAAAGTGGAAAACCCTAAAATATGGATAGATTTAGGTAGAAAGCGGGTGAAAATCATGACCCGGTAAAATAGAAAGTTTATTTATTTACACACTGCCAACAAGGTTTATAAATGTAGTGTCAAAGTTAGTCAAGGAGTTGATAAATTATTGTTACAGGTAGGTCACATATGCAATGCAGCCACCAGTAGAAAGTTTAAAATTTTATTACATCAAAGACATTTAACCTTGGACCTTATATATGACCTCCCAGATGCAACCTTGGGCCTCCTCGCGAGTAATGAACCCTGTGGATAGGATCTTGACCCTTTCGTAAACCGTTGGTTGATCTTTGAACTTCATGGATACGCTTTTATAAAAATGAAATTCATTCAGCAGTTACGGGTATAGATTTCTCAAAGACATTCACGATTCCTGATTCACCATCAAACCTTTCTAGCAACCAATACCCTAAACGGCTTGGCATCATATGTATTTCAAAATCCAACAATGATGCAAACCCCAAACTTGAAACTGCTTGTTTTTGGTCCCGTGTTATTTTCTGAATAGTCTCAAATAATGGACCAGGGAAATTTTTTATTTTAACCCTTTGAATTTTTTTTGCTTAGGTTGGAGAAGATTTAGTCCAAGCTTAAGGTCTTCAGAAAGAACAAGGTTATATGAACCGAAGGTTTGGAAGTAGTAGCGGTTGAAGGTTTGGAAGCTTTTGATGAACCGAAGGTTTTGAAGTAGCGGCAGTTGAGCGTTTTATTTATTTTGAGTAACTTTGTTTGTCGACTTTTGATGAACCACCAGTTATTTTACTAGTAAACGCATCCTCAACAAAGTCATCATCATTTGATGAATACGATTTTAAAGCTATAGGTTTCTTTGCCTTTTTAGCGTCTTTACCTATCCAATAAAACAAATAATTATGAAACTGATGAAACCAAACCAAAATAAACACAAACGCACTAGCAATAACTGATGGACCTACTTTCAAATAACTAATGATGAACCTACTTTCAAAATAACTGATGAACCAAAATAAACACAAAACCGAAATAAAAGATGAAACCAAACTGAATCAAAAATAAACACAAACGCACTAGCAATAACTGATGAACCTACTTTCAAAATAACTGATAAGCCTACTTTCAAAAAACACTAGCAATAACTGATGATCGAACCTACTTTCAAATAGCTGATGATCAAACGCACTAGCAATAACTGATGAACCTACTTTCAAATAACTGATGATCAAACGTACTAGCAATAAGTGATGAACCTACTTTCAAATAACTAATGATCAAACCCGCACTAGCAATAACTCATGAACCTACTAATTGATATAACAAATAATTATGATTAACAACAACTGATGAACAAATAAACATAACAACGGGCATTTATCCAAAACAAGATGAACAATAATCGACAGTAACTGATGAACATACTTTTTAATATAACTGATGAACAAATCATTGTTTTATACCTTTCAAAGTTGGTCGGTCTTGCAATCTTTTCGATCTCTTTTCTCCCAAAGTTTCATTGTCTGATTCTTCATATGTTTCATATGTTCTTCCAGATTCTAAATAAAAATTACCAAAAAAAAATAACTGATGATCAAACGCACTAGCAATAACTGATGAACCTACTTTCAAATAACTATTGATCAAACCCGCACTAGCAATAACTGATGAACTTACTTTCAAATAACTATTGATCAAACCCGCACTAGCAATAACTGATGAACCTACTTTCAAATAACTGATGATCAAACGCACCAGCAATAACTGATGAACCTACTTTCAAATAACTGATGATCAAATGTACTAGCAATAACTGATGAACCTACTTTCAAATAACTAATGATCAAAACCGCACTAGCAATAACTGATTAACCTACTTTCAAATAACTGATGATCAAACGTACTAGCAATAACTGTTGAACCTACTTTCAAATAACTAATGATCAAACACACTAGCAGTAACTCATGAACCTACTTTCAAAAAACACAAACGCACTAAAATAATAAATAAAAATAATAAAAAATAAGCTGATAAAAAAATAAAAAAATTAACTAAAAAATAAAAATGATAAAAAAAATCCTAATTCTTACTCATTTTATTTTCTTGTTGTACTGTCAAATCTTCCATTTCTTCATCATTTTTATTTGTTTGTTGCTCTCTAAGTCTCTTACTTCTTCTAGTTTCTAAAAAATACGCATGCACAAACTATAATTAAAAAATAAATAAAACATAAATTATAAACCCTAAAAATTAAATTAAACTAAAATTACCGGTTTGTTTCATCTTTTTCAAGCGTATAATGTGTTTTAATCGATGAGAGATGATCGGAAACGGAAACCATAAAAATTTCCCCAAATTTTGATCGGTTTAGAGAGAAATGTGTGTGTGTGTGTGTGAGCGATGGAGGAAAGTGAGATACGGTGTTTTTTTTTTTTTTAAATTACTCTTGTATCCTTTTAATAGAAGGAAGCGTCCTTCTTTTTTCCCATTTAAATACCAACAGTTAGATCTGAATATTTTGACTATCTGACTAATCGGATTTTTGAAAAAACTTTTTAGACTTTTTAATTTGCATCCCCTTTGTAAGGGATCCCCACTCTTCATAGTATAACTATAGCATATTTTAAGCTTGAAATTCTTCGTTTTGCTAAAAAATTTATATAATTAAGACTAAAATACACCGTTGGTCGCTAAACTTGTCTTGGAAGATCGCGATGGGACGAACCACGCCCTTTTCATCGCCACGGGTCCAAACAGTGGCCATTAAATGCCAGATTCGTCCCTTGACCGAATTGGGACATCAAACCGATTTCCTTCGAGGGTATTATAGACCATTCACTTTTTTACCCAACCTTCAACCCGAGGGACCAATTGTGAGTATGGCTATTAGCCGTTTCTTCCCCGATCTGCGCAATTAATTTCGGGAACAAATACACCCACCCAACAAACAACTTTGCCAATCACATAAAACCACATTATCCGAACGATAAACTACAAATCGAAATCAAAATATAAATCCTCATTTCCGAACTCAAAGACCAACCCAACTTCCAACAAAACCATGTCGATCGATCGTTTTACCAACATGCGGATGAAGTGATCACTAACATTTTGAATCGGTTGCCTTTGTTAGAAGCGGTGAGAACCTCTAGTTTAGTGTGAAACGGTGGTCTAAGTGGACTTTTCTCACCGATGTCATACTTGATGAGGATTTCTTTTATTATTTAACATACGAGTTTGATGGTAGGCTTGTTACTAGATTCTTAAATAAACATGGGTCCAATAAGAAAGTTTGTCTTTCTTTGTAGAGCCAAGATCAATTATTGGAATAGACAAATTTCATTATGAGCAGTATTCATGAGTGGCTCTTGTTTTTGGTGACAATGGAGTTGAGGAGCCGATTATTACAAGCGGTATGGTGACCCGATTCGTTCCCAACCCAACTTTACTCTCGCGGTGAGTTGAAACATCCGCACTTCATGTTTGTGTTATGGCTACTTTGGAATATTTTCATGGCTATCCAAATCTCGACCTAGAATTGATTCATGTCAATTTTCTAAGCGTGCAGATTTGGGACTTTATTCTTTGGTTGTCCTCACTGAGTCTCTCAAGATGAATCGTCCTAGTACTAACGAGATGAGACTATGGGATATTGCAAAACTTGGGAATTTGAAGAAGTTACATTTGTCATTAGGTCGTTATAATGTTGTGACCACAATCACAACATCCGATATCTTTCACTTGACAAGACTTAAAATCTTGAGACCCTTACATTGGATTTTGGTGATTGCGGTAAAACAATTTCGGTTTACAACTTATAATGTTATAGAGATGTGTAATGAATGAAATTTAATCAGAAACTTCTTGTAGTTGATACATGAAGCTAATCCTAGGATGAAGGTGCCCTTTGTTTCCTGATTAACCTTAAGTCGTCCGATGTCGATTTTGGGAATAGTGTTATGGTAGCGTTCACCATTGTAATGATTCGGTCATCTCGAATTTGAAAATGTTGGATACCGAGTAAGTGTAATGTTGTAATGCATATGTATCAAATAAAACATTCCTAAATTGCCATGTTTGTGTATCTCAACACTATTTGATTTTTCAGTGCAAACACGCTTAGTGATCTACCTTTGCAAAATTTTCCTTGTTGTAGACACAAACACATTCACCATGGTCATTCACAGACGGTGGTGTTTCGAGCTTTTCGAGCAGAGCATGAAATAACTTTAATAAAGTGCATACTTGCGTGTTCCCGGTCATTAAAGACAATCAATATCCGCAAGCGATAGAGTCACGATGAGAATGAAAATACCGGGAACAATTGGGAGTTGGCTAGGAAGTCGTTGAAACTCCACCGAGCTTCCCCAGCCGTCGAGATTTCTTTGATTGGTTGTAGTTTCAGTTTGGGTTGAATACCCTTGGATAATTAACGTTGCAAAATAGTTTTGGTAATTTTGTACAATACGGAGTAATTGTTTAAATGGTTTGCTTTAAATTAGATTGTTCATATGTTGATGTTTGTGTGTATTCCAGTTTACTTTAGTTAGTCAATAGTCTCCAAGGGTGAATGGCTTAACTGTGAACGAGAGTCGTAATGTCACAAGGATTGAAAACCTTTGGAAGATTAAGTGCAAAAGGCATAATGGTATTTGAAGTTAGATGATAAGGATGGCTAGTGGAATGTTGAATAATATATAGAATGGTATTTGACTTTGTAAAGTCAATATTGCAAAACCATTACTAAATATTTGTTTTGGAGTGAATTGATAATTTGATACTATGTTTTAGAAGTTTGACTTAACAAAGTCAAACTTCTAATGGTTTTACGTAAGTTGGCAACTTGAGGGACCAGTTGTGTATTCTAAAGTGAATATTGGGCGGGAGTTTTAAGTATGACAACGGCATCCAAGACAAATTCAGGGACCGAGTGTGAAACAAAAGTAAGTATTAGACCCTTCACCGTCTCTTACCGATAAACTCATCTACCACTTTTTCCACACACACAACTTTCCAATGGCGATTTCCCATTTTAAACAAACTCATGGAGGTGGTCGATTCGCCAAATCTTAATGATCGGATGGCTATCTGGTTTGAAGATGAGGTCGCCAAGAAGGATTCTAAGGAAGCTACTTCTTGGTCTTGCCAAGATCGAAGGCAGGAATCATCAACCATAGGGATCGATACAAGAGAATCAAGCTTTGGGACCTCGTGGAATTGCGCTTGACGTGTGGATCTGTTGAACAAAATCCGTCTAGGCACACAAACCAACTTGCCCAACTCATACAGATTGTTGGTCAAGCAGATGAAGGTATTCGGTTCAACCAAGAGTTTGTTAAGAAAATGGTGAACATAATGCCCGAATTTTGGTTTTCCATGGGGTAGATAAAGGCGTCTTTTGGGTGATAGTTTTGCTAAAAATTGTATGTAAATTAGATTTGATGTAGTTGGTTATGATGTTTAACAGACTTTATTAATGATAAAATATCATTTGGGTTATGTGTTGTTTAATCTGTTCTTGTATTGTGATATTGGGTGTCATTAGTGCTTTTAGTATCAACAAAACCAAACATCCCTTATATCAACAAAACCAAACAGCCCTTGTATCATCAAAACCAAACAGACCTTGTATCAAGAAAAGTTTAATCAGTGAGAACCAAACACCCCTTGTATCCGCAAAAGCAAAGGCAATGGTTTAAAAGATGTGGTGAAAATGCAAATACTTTGGCACTAAATCATAATGTATCAAATATAACATCCGCTTGTGTCACTAAACCAAACGGCCCCTTTATCAAGAACAATTGTTACAAAGAAACCAATCACCCCTTTCACAAAAATACAGGCAGTGGTTTCAAAATACGGGTTCAAAATGCAAACGCTTTAGCATTAAACAACAATGTATTGACAATGGTGTATTGTAACATCTTGAATTTTGACTTACCAAAGTCAAACAAACTTATGAAAACCAACAAATTGTAACTTACTTGGGTAAGTGAAACCTATTAAGAAATGCAAAACGATTTCAAACACAATTACTTCAATAAGATCACAAAACTTTATTCATCGATTACATGTTCTTAAGAACTACAAATGTTTACAATCTACTAAACATACACTTAGCTAGACCCACAACTCTCCCTATCATCGTTTTCCTTCTTTTCCTTCCTTTCCTTAAGATATTTAAACAAAATTTCCAGTTTTGTAATCCTTTCTCCCAAATCGTTAAACTTTGATAACAAGATGTCATCCTCTTCCTTCTCCTTCTTAACACCCAACCGCTTTCATTTCGCGATCGCTTTCCTCAACGAACTCAACAAACCCTTCCCTTATCGTTTTGTGCCATTATTGTTTTTGTTTTGCTTTGGGAAGAATGTGTGTTGATTGTATTTTAGGGTTCACTCTTGCTCGTTCATACATATGGTTGAAGGTCGGGTTACATTTTAACTAGGTTGGGTAAAAAAAGTGAATGGTCTATAATACCCTCGAAGGAAATCGGTTTGACCGTCCCAATTCGGTCAAGGGACGAATCGGCATTTAATGGCCCTTGTTTGGACCCGTGGCGATGAAAAGGCGTGGTTCGTCCCATCGCGATCCTCCAAGACAAGTTTAGGGACCAACGGTGTATTTTAGTCTATAATTAAATAAATAAATAATTAAAATAAAGTAATTCGGGTTATTTGGTTCGGTTTAATCAAACTTGAATTCGGTTAGGTTCAATTTTCGTTTTAACCCAAGCAAAAAAATTTAAATGAACTAATTGAACCAAACAACCTCATAACCGAATAGTTGAACAAACCTAACCCAAGGAATTAGAAAATGTGGTTTGTTTTGGGTAGAAAGCGGGTCAGAATGGTAACCCAGTTAAAAAGTGGTTATTTTATTAAAGTTTTATTTCTTCACACTTTGGCCACAAGGTTTCAAATAAAAGGTTTATTTATTTGCACTTTTGCCACAAGGTTTATGAAAACTTGTAAAATTCAGTCTAAGAATAACATAGCTGATATTTTTACAAAAGGTCTGAGTTGTGCAATCACAAAAGGTTGTGCGGTTTGTTGAAACCGGTGGATGTATTCCAGGTTTAGCTTAAGGGGGTGTATTGATAATGTTGGATATCTAAGCTAAACTTGGATTATGTAAGTCCAGGGGGTGTAACTGACATTATGGTATAGTTGTTTTCTAGTGTTTCTTTGTTGTGTACGGGTTATAAGAGTTTGAAGGACCTGTTGGAAAGAATGCTTAAAGTGTGAGGGCTAAAGTTGCAAGAGGCCTTAAAGACTTTGAAAAAGCTATCTAAGGCATTGTTTCTTTTTTTTGTTAGCTAAGGAAATGGACCCACAAAACATAATTTATTATTTTTTTTTTGTGGTGGGGCCTACTCATTTTCACTAAATCATCTATATCTAGTGGGTTAAAAATATGAGCTTCTCCCCATTAAGAGGAAGCAACAGATGTGGGACCCATGTGTTTGTTAGTGAAGGAAAAAAAGAAACGGCTGATATCTGCTCATTTATTATTATCGATCCATTGAATCTCTCTCTCTAGATATTCAAGATCTCTCTATATAGATTTGATAGGTTTATAACTTGTATCAGTTATTTTTTCTTTGTATTAAAAAACATTGAATGATCAAACCATATGGATTGTTGGTTGGGTTTGATCATAATAAATTTAGTTTTGGTTATAAATCTTGTTTGAGTCTTAAAAGGTTTTAGAAACGTGTATCAATTGCATAATAGCATTAAAGTCAGGCACAAAGATAAAGATAAGATTAAATCTTAATTTAAATGGTCAAGATTTAATATTACTTTGATCTGATGGTTGAAAACTAATACCATGTCATTATCTTTTATCTATGTAGCGTCGACAATCTAAAAGGTAATTATGCATTCAATACTTGCAGTTTTGGTATATATGATATTAGTTATGAAAATAGAGTGATATATGAAATTAATCATAGTGCTTTTATCGACATAAAATTATTTAAGACTAACTTAGGAATATATACTCAAGTAAAATCAAAAGGTTTGTATCTCAATTGTACCTCTTATTATGTAAGAAACTGTATAATCAATTTGGGTTCAAGTACTGCATAAAACATGTGAGATAGAATTATTGTATTTATTTTGAGACAGATAGATAATTGTCGTTATAAAAAAAATACCTCTCATGAATGTCTTCATCTTTGAAAAATTTAAAATACTAATATGAGGTTTAACTGTGAATACTCAAAGGACCTCTTATGTCATACCTCCAAATTCATTAATAACAGATGGATTTGAAGTTTGAAGCCCTTAAACAAGTTTCAATCTTTGTTAGGCATAAATGAAGGTCAAATAATTGCTCATAGGCTATAACTATTCTTGTTTAATTACTGAATCTTAATGGATTGATTAATTAATTGCTACACTACCTCAAGGAATTCGAAAACCCCCCAAAATGTAGCTTGTTTTGGGTAGAAACGTGGGTCAAAATGATGACCCGGTAGAAAGCGGGTCAAAATGGGAAGAGAAGGGTGGAGGATAGGGGTTGACGGGTTTGGGTTCGGGTTCTGGAAAGAGTAAAGTGGATTGATTGGGTTCGGTTGTTGTTGATGCTGAAGATATGGAGGATTTTTCGTCACCCGAGGATAATAATGCTAAGGGTAAATGATACTATTTTTGTTTAATGTGATTGTTCTATTAGAGTTGCTTTGTTAGTTATGAACTTATGATATGATCTGGATCGGGGATGTTTGGGATTCTTTTATTCATCTTGTTTGTTTATCTCATTATTGCTTTTTTATCTAGTTTTGAAGGATTGCTTATCCAAACCGCTTATATGATCTCGTGAGCGAATTAGCAAATATAATAAGCCAATTAACAGTTTTTCACAGGCACCCTTTATTTGTGCTAGCGTTACTTTGGTAATGCTGATTATCAATCGGTATAAGTTTCAGAATCACAATCGAGTATATGTTTGGTATAAGTTTCGGAATCACAATCCGTATATGTTTCATTTTAGGGTAGAATCATAGTCATCATCATTCCCTAACTTGAAACCCATATATGTAAACCAAACATGTACAATCATAGTCATCATCATTCCCCCATTCCCATACCTCCCAACCAAACGCACCCGGTAAAGTAATCGGAATCAGTGTGAATAAGCAAAAACTTTGAAATACTTTGTCTAAAAATGATATTATGATCACAATCAGTTCCAGACACTAAGATTAACGGATTATTTGCCGTTTCAAACGATATTAAGAGCAATCCTAAACACCACTAATGCTTTTTCAAGAGGTTCAATTTGATTTCATAAAGAGAAAACAACGTTTCGATTACTTTTTCTTATCGGGGCGACCACTAATATTATTTTGAACTCTAATAATACAATAAACGGACGTTAATCTGTATGTTGTGGGTGGTAGATCGATAGGACTTACGAGTAACCGTTGATAACTTCATTGTGTCTATTGTGTAATATATTTAGTTAATCTTATGATAATGTAGCAAGTCCGTGTATATAAGGAATTGGTGCCGTTGGGCACTGGGCTACAACTTACAACCCCTTTGGACGGTTTCAATGATTTTCATATTCGAATAAGGAAATGAGATCGTGTTTATTAACGGGGATATTTCATGTAGTCCATCATCCCACTTTGTAACTCATTCATCAGATTTAGCGAGACATAAACGCTTAAATATGCAGAATTTTATGATTTATAAGATTCCATAAACTAATTTGCGATCAGACGTATCTAAAACCGGTGTGCTAATTACTATCATGCATGCTTGTTTATCATTCCCATATTCATCGGTTGTTAGTATTGCTAAATGCGATGGGACTCTTCCAACACAACACTATTCGGTTAGTAATGCCCAAATTCCGTTTATCGGACTAGGTGTTTTGACCAAAGAATCGGATAAAGAAAGCAAAATCTCTCAAATGTCTCAAACGCGTAATCCATAATCACAAGCTACAAAGAAACAACCATTTCCAAAGTTAAATCGGTCCTCTTAGAAAGTTTCGGTGATTGATTCGATATTCCTTCTATCAATAAAGTTGCTACTAAAAGACCGCAATAAGTCGAACCTTATTTGAATAGGGCGCAATCTGTAGTTTTAAACCGGTAGGGAAAATTAAGTGAATCACTCGACACTTCACGATTAAAAGATTAATGGGAAGATTATAGACACGAAGAGTTTCCATATCCCGACACCGCATTGGATGAGGTCTCGGCGAATAATTTAGTTCCATGAAAGAAAGGGTAAAGTTCGAGTTATATTGGAAAAAGTAGCCATAAAAGTCATGTTATGGATGAGTAATAGGTTTAGGTGACCTAGCCCGCCACTCATCAAGATTTTTTCCATGATGATTTGAGGTCCAAGAGCTAGTTCGAACTAGTTTGTGCATTTTTTCCCTTTAAACGCAGAAAATAGAGGTTCGAGAAGCCCAAGACATCAAATATCGATTACATGTGTTAATTTCGCTATATTATCGATAGTTTTTGCATGATTAATTTCATAAAAGATGGTTGTATGCGAATGACTGTATAAAGTCCGATATAATTTCTTATCTTGTCTTTCTTGTGTTTCTAGGGGCTAATTCAAGAATGGTGACAAAACTCAACAAGTCGCTAGAAGTAATAAAGTCGAGACAAGCTCATCAAGGAAAATTTCGTGAAAATCAAAAACTCAAGAAATGTCACAAGGTTTCACGAATCCCGAGGTTAATCTTGCAAAGGGATCACAAAAGATCTTGGCAAAAGAAGGGTTCAAGCAGATGGTCAGGGACGGGGCATTGGTTCACTAATGACGATGGGAAGAGGTAAGTTGGAAAGTTCTTGTTTTGTTATTGTAGTCATTTCAAATCAAAATATTGTTAATTATCACAAGTAGCGATCACACGTATTATAAACAAGTGTGCTAATTCATCATCACGTGCGCTTGTTTATCATTCCATATTCACCGCTTGTTATTATTGCTAATTGCAGATGAGATTCTTCCAACACAACACTATTCAACAAGAATAGTTCCAAATTCCGCCACCGGACTAGGTGTTTGACCGAGAATCGGGAAAAAAGCAAAATCTCTCAAATGTCTCAAACGTGCTGAATCCGTAAACAAACCGCAGCAAACAACCGCTTCCAAAGTTAACCGTCGATCCTCTTAGAAAGTTTCGGTTGATTGATTCCGACTCTGTTTCCGATATTCCGTCAATCAAGAAACTTGCTACTAACAAGACCAAGAAGAAGTCGGAATCTTCTTTGAACAAGGAGCATTCTATAGGTTTAAATCGGTGAAAAATTAAATGAGTCAATCAATACTTTCACCGAAAAGATTTATGGAAAGATTTTGAACACGAGAAGAGTTGCCATATCCGAAACCAAGACTCGATGAGGTCTCATGAGGAATATTTTAGTTCCATGAAAGAAAAAGTATAAGTTCGAGTAATATTGGTAAAAGTAACCGTAATAGTCATGTTATGGACAATGTAGTAGATTTGGGTGACCTCGTCCACCAACTCATCAAGATTTTTTCCATAATGATTTGAGGATCCAAGAGCTTGTTCGAAACCGTTTGTGCAACTTTTTCCCGTTAAATGCGTAAAATAGAGGCTATGAGCTTCCCAAGACATCGAATATCGATTACATGTGTTAATTCGCCATATTATTGATAGATTTTTACGTTGTTATTTGCATAAAAGATTAGCTATTTTTTCATAAAATCGTTTACCACGATTCATGTTTTTGTGTTGCATTTCTTGTGTTTCTAGGGTCAATTTAGCGATGGCGACAAAACAAAACATGATGCTAAAACTAATAAAGCTAAGACAAGCTCATCAAGGAAAAATTCAAGAAAATCAAAGACTCAAGAAACGTCACAAGGTTTCATGAATCCAAAAGTTAATACTGCGAAAGGGATCACAAAAGACGCTGGCAAGAGAAGGGTTCTAGCGATGGTCAAGCGACGGGGCATAGGTTCACAAATGGCGATGGGAAGAGGGTAAGTTGGAAAGTTCTTGTTCTGTTATAGTCATTTTGAAATTAAGAAGATGCTAGAACCAAAAAATTCAAGTCGGGCTTGGGTTTGGATTGGCATGTCAGAACACCTTAACCCGAGCACGACACGTTTTAGGTCAGTTATGTCAATCCTAACCCACTAACATATAACGCGAAGATTGCCTATTCAACCTGTTTTTCTAAACTAGTGGGTGGGTCGAACCTTTTAACTTGTTTAACCCATTATAAACATAATTTATCTAAAATAAAAAACCTCAAACGGGTTGCTGGGTCAACCTGTTTAACACCTATGGCCAGAAAACTGTTTAGACCGGACTCTACTGCTTATTTCAAAGGTCGGTTTGGGTCGTGTTAGGAATTGCTACCCCGCTTTTGATGGCATCTCTATATGTGTTGTGTGATATAAATAGAATTTTCTTGTACTTTTCGTGTTTATGTCGCTAAAATGGGCAAGAGATGACTGAAAAGTCGCTTACATTCACTATAAAAGGTACTTCGCTCAATTAAATATATCTCCCAACTTTCTCAGATTGTTTTGCTTTATAATCGATAAACTTCATGTTTAAAAATACTTTTCGCGAAAAATGGAGGCAACACTCATGCCGCTCGGCATGCTCCAAACCGAATGGCAAACCGAATCCATTGCCAGTACCCTTATATTAACATAAAAACATTTACAATATTACTCTTCTTTAGACGTGTTCGTATATAATTACAACATCACTTTACATTTGTTGTTTTTCTTTCAATAAACTTGGACTTGATTGAAAATTTTGTTTATTAATATAATTAGAACGTTACTAATTTATTTTCTCAATTTAGACATAGGTTCGTACTTTTTTTTTTTCTTTTTTTTTTTTTTCTCTCTCTCTCTCTTCTCAATTAGAACTTGGACTTGACGCTAAAGTTTCATTTTAACTATTTTATCACTAATTTATTTTCTCAATTTAGACATATGTTCGTATGTCTTCTTTTCTTTCTTGAAAGCGAATTTGAGTTTTCACCATTTAAGTATTTGATTAATGTATAAACTTTATAGTATTTTTAATCAAAAATAATGGTAATAACATACTCCATACGTCCCAAAATTATGGTCTCTTATTGACTTTTTTAGTCTTTCTTCTTCAACTTTGACCATAATTATTTTTGTTTGTGTTATATAATACTCGATGAAAAATATATGAATG
The DNA here is from genome assembly GCA_022545495.1 of Chrysanthemum lavandulifolium. Lineage (NCBI taxonomy): Eukaryota > Viridiplantae > Streptophyta > Magnoliopsida > Asterales > Asteraceae > Chrysanthemum > Chrysanthemum lavandulifolium. The sequence goes on along the minus strand of CM040239.1, from coordinate 3,702,387 downwards.
TATTGGGTTTTAAATATATTTTTCATTGGTATAATTTTCATCAAGTATTATATAACACAAATAAATATATTAATGGTCAAAGTTGAATAAGAAAGACCGGTCAAAGTCAAAGTGGACAATAAAAATGGGACGGAGGGAGTACATAACTAAATTAATATTTTATCTATTGTTTCATAAGCCACAATTTTCCCGCTTATTTTGAGAGTTGCGGGCTTATATAAGTTTATTATTTTAAGACTCACGGGCTAAATACGAGAAATGAAAATCCCCATTACTTTTTGACCAAAAATATATACATGTCAAATCTCCGCGCGTGTAAAGGTATTATACATATATTAATAGCTTTGATCATACCAAACCATAAAAATTGTTATAAAGAGTAACACAAATAATATTATCTTATTTATTTATTTCATCTAATTTTATTACGTTTTCTTTTCTTTTTTTCTTGGTACGAGATCGTAAGAGTATTTGCCCCCCAATTGGTTGATTTTTATTATTTTAATATATGCTTATTATGAAATTATAAGTGAAAACTTTAGACATGCCATAGAAATAAATTATGGATAAAAATATATTTATCATGAGTTGCAGCTTTAGGGTTGGACTATTAGGGTACTACTATATGCACCAAAACTTTTTAAATATATAATTCTTTTCTTTTCATTTATTGGGAAGAGTTTTTAACAAGAAGGTTGTGTATTTCTGTGCTATTTGGGTCCCACAATCTTCTTCATCAACTCCCATATTAACTTTCTCTCTATTCTTTTAAAGTTCTTTTAAATTCTTAAACCCCATAAAACTCATTTAGCATCGACAATAGTTACCATTCATGCAAACAAAACTCATGTATTGTATGGCGATGTTATTGCCTTCTTAATATGGGTTCGACGTTCGGTTTATATTTCGACGAGATACCATTTTCGATTCCGGCAATGGCCGGTTTCTTTGGTTCGGACGATGACGATACAGTTAAAAGCTTCGATGACGAGATCTGAAATTTATATATTTGCTTGAGATCTGGATTTTTAAAACAGATTGGTGGGTTAGATCTTTGCTTGAGATCCGAAATTTATATCACCCGAAGCATCACCGAAATCACCACACTGCCAGATTTGTTTGTAACATTTCCAGTTGTGGTCATGTTTGTGATGAGTTAAATACCATATGGATTATGTTGAATACAAATTAAAAAGGGTTAAACTATGCATGCACCCCACCTTCTCCTCAAGGTGCACCTCAAAGTAGAGTGGGTCCTTCCGACAATGCGTGCAATTTTTTTTTTTTTTTTTTTTTTTTAAATTGTGGCTTATGTTAGATAATCCGAACTCATATAAGCTAATAAGCCCATACATAAGGCGAAACAAACACCCCCTTAGACTAGTTAATTAATAGAGTACACCAATCTTAGAAAGTTGGAAAACCCTCGCCTCTCAACCGAGAGGTCGTGGGTTCGATCCTACTCCTACAAAAGGTCGGAGGTCCTTTCTACCTTTGGTAGAACCGGAAGCACCTCTCTACCTTAGGTATGGGTAAGGTCGTCTACATCTTAACCTCCCTCAAACACCGAAAATGGTATTGGGTACCTATAACCCGTGGAAGACGGCATTGGGAGTTACTTTTAGTCAATATTAGAAAGTCAACTGTGTTTTTGATGAAAATTATGGGAATATGATATGATCATATGAAGATGGAAATGATCATGTACAAATGATTCAATATTCTACAAGTGTTGTATGATCATACACAAGAGTGTATCGTTTTATCCTCTTTGGATTGAAATCATAAAAAAACGAAACCATTTGACTTTTTTTAGTCAAAGTATTGACTTTCATCAAATTTTATGATTTTTTATTCAAATGTAACGAACATATATAGAGTGTTTGCTGCTATCGGTATTGTCAAATAAAAAAAGAAAGTTGAAGGGCAGGTTATGACAATACTATATAAATATATTTTTTGAAGAATGGAGTTATGATTTCATTGCATGTTGATTTTAGTAAGAAAATGGAGCTTGATTTTGTATGTTTATAGATTTGGATCTTTTACTTGTGTCAAAACCGGGTCAAGAAGATGACCCATGAAAAAAAAACCGAAGTTTTGCTTTTTCACAGATTAAGCACACAAGTTTTAAACATTTAAGTTTATTTCAAAGTTAGTTTTGCCAGTTATACTTGAAGCTCTTAACCAATTGTTAAAAAATAACCTATTTAGCGACTGTGTACACTCAAATATAAGTGTTCGTTTTGTAGCGAAATACGTGACGAATCACAAATATACATTAGTTGCATCAAGATAGAACTACTCTGTAGGGCTGAGCATCAAAGGTCCAAAACCGAACCGGACCGACAAAACTGACCGAACCAACAAAAACGAGCCGAACCGACAGCCCGTCGGTTCGGTTTCGGTTTCATGTGTTTTCGGTTTCGGTTTGGTTCGGTTCGGCCCAAAATCGACAAAAACACACCTAAATACACCTAAACCGAACCTAACCGACGGCCCGACACAAAACTGAACCGACCCGACGGCCCGTCGGTTCGATTTCGGTTTCGGTTTAGGTTTTTTGCATGAAGACACAATTGAGGGTAAATCATTGTTGTACGTTTGGTTGGTAGTTTAATCTTGCTTAGTTTGTTTTGTATAACCTAGTTTAAGCTTAAACTTCGTTAATGCAAAATCACTGGTGTACGTATTTGATGATCTATACAAGGTTATGTTAGTGGGTGGGTTATTATTACTAGATTAAAATTGCATTAAGCCTATTGTATTCTTATAAGTAGGCCTATCCCGTTATGGTACACGAAAGTCACTGAAGTTTCCAAAAAATTTGTCCTAAGTTACTGTAGTTTCATTTTGGTCATCCAGGTTACCCATGTTATCGGGTTTGTTAATTAGGTCTCTATACATTTAAAAGTACTACGCTGGTCATTGAGTGGAGTGGCCACCGCTACTAGCCTGCCTCATATGCCACATGGGCGCACATACTTCTCCACCTCATGGCCACGTTGGATTTCACTTTCCTACCCTTTATTTTTATAAACCGGGTATAAAATTAATACAACAACCAATTTTAATTTTATTCATCATCACAATAATCTTATCACCACCACAATAATCTTTATTCATCTTTAGTAATCTTTAGTAATTTTATTCATCTCCATCACAATAATCTTATCACCACCATCTGTCAAAATTACATTTCACCAATTTGAGCAGATCCGGTCAAAATTATTACTTTTTTCCTTTGTCTAACCATCACCTGCTCCTCTCCCAAATTCGACATCAAAACAAACCCACAAACCCTTTACCAACTATCCCACCAATCATAACACCACCAACCAAATCGGAAACAAAAGCAACAAGTCCAAACCAACCTGAGACCGTAAATAGCTCACGACCAAAAGAAAAAGGAAATGAGATAAAGGAGACGAGATGATGGTGGTGGCGACGGCTTGGTGACCACGGACACGAGAAAAGCTCCAAACAGCTCAAACGAGTCAAACTCATTTCTCACCTTTTTTATTCTTCCCGATCTATGCGTACAAACTATATGTAACGAAGAGGGTGGCGCGTATGGTGGTTGAGGTGACGGTGATGGTGGATTGGTGGCGCGTGGAGTATGTAGAAATGATGAGGGAGGTGAGATGAGTGTTTTGGTGGTGGTGGTGATGCGTGAAGCGCTGTGGTGGTGGTGTTATAGGGGTTGCCGACGGCGGCTCAAGAAGAGGAAGAGAGAGAATTTGGGAGAGTTTTGGGTTTGATACCTGTTTTAAAAGTAAATGTATTTAAATAAGGAAAAAAACAAAAACTTGAAGGAAAAATAAAATGTGATATGGGGATTGACCCGTTCTATTATAATAACCCACTTTGTATTTTTAATTGTAAAATAGTACTAAGTTTTCCACGTAGGATTGTAACCGGTAATCATAAGTAGTATACAACGTGGTAACCTAAAGAACCGGTCACTATAACATGGGTAACCTGGATGATCAAAATGAAACTATAGTAACTTAGGACAAATTTTTTGGAAACTTTAGTGACTTTTGTGTACCATAACCCTTCTTTATATTGTATGAACACTTTCATAATTATTCAAAAAAACACACTTACAATAAGAGGTGAAATCAATAGAAAACAAATCTAATCTAAAGAACAAACCATAAGATCTCAACCATCCAGCTTCTTTTCATCCAATGGATGAGATGAAAGAAAAAATTAATAAAGGAAGGGTAGAAATGTAATTCTATAAAAACCCACTTTCCACCATTTTTTTAAAAAACAACATATCTTGGAAATGGTAAATCTTCAAGCTACAAAAAATACACCAACGCGACGAGAAAAAAATTATATTTCTATAGATATGCACTTTTATATACTTTCAACGAACTTTTTATTCAAAATTTTCGTCCAGACAAATCACACGTGATCCGTAAAAAAAATCACATGTGATTTGTTATTTTTAAAAAATCACAAATGATCCACCAAAAAATCACAAGTGGTCCAAAAAGAATCACATGGGATTTTACAAGTCACATTCGATCTTTAAAGTAATAAATCACATGTGATCTTTAATTTCAAATCAACTTATTCTTTCATTTTATAAAACAAATTTCTGAAATCACGTGTGATTCTGTTATTTATTTTTTTTCCTCTGTTATGAAAAAATGTAAATTACGTGTGATTCAGTTTTAATTTAAAAATGAATAAATCACATGTGATTCACTTTCAAAAATAATTTAATGTAAAATCACATGTGATTTATGTAAATCACATGTGATTTGTGGTAAATCACATGTGATTTGAGGTAAAAAATATTGTTTATGTTGGGGAAAACAATAATTAGCTTAAGTTAAAAATGTATACACAACTGCTTGCAACGAGTATCATTTTTTAGATTTAGTCGGCTACATTTAACAAAAGTTTAAAAAGCTTTATATAAACAAAGAAAAGGCATCTCACTTCAATTAAAAGTATATAAAAGTTGCCAAACCATTATAGAAAGATCAAGTAGAAAGTTAGTACTTAGTACTAGACTTCAAAACCACATATACATTTACAACATAAAGTTTAATGCTCCATACATAAATCAAAAGGTAAATAACAAATAAAAAGAAATAGTCTCTTGAAAACTGTAACTTCAAAAGTAAAACGTGTGGACCAATCAGTAAAAGTGTAAAACCCAAAAGCCCATATGTTTTGTATTATTTTATTCTCTCTTTCTTCTTTAATGATTATCTTCTTCACTAATTCACAGCCATAACTGACGTCGGAATTATCTATAGGACATCACCGCTCACCAGCAGCTTCATAGCTTCACGTCTTTCATTTCAACTTCACACAAGGTGGTGCCTAACATAAAATTTAGGTAGGTCCCAAAAGAAATTACCACGTGTGTTCTACCGGTTTTGCATCTCTAAGGTGGTTCCTGAAAACCACCTAACAACAACCTCCACCTCTGAAAGTTTGTATTATATTTTTTAGGGAAAGTAAGATTCCAAGATGGGTTGTGGCGGCCGTGCAACAGAGAGAAGTGACTCCGACAGTGAGGTTGGAAAGTGAGCCCCGTCGTCAAAACAACCATTTACTCTTAGTGATGTAAAGAAAGCCATACCACCACACTGTTTCAGTCGATCCCTATTACGATCTTCATCCTACCTTTTAGTTGATCGATTAGTAATCTGATTGGAGGTTGTGGTGGTTTAGTGACGTCGCAGAGGCTGTTGGGTTTGTAAGAGGGTAGGTGAGCATTGTTGATGGGGTGGTATGTGTGTGTACAATGAAAATGAAATGGGTAAATGAGGAGACTATATTACAAAAGTATCCTTCAATAATTAATTATATTAAAATAAGGATTAATCTAGACCTTTAGATTTAAAATAGATGAATGGTTGAGATCTTTTGATTTGTTCTTTAGATAATTTTTGTTCTGCATTGAACTTTTGTCAATATGGTATCACAACCATGTTCCTAAACCTATTTTTGTGCTAATCCCAAACCACCCCCCCAACAAAAAATGAAACTTTTATCACCTTAAATTGATCTTCTTGTTTCTTCTTCATCATGACTGATCCAATACCCACATCAATCTTGACCATTGCAGATAAATTGCTTACTGTAAACAACATAACCTCGCTTGTACATGTCAAACTAGATGTTGACAAACTCAACTATTATTTTTAGGCTTATTTTTTAAATAATATATGTGAATGTTTTGAGGTTCTTAAATATTAACCATCTAAAAAGTGAATCCACCAGTAGAGCTGGCTATTGCTGCTCCTCCTTCTGTTCACTCGTTGAAAGTTGACTCAGTTGTAAAGTCATGGATCTTTTTTACCCTGTTTAATGCTCTTCAAGAACGCCTTCTTGTGACGAATCCCAAAATTGCTAAGGATGTTTGAGATCATATTGAGAATAATTTTCTTGACAAGGGGGAATCACAGATGCTACAACTTGGTGACCTAACTGTGGATGCATACTTTATAAAGATCGAATCCATCACCATCATATTGACTAGTCTTGGATCTCTCATTAGCAATGATAATGTTGTCACTTATGCTCTTATTGGGTTAAGTGATAAATAGGATCATGTTGTGGGCATTTTTGCACATAGGGTTCCTTTCACGGATCTAAACACAGTGAGATATATGATTCCTACCGAAGATATGAGATTGAAGTCAATCCCAAGCCTCTACACCCGATGCTTCATCTTCATTTCCTACTATTCTATTGGCTAAAAGCAATAATTCGTCTAGACGAGGAAATGGTTGTTGTGACAATCGTACGTCTCAGCGCTCATATGAGCCTCGGGTTTGTCATAATTTTGTTAAAGGTTTTTGTTGATTTGGTGCTACTTGAAAATTTGTGCATGATTCTTCCACTCATGCAAAGCACAATAGTTATTCATCCATTTGGTCACTACCTAATGTCCCACTGTTACTCCTATTGGACCAGAGGGGTCTCGGAAGGGTGTGCAATAGGTGCCGTCGCACAGGGCCTCCACTTATTAGGGGCCACATTTTTATTAGTTTTTCATATAAATACGTATAATATTAAACATATATGAGTTATATAATTCAAGTTTTATATGTGGTTTGTGTTTTGTTTACAAGTATAACATGGCATTTTTGTTGTTATTGCACATGGCCACCTAACGAGACATCCTTAGACCATCTATGCAGAAAAGAATGGAGTTTCATATTACAGAGTCGGATCGTAGTTGGGTCTAAATGGGTCAAAAATAATGATTCATGACCAAATTTAGGGTTTACTTTTACCTATTTTGATTGTTACATATATTTGAAATTTAGGGTTGTGGAATTGGGAATTAGGGTTTTGGTGAGAATTGGGGGAAAAACATAATTGGTAAAGTGTTTATCAGTGTTGTAAAAATCGGCCATGGCGGTCAACGTCGGTCAACGCCGGTCAACTTCAGATCTAGGGTTTTGTCTTTTCAAATTCACGGTGGTATACTTCGATTTTATTGATTTTGTTTTAATTTGAGCTAGTTTTTATAATTAATATTGCTAATATTTTTTTTAGATGAATTCCTTTATAATTTATGGTCTCCGCCATGGCGGCTATGGTGCTTGGCGGGGGTCAACCGCCACGGTACCGCCGAGTGATTTTTACAACCTTGGTATTGACCTTTGTTAGGTCAAAGTCTTTTAATAGGGTTTTAATAAAAAAATATTATTTATTAAGTTTTTTATTCACTCGTACAATAGTAACCGGTTGCAACCGGTCACCAGTTTCATAGGTGATAGTAGTACTTTACAAAGTTCCTTACCATTACCAACAATTGAATTTTTTTGAAACTTCATGGTCAATTTATGGACTTAACCCATTTTTTTACCCATGAAAGCTGAAAAGCCTAGAAAATACATGTACTACAAGAAGTTCTAGAAGGGCCACCACCCTCTTTAGTCTTGAAGTAGCTCGCCTATGCACTGCTGGTTTAATGGACAAGATATTAATAGATGTGTGTTAGGATCGAACTCGAGACCACGGGATTGCACACTTTACGTATGAGAATTAAAGTTAATAATTAAATGTAATAGTTATATTTAACTATTAATTAAACGAAATAACATAACGGACGTTAAGTAATTAGTTGTAATGGACTAACGGTCGTTAAATGTAATTGGAAAAGGACTAAGTTGTAAATAATGGGAAGGTTCCGGAATCCCTTGTGGGATGCCTCATCCGATCGGCCACAAGAAAAGGAAACCCAACCCATATACAGCTCAAATATCTCGACACTCCAAATCTCGAAAGGTTAAATCTTGTAAATTGTTATGATTTGGTAGATATTAATCGTACCTCCATAGACTTAAGGTGTTGTGGGAGGTTTAAATCTTTTGTGTTTGACAATTGGTCTCAACCAGCTGAGGATGGTTGTTTATCTGAGTTACATCTGATTGCAGAATCCACATCCACAGATGTTTGCCCGTTGTACTTCGACAATGATTCTCCAAAGTTTCAGCTTTTATGTTATTATACAGAAGATCCAGCTTCATCATTTGGACATCTTGAAAGGCTAATTTCTATAGGTCTTTGTGCTTGTACAAACCTTGAGAGTTTTTCAAGAAGCATTTGTGGATTACAATGTTTAAGAAAGCTTACACTTGAAGGCAGTATTCCAGAAGTACCCAAGGACCTAGACCAGTTAGTATTTCTAGAGGAGCTAAATTTGTCATCAACAGATATTAAAATCCTTCCAGACAGCATTTGTATGTTGAATCAACTGAAATCGCTTGAGATTGTATCTTGTTGGTTTCTTGAGAAGTTACCGGAGGATCTTGGGCGATTGCAATGTTTAGAGAAGCTAATCCTTTCGGATTGTAAGGTTTTACAGGATTTACCGAACAGTATGTGTAAGATGAAAAGTCTAATATCTTTACATCTCACTGAATGTCGTCGGATTATGAAGTTACCTGAGGAAATGAGACGTTTAGGCTTTTTAAAAGAGTTGGATATAACACATTCAGGTATAAGTTATCTTCCAACGGGCATTTTTCAATTAAAAGGTCTGCGTATTGTTGGGGAAGATCAGATTCGGCTTCGGTCATCTGGTTCTACATCAAAGATACAAATATCCGAGAATGAAGCAAATGTAACTATTACAGGCGCACAAAGCAGTAGTCGCGTATCACGTGGTCAAAGGAGAAAACAGCTTAACTGGTACTTCCTCTGTTTTTCTAGTAATCATCTTTATTCAGTTATCTTATTTTAATTTTAATTTTTAAACCGAGATAGTAGTAGTTAACACTTCATCTTTATTTTTATTTTTATTCCATTACATTGTTCTTCAAATATTGTTTCTTTTAATGCTTTTCTCAACCAAAATGCTCTTTCACCTAGCATACGTTTTCCATGCATTAATGATTGCTTTAATGCACTTAGCCTCTGCTTCTAATCATCTGATTGAACCAAAGGATGATGCTGTCTTCAAATGCCGTAATGAGCTGGATGTTCAATCACCGGGCTCAATGGTGCAGTTCTATATTGATGTAAGAGTCAGAAGTTTGGAGTGTAAATGGTGTCGCTGTTTGAAATTAAATGTCAACTTCGCTGTTGTATCATCTTTCCGCTCAAGTGGTCTCGTGATAGAGAAATATCAATGAAGATAGTTGTAGAAACATCAATATACGATTCTTGGATACGTTCCCAAAGTGCGATTGTTTTTATTTTTCTATTAACAAATAGCATATATGTATACCCTGTCGAGGTATGATCTACTCCCTTTTTGGATTATTATACAACTGCTCTAAATCATTTTAAAATTTTAAGTAGTATAAGTTATTTGACAGAAGTTTACCAGAAAATAGTTGACTTCTCGATAAAGTCAAACTGTCTTCTTGATGAAAATGATTAGATTTGGATAAAAGTCTGGCAAATGATTCCATGAAAATTGAACTTAAGAAAGTCTAACTAGTTATGAAAGGTCATAAACTAGTTTTACTTTGCATTCATATGTTCTCCATTCTGATGAAATCATTGAACATAATAAAACATGACTTTTGGGTCAAACTATTGACTTTCATCTAACTGAACAAGTTTTTCATAAACTTATATTAAAAAACTTATATGAGTGTTCACAGGTGTTAGGGTGCTATTTAACACGTTTCTGTAATCAGAATTAGTAAGACAATGGTTTTTTTAAAAAGAGGTTACTCAATCATAAACACGTTTCAAAACTGTATAATAAAAATGGGGCAATTTCATATCTCCTCTCATTGTAGTTAGAAATTTCATATATACCTAAACATGCATGAAAAGTATTGTACATTATGCATTGTACTTTGGGTATATATGAAACTAGCTAATAGACCCGTAGAATCATGGGGTTTTTAAAACATATATGCATAAAATAATTACGTGTGTAAATAAAGTAAGAAATAACAACAAACGTAATCAGGTTGAATTATTTTTTGGAATGGAATAATAAATAATAAGTAAATGCTACTTTAAATAGTATGCTTGTAACTATTAATGTAATAAATATCTAAACATCGCGGCTTCCAATTTTGATGGTCTTGCACAATGGTTATGTTACTCCCATCACGGCTTCCAAATTCATGATTGTGTTAGCACAAAGAGCAAAGAAGATTGGGAGTTACAAATGATTTATAGATGTCATATATCTTTTCATCTTCTATATAGTTGAATCACTTCTAATACACAAAAACGCTAATAACAATTGTATCTCCCAAAAATTGCATAAGATGAAATCATTTTAACATAATAAGACCACTACAAACATATCATATTACAAACAATGATTGATTAAATTTTAAAACTTAAACTTCAACCTCAATAACGGCATAGTTAAATAAAAGTTGCTATTAAAGAATTGAAACTGACCCATTTTTGGTTGTTCGATGGTTGTTCAAGTATTAAGTGATAAAGCTTCATCCAATTTCGATATAGCATCTAACATCATCAAATCAAAGTTAACCTTAATTGTGATTTTCCTTATACGTAGTTTATATAAGCTCCAAAACAGAATCCTTTAGAGAAGTTTTCAAAAGTATTGAAAACAGAATCTATCAATCCAAAAAGTTTAAAAATTACTATTCTATTTTCTTGTTGCAACATTATCAAACCTAATGCAAACATCCAAACACCTTTATAAAACTCATCAATAGCACAGACCCTGGCTATAGTTACATAGACCCTCGTGATAATAAACGTACATTCTTAGGAGATGAAAACAGTCTCACCCTTACTTTGAAATATTAGTTTAATTGTTGTCCTCCATCTCTTTTGACTCATGGGTGATCACCCTTACCCTCCTTAGTTTAATTGCTAGTACACAAACATAAAAAAAGTAAACATGAGGCGGTTTCTTGAGACTCTGGGCTGAATGATTTTGAAAAGTAGGGTCAATTACCAAAAGTTTACTCTCTTTTGCATGATGATCGATCAGATGTGTAAAGTATGGATCTGTGACGAAGAGGATCTCTCGTCAAAGTTAACTAGTCCATCCAACGGCTTACTCTCTTTTGCATGATGATCGAACAGATGTGTAAAGTATGGATATGTGACGAAAAGGATCTCCTGTCAAAGTTAAGGGATATCAAGTATTAAAAAATCAAAAAAGAAAATTGCACTCACAGACAACCATACATAGAAAGTACATTTGTAGCTAGCAGGAAAGAATCCTTATGGGTAAAATGAGTCAATGTGGTTAGGCTGAAAGGTGCTAGTATATGGGAGGTGGAATGTGATAAGAGTTATTGGCAGAAGCAAATTATGTTTCTAAGAGATAAAATGAGAACAGATGTTCTGAGTAAAGTTGGTAATGGGTCAAGCATTTCTATGGCATGATAGATGGTGGGGTTCTGAACCATTAAGCAAATTCATACCTATGGAAGCAGTGACATAAGCCGGTCTGGATCACACTATGAAGCTCAAAGACATGATTTGTGAGGGGCAATGAAGTAGTGCTTTCCCTATTATCCAAACAATTCCCACACCAAGCCTGAATGAAGAATCCAATGACAAGTATATGTCGTGTTCAAATGATGGAAGATGTGTAAACTACTCAACTAATATAGCATGGAAAGATTGGAGATCTAATGGAAATAAAGTGGATTGGGGTGATATTGTATGGTTTTCAAATTGTACTCCAAAACACTATTTCATTATGTGGATTGCAGTTCATGGGAGACTCAGTTACACGGCCGTCTCATTGATTCTAGTGGCCCTGTGCCAAATTAAAAAATGTTGGTTTTATGGATATAAATTAGTAGACGTGAGTTAGGATCGAACTCGAGACTATGGGATTGCACACTTTACGTATGAGAATTTAAAGTTAATAATTAAATATAAATGTTGTATTTATTTATTTATTAAACTAAATAACTAACGGACGTTAAGTAATTAATGTAATGGACTAACGGTCGTTAAATGTTTATGGAAAAGGATCAAATTGCAAAAGTTGGGAAGGTTCTGGAATCCCTAAGGGATACCTCAAACCGATCGGCCAAAGGAAAAGGAAACAAGGACCAACTTGTTCACCAAGTTTACTTGGGTATATATACAAGGCTAGGGGTCTTGTTTTTCTATCTCTTGTGCTCATAAGCTAAACCCTAAAAATAGTTTTGTGTGTGTTTTTCTACTCCAAACCGATCGGCCATCCTCTTGGGTGTCGATCTAAGTCTTTTCCACAAACCAAGTTATTTGTTTGATAAAAACTAGCATTACTTTAATTCGGTTTAGTACGTGTGTACAAGAACTTAGTAATAACATACTTTTGTTATTGTCTTGGATTGAATTACAAAACGGTAAGGGGTAATTCACATAATCCTAACTAAATCAAATTAGGGTTCATCCATTGCTAGTTTGTGGATTTGATTCTTGTTCGCTAGAATCAACAAAGGTACGATATTCTTTATGTTAATTAATTATTCGTTAATACATCCTATACGCTCCGCAATATTACTTTGATGTTTTGTGATTATTTATTTGAATGTCTTGATATATAATTCCAACAAAGGGCATCACGAGTCATTGGTTTTAATGAGTAATTAATTACATAAACGCGTAATAAAACAAATACTTGTATGTTGTTTGCTATGTTAATCTAGGGTTTATGCTTATTTATGTTTGGTCGAATTTTTTTAAATTGGGGCATACTATATTTTTTTAAATCGACATACACATAAATTTTTTAGGGTTTTGAAAATTGTTTGCTAACCTTATTAAAACCTAGAATTAATATTGCTTACGTGATTAATTCATGAATAATTTGTTATGTGTCATGGAATTATTATATGCGATCTTGTGACTTACTTGTATAAATTGTTATGATGTCCATGACTATACATGCATGTTAGTCATGGATAAGTTTCTTATGATATATTGTTTAATTGTTGAGACATATTTATTCATGATAAATCTTGAATTGGGAAGACTCAATTAATATATTAATGAATCAATTATGTGCAATTTGGTATAATTAATGAAGGGTTTACATAATCGATTCATCGATGTATGTGGCTCACTTTCTATTCTGGAGTGAAACCCTAAATTAATATATACATTAATTTAACCTAGATATTGATTATTAATAGGATTTTATCGAATAAGTTGCATGTGGCTACTTGTTTACACGTATAAATTGTTTATTATGTGCGCATTGTTTTTAGTAGTTTATTTTTATTTGTTACTTGTTTGTTTATTATGTTAGACAGCTTTTAAGCAAAGGGTAATTTTGAATAAAAAATAATACGGACTAAACAATGGCGTAAATTTAATTGTTTTGGAAGAGTTAAGTTGTCAATATAGTTTAATTGATTGGTGACTTTGGTACAATGACCGAACGGCTCACCCATTCGAATGAACTAATAAAAGGGTTTAAAGAAGTGCGCATAGTCACACCGAATGGATGTCTTAGGTTGTGCTTTAGCGCATACCGTCCTCCGCCTCAGAAGTTCGGTGGAGCTACTTAGTAAGTCATATAAATGTGCAAGCTCATCTTAAGGGCTTAATTAGTTTTAATTCCATGCGCCACTTGGTGGTAATTATCCGAAACACTAAGTGTTTACACTTATGCAAAAGTACGGTATAATGGACGATAATTGACACTAAATTCCTTGATTGGTGAACCCAATACCTCAATCAAAACTTTGATAATTTGATCTTTATGAATTGGTAATAAAAGTTTTTATTAAATTTATGTTACAAGATGAATGCATGACATCTTTGTACATATTTGATTTGACCACATAAAATCAAAACTAGTACCCTTTAAATTAAGAATATGCCATCTAATTAAAAGGAACACTTGGAGTTGCAATTTATGTCATGAGAGTACTTGGCTAGATTGTGATGGAGAGGTAAATCTCTATGTAAAGTGAGATCTTGCATGGACATATTTGCGCTTCTTTAAGTTAGACACTTAAGTTGAGTAGGAAGTGAGATCTTGGACTCAATGGCATAAGATGGGATAAAACATGTTTATATTTGCAATAGCGTTGGAAAATATAAATCCCATAATGATCTAGGAGTTGGAAATTGTTTGCCAATTAATGTTCGATGATTACCTTATTATATGCGCTTGTTGCTAGCGAGATCAACCGATGTGATGAACCTATGATAATTTGGATCCTAGTTTTCGAGAAAATTATATGGTTATATGTTTATATTACCGTTGGGTATATTTATTTTCTTGAAAAGTGTATTATCGAAAATACTAATACTTGAACTTTTTTCTCAGAAATGGCTCAAAACACCGATAACACTAACATCGCTCTAAATTCGCTCAAAAGCTTTTTGATCGAGAAAAGTTGATCGCTCTAAGAATTTCAATGATTGGCACCGCTTTGAGAATTGTCTCAGAGTTGCCGATCGATGAAATATCTTTATGAACCTTGCCCGCCGAACCAACCGGTCCTCAAGCTACTCAAGCTCAAAAGGACGAGTGGAAACCGGAGTATAAGCGCCATAATGATGTGGCTTGTCTTATGTTGGGAACAATGTAATCGCTTCTTCAAAAGCGGTTTGAACATTATTTCCCATATAATATGCTCAATGAACTTCGAACTATGTTTGAGAAACCACCGCCGAGATTTATGACTTGACCGACGTTACACAACAGTAGGCGTGGAGAAGGAAACCCGTAAGTGCTCATGTCGGAAATGAAAGGTTACATGGACCAACTAAAAGCACTTGGCAAAACTTATGAGGATGACATGGTCGTGAATCGATTAATCGATCCCTTAACAAGGATTTTAATGGTTTTGTCGAAATTTCAATATGCACCGCGTGGGAAGACAAGCATCGACCCACACGCATTGCTCATTGATTATGAGAAAGGGTTGCCTCAAAGGTTCCTACCGCCTGTGTACTTGCTATTCGTGGTGGAAGAATTAATAAGCCAAAACCGCAGCATGCGAACAACAAGAAGGGAAGGGTAAGGGCAAGGTTGACAAAGGCAAACAGTGATGGCCTATCAACCTCAACCCAAGAAGAACCCTACTCCTAGGAAGGATAATCCTAAAAGGATCAAGCATGCCACCATTGCAAGACAGTTGGGCATTGGAAGAGAAACGTGTTTCTATCTTGATGAATTGCGGACAAATAAGATGAACGCCGGTCCCTGCCACCGGTATTCGGTAATTTATTTGTCATTGAATTATTTACTCTAAATCATAATAATTCCCGGTATATGATACGGGCTGTGGTATTCACATTTGTAATACATCGCAGGGTTTAGAGTGAAGAGGAAGCTTGCCTATGGGGAGCAATATCTCGACGTGGGAAATGGCGCACATGCAACTGCTGAAGCCATAGGAACGTTTAGTTTAGTATTGCCTTCGGGCTTAGTAATCGTTATTAAACAATTGTCATTATGCACCTTCTATAATTAGAGGTGTTGTTTCCTTTCAAGTTTGTTGATGATGGTTTTACTCATACTATTTCAAGTAATGGAATTGATGTTTCTTTAAATGGTGTATTTTATTTTAAAGCAATTATCGTGAATGGTGTGTTTGAAATTGATATGATTGGAAATGAATCTAACAATAATAATAATTCGATGTTTAGCATTAACAAGAAGATAAAGTCGACGTGAATTCTTCTTATCTTTGGCATTGTAGACTTGCTCATATAGGCAAGGCTCGCATGCATAAGCAACAACAAGAAGGGCTTTTGCAAAATATCAATGATGAATCATTTGATAAATGTGAGTCATGCATATCGGGAAGATGACTAAGAAACCTTTTCATAGCAATATGGAGAGGGCTTCGATCTACTTGGTCTTATTCATACCGATGTGTGTGGACCACTTAGACATGTGTCAAAGAGAGGTGCTAGCTACTTAACCTTTATCGATGATTTCACCGTTATGGTTATGTTTATTTACTTAAGCATAAACATGAGGTGTTTGAAACATTTAAGGTTTTCAAAGTCAAGTAGAACCGCAATTGGGAAAGAAGATTAAAGCTCTTCGATCCGATAGAGGAGGTGAGTATCTAAGCCAAGAGTTTAAAGATTACTTAGTGAGAATGGAATTGTCCAGAATCTCACTTCTCCATATACTCCACAACAAAATGGTGTATCTCGAGAGAAGAAATCGTACATTGTTGGACATGATACGATCTATGTTTAATCTTACCACTCTACCTTTATCCTTTTGGGATTATGCTTTAGAATCATTGCTCAGATTCTTAATATGGTTCCCACAAAGAAGGTTGATAAGACACCATATGAAATATGGCATGGTAAAGCTCCTAACCTGTCTTATTTAAAGGTCCGGGGTTGCGAGGCGATGTTAAACGTGACTCAGCAGATAAACTCCAACAAAGATCTCAGAAGTGTATCTTCGTAGGATACCCTAAGGAAACTATGGGTTACTACTTTTACTATCCAACCGAAAATAAAGTAATTGTTGCTAGGTATGGAGATTTTCTTGAAAGAGATCTCAGATCTCAAGAATTCAATGGGAGAGTTTATGATCCGGAAGATGATCAAGAAGATGCATTACCTTCCGAAAACACTAACGCATTCCGGTAGAACCGATAGTCCGGGTCCTCCACCGAAGTTGAAGTGATTCCCGTCAGAGATCCGTAAGGAATATACGTGCACCGAACGCCTATGTCTTAACGAGGTTGAGGAAACTATGTTAGGAGATCTTGGAGAGCCTACTAGTTATAAAGCGCCATGGCAAGTCCCGACAAGGCGAAATGGCGATTGCAATGAATGGGAAATGCAATCCATGAGAGAAAATGAAGTCTGGTAGAGGTTGACTTACCTCCAAATGCCTCAATGGTTGGGAGTAAGTGGCTCTATAAGATTAAGACCGACATGGATGGCAATGTACACGCTATAAAGCTCGTCTAGTTGCGCAAGGTTTTACTCAAACTTATGGCATTGATTACGAGGAGACCTTTTCTCTTGTAGCGGACATTAGAGGTATTAGAATTCTCATAGCTATAGCAAGATACTATGATTATGAGATATGGCAAATGGATGTCAAAACCGCTTTCTTAAATGGTCGCTAGATGAAGACATCTATATGAAGCAACTCGAGGGGTTTGTGAATCCACAATTTCAAACCGTATGCAAACTTCAAAGGTCCATTTATGGATTGAAGCAAGCATCAAGGCAATGGAATAAAAGATTTGATGAAGAAATCAAAAGGTATGGATTTGTTCAAAATCTTGATGACCCATGTGTATATCACAAAGTTAGTGGGAGTGATGTAATTTTCCTAATTCTTTATGTCGATGACATATTAATTATGGAAAAGACATTCCAAGTATGCAAAATGTTAAGGCATATCTTGGGAAGTGTTTTTCCATGAAGGATTTAGGAGAAGTCGCATACATTCGGGAATTAAGATCTACCGAGATAGGTCAAAGGGTTAATTGGTTTAAGTCAAAGCGCTTACATTGATAAAATATTGAAGAGATTCAAGATGCAAAATTCGAGAAAGGATATTTGCCGATGGAAGTAAAGCATGGCTTATGTAGCGATATGTGTGCTTCAACACCGCCGAGGTGGCACGCATGCGAAAGTTCCTTATGCTTCTACCGTAGGATCTATTATGTATGCCGTGAGATGCACAAGGCCGATGTGGCGTCATCAAAACATGACGACCGATATCAACAGTAATCCGGTGAACTTCATCGATTGTCATAAGCATATCTCAAGTATCTCGTAAATACTAAAGATATGTTTTTAGTGTATGGTGGAAATCCGGATCTGAGCTTGGTGTTACCGCCATCGTGATGCGCCCCGGCAGTGTGATAAAGATGATACGAAGTCTCGACGGGTTATGTCTTTGTCATCAATGGAGGAGCAGATTGACTGGAAGAGCAAGAAGCGAGTACGATTGCGATGTCTCATGATGAAGTTTAATACATAGTCGCCTAAGTCGCAATGGAGGTCGTTTGGATTAGGAAATTCATTTCGTGGCTTGGTGTTATGCCTTCAATTGAATCACCTATTGATATGTATTGTGACAATTCGCTGCAATCATATTTGCCAATGAACCCCGAGTCATGAAGGGCACCGGACATTTTCTACGAAAATATCACTATGTTCGGGAACAAGTCCAGAAGGTGAAATAAATCTACCGAAAGTTCACACGATGATAACTTAGTCGATTCGCTTACTAAGGCTTTAGCTAAAGACAAGCTTGTAGGACTTGCCAATGGAATTGGACTTCGTTTAGCTAAAAGTTTCATGCATAACTGTGATTAGTATTTGGATAAAGGATATTGTAAAACATTTATTATTTTAATGAAATAAAGTTTGGATTATGTTTATTTTCATTTATAATATTGTTGTCCTATATTTGCATGTTTAATCCATGAGTAACTAAGTTATTCTAAATGTCCGTTGTCAATTAATGATATGGGAGTATCATTAAACTAAGACAAATCTGAGAGATGTGGTAGAATATACTTGAAAGTATATTGATGAGAATGCATACCAATTTCAGATGATATTCAATGAATTGAATATAGGACTTATCCCAACTACATAATTTACTTTGTGGATATTGTTATAAGTAAATTATGAATAGTTATCCTCGATTTGAGATACCGATAAGTGTCATGAATGTAGTGCATTTCGTGGAGCAACTTAACGCTATACGTGAATCGGTAGTCATAAGGGTTGTTTTCGTAAATGTTGCAAAGTTTGTGGGTTATTCTTGTAGTCAAAATAGAATTTGTTCCTTCAAATTTATTTGGAGTTTAATATTCTGGGCCCTCGTAGGGTTGACAAGATGTTTCAGCGGCCGCACCCAAATCTCCCTAAATATGTTTAGATGATTCGTAATCTTGGTCAATCACTTACAAACGAGAAACATAATAGTTATATAAAGAATGACTTAATTCCATATCTTTATTTAACGTGGTATTAGAAACAAAAGGATAATAATAATGAGAAATCATTAAAAGGTTTTCGTGAGCCTTGCTCGAGTTGTACTAGAGGCATCGAAGTGTTGCTAGACGCTAACCGAATGTGATCACTCTATTAAGATATATCCAGTGGGAGTTGTTGGTTTTATGGATATAAATTAGTAGACGTGAGTTAGGATCGAACTCGAGACTATGGGATTGCACACTTTACGTATGAGAATTTAAAGTTAATAATTAAATATAAATGTTGTATTTATTTATTTATTAAACTAAATAACTAACGGACGTTAAGTAATTAATGTAATGGACTAACGGTCGTTAAATGTTTATGGAAAAGGATCAAATTGCAAAAGTTGGGAAGGTTCTGGAATCCCTAAGGGATACCTCAAACCGATCGGCCAAAGGAAAAGGAAACAAGGACCAACTTGTTCACCAAGTTTACTTGGGTATATATACAAGGCTAGGGGTCTTGTTTTTCTATCTCGTGCTCAT
This sequence comes from Chrysanthemum lavandulifolium, assembly GCA_022545495.1. Classification (NCBI taxonomy): domain Eukaryota; kingdom Viridiplantae; phylum Streptophyta; class Magnoliopsida; order Asterales; family Asteraceae; genus Chrysanthemum; species Chrysanthemum lavandulifolium. The sequence goes on along the minus strand of CM040239.1, from coordinate 3,682,519 downwards.
AAGCTAAACCCTAAAAATAGTTTTGTGTGTGTTTTTCACTCCAAACCGATCGGCCATCCTCTTGGGTGTCGATCTAAGTCTTTTCCACAAACCAAGTTATTTGTTTGATAAAAACTAGCATTACTTTAATTCGGTTTAGTACGTGTGTACAAGAACTTAGTAATAACATACTTTTGTTATTGTCTTGGATTGAATTACAAAACGGTAAGGAGTAATTCACATAATCCTAACTAAATCAAATTAGGGTTCATCCGTTGCTAGTTTGTGGATTTGATTCTTGTTCGGTTAGAATCAACAAAGGTACGCATATTCTTTATGTTAATTAATTATTCGTTAATACATCCTATACGCTTCCGCAATATTACTTTGATGTTTTGTGATTATTTATTTGAATGTCTTGATATATAATTCCAACAAAAAATAGGCCTTTGAACATGATAATTTAAACATATACAGAGAAACACTTATTAGTAAGACAATTTTTTAAAAAGGCATTATAATAATGGTGGCTAAATAAAATCATATCATATGCGTCTTAATTAATTTCTCAAATTTTAATTTCAAATTCAAACCAGATTTTAACTCAAAAGCTAAATGAAATGTATTAAAAATAAGGCAAGTAATTAAATGGTGAACAATTTGGTGGAGTAAAAGAAAATGTTATTAAATACTACTCTGCATTACTCACTATCTCACTTTGTATGTCAAATATGGGCCGAAGGAGGAAAACTGAAGTCCAGTAAACTTGCATAGAGGAAAGAATGGACACAATAAGCTAATGTCTACCAACATAGGATAAAACTTGTTCTTCCAGTTATTAACCTTAGACTTCACCTTATCAATCATGCATTTGCAATCAGTAAATTTATGGTGTTTGGTTATAAGAGGTACTCCTAGGTATGAAACATGTAAGAGCCCAACCTTGAAGGGAATAATATCAACAATTTGTTGCTTGACATGATCTTGAACATTTCCAAAGAAGACTGTGCTTTTCCCAATATTAGGATGCAAACCCGACATAGCACTGAACTTATCCAATACTGATTGCACCACTTTTACTAAGTTGAAATCTCCATGACATGGAACAAGAAGATCATCAAGAAACATAAGTGTGAGATTTGGAGCTCTTTGCATCCCCGTGATACTTGATATTACCACGCTCATTAACTGGTGCTTTAATAGTAAACTGAAAGCTTCCATTACAAGTGTGAAGATGTAAGGTGAGATAGGATCACCTTGAAATACCCAACTCTTTCACTTTTGACATTAATAGTGAAAGCAACATACCTTATACAAACCATAATCATTTAACCATTAAAGTCGGGAATTTGAATAATTGTAGAATACCTTCCAAGAAATCCGAGTTTACTGTGTCATAGGATTTTTTATTGGATATTTTAGTGTAATTGGATTAACTTGTTTTGACCAATTTCATCATAATAATACATCATTTAGGTTTGGATGTGCGGAGTGCACACCTACTTGAGTTTATTATGATCTTAGTGGCGAAGCCCCTGGGGGATGTGGGGTCCGGGGGCACCGGTTGTGGTCCAGGGGGCGAGCCCCTGCCGGGTCGAGCAAAGGTGGAATCTGCTGAAGTTATGATTCTCTGAAGTTATGTTCCTCGAAATTAACTTTCGTAAATTGAGGACAAAACTTGACAACATGGAAACCCTAAAACTGCCATTGGCAGTTATCCCGTATCATCTTTATATACGGTTTATTTGGTTATTATATTACAACGGTTCATTATATCTCATACATACACATACAGAAAATTCTCATTCTCTGAATTGTATCCGATTGAATAATTTGGTAGAACCACCGAATTGATTCGATCTGAAAGTGTTCACACGCCTTTCAGAGATCAAAGCATATCCAATTGTGTTCGTTATTACTACATATCCCCTACATTTTTGTATATCTATCTTCAATGCTACTCTCCTGGCTTCATTCATTCAATTATAACCTCTGAGAAGCTCTTGGGTGAGAAGAATGTTATCAGTGATTTGCCTTCCTTTATAAAAAGCTGACGTGGAATATAGAGCATTCTTAATTCTATTGGTCAAGATCTTACTGATGATGTTGTAGAGCACATTACAGCAGGCTATAGGTTCATAGGAGTTTTACTTTTAGGCACAAGGGTGATAAGAGTAGCATTAACTTCACCTAAAAGCTTCCCAGTCTTAAAGAATTCCTTGACAGCATCACACACTATAGGTTACATAGAGCACTCTGACGTGGAATGACTAGCTTACATAGAGCATTCTTAATTCTATTGGTCAAGATCTTACTGATGATCTTGTAGAGCACATTACAGCATGCTATAGGATCATTGGAGTTTTACTTTTAGGCACAAGGGTGATAAGAGTAGCATTAACTTCACTTAAAAGCTTCCCAGTCTTAAAGAATTCCTTGACAGCATCACACATTTCTTTACCAATAGCAACCTATGCCTTCTTGTAAAACTTTGCAGTATAACCATCTAGACATGGGGCTTTATTGTCACATATATCAAATAGCGCTTCAAATTGCTACACTGCACAGGGGTTGCAACACCTAAAAAGCTTTGAAAATGCTTTACAAATTGCTCAACCACTTGTTTTCCTTGAAACCTTTCTCCATGTTCATTATTTACAGCTTCAATTCTACTTTTTTGTGCTCTCCCTTTCAAAACTATATGGAAAACTTAGGGTGCGTTTAGTTAAGGGAAAACACCCTCGTTTTCCATAAAATATTTTGTGGAAAACAAAGAAAACAAAGATCGCGTTCAAATTAATGTTTTCCAATAAAATTCTCTACAAAACACAAAACTACAAAACACTTATTTTTTCACCTATTTTCCTTTGAATTACTCCTAATCCGTTTTCATCAATTTTTATACGTTTTCATCGGTTTTAACCGTTTTTATATGTTTTTGTACGTTTTTATACGTTTTTGGCGGTTTTTGTCCATTTTGATCTTTTTTTTTTACGTTTTCGTCCGATTTTTTACGTTTTTGTTTATTTTTACGTTTTTGTCTATTTTTTTACGTTTTCGTCCGATTTTTTATGTTTTGTCCGTTTTCGTCCATTTCCCTACGTTGTCGTCCGTGTTCGTCCATTTTTTTTACGTTTTCGTTTGTTTTTATTGTTTTCATCACTTTTTTTATGATTTCGTCCGATTTTTTACGTTTTCGTCCAAATTTTTACGTTTTCGTCCGAATTTTTACGTTTTCTTCCGTTTTCGTCTTATTTTTAACGTTTTTGTCCATTTTTTACGTTTGCGTCCAAATTTTTTACGTTTTTGACCTTTTTTTACGATTTCGTCCCTTTTTTTTACGTTTATGTCTTTTTTACGTCTTCGTCCATTTTTTTACGTCTTCGCCTATTTTTTTACGTTTTCGTCTGATTTTTTACGTTTTCTTCCGTTTTTTACATTTTCGTCTTTTTTTTACGTTTTCATCTCAATTTTTATGTTTTCATCTTTTTTTTACGTTTTCGTCCATTTTTTTACGTTTTTGTCTATTTTTTTACGTTTTTGTCTATTTTTTTACATTTTAGGCCGTTTCCTTACGTTTTCTTCCGTCATTTTACGCTTTAATCTGTTTCCTTACGTTGTCATCCGTTTTGGTCAATTTTTTTACATTTTTGTTTGTTTTTTAATAACTTCGTCCAACTTTTTACGTTTTGGTCCGATTTCTTACGTTTTCGACCTTTTAACGTTTTCGTCTATTTTTTTTACATTTTCATCCGATTCTTACGTAATTAACCTTTTTTTTTGTTTTCGACCCTTTTTTACGTCTTCGTCCGTTTTTTTGTGTTTTGGTTTGTTCTTTTATTTTTTCGTCTATTTTTTTCGTTTTCGTTTATTTTTACTTTTTTGTCCGTTTTTTTATGTTTTCTTCCGATTCTTTACGTTTTCATCTGAATATTTAAGTTTTCGTCTTTTTTTACGTTTCGTCTATTTTTACGTTTTTAGGTTTCGTCTGACAAAAACGTAAAAAAATGGATGAAAACGTAAAAAAACAGACGAAAACATATAAAAACGGACGAAAACGTAAAAAAAAAGACGAAAAAGTAAAAAAAGCAGACGAAAACGTTAAAAAAATGGATGAGAACACCATAATTTAGAATGCGTAAAAAAACGTCAGAAAAACTTAAAAAAATGGCCGAAAACGTAAAAAAAACACAAACGAAAGGACGAAAACGTAAGAAAACATAATAAACAGGCGAAAATGTAAGAAAATGAACGAAAACGTAAAAAAATGAACGAAAACGTTAAAAAGTAGATGAAAACGTAAAAAAGGGGCGAAAACGTAAAAAAATATGAAAACGTGAAAAATCGTACGAAAACATAAAAAATGGGCGAAAACGTAAGAAAATGAACGAAAACGTAAAACAACTGACGAAAACGTAAAAAAGCCGACGAAAACGTAAAAAGCGGACGGAAACGTAACAACCGGACGAAACATAAAAAAACCGACGAAAACATAAAAAAGCGGACGAAAACGTAAAAACAGACGAAAGAGTAAAAAAACTAACAAAAACGTAAAAAAAAGCGGATGAAACACTATAATTTAGTGGGTCGACCCGACCCAAACCATCTGACCAATGACCCGTTAGACCCATTCTTAATACAGGACCTGTAACCCATGACCCAAACTGACCTAACCCGTTTGCCACCTATAATAAAACGTATAAAAATATTCAAAAACATATAAAAACGTACAAAATGGATAAAAACTTACAAAAACGGATAAAACGTATAAAACGGATGAAATATGAAATTTTACTTTTTGTCGAATTTAATGTTTTTATGTCGAATTGTGTCGCTTGAAGATTTTTTCATGTTATTTGATATTATATATTACGTTTTTAATTCTTTATTTTCTCATATTCTATTTTTTTAGTTATTTTATAATTTAGTTTGTTAGTTTATAATATTTGTTTTTGTGTTTTGAAGATGTTTTTATAATATTACAAAAGGTGAATGGAGAATTGAGATAGAAAACAACAACACTTAAACATGTTTTCTAGTTTTGCAAAATGGAAAACACAAACACATATTTCTCAAACTAAACGCGTTTTCTAAATTTTCCGTGAAAATAAAACTCCCATCCCTTTTCCTACAAAACAAGAAATAGGAAATGAAAGAAAATGTTTTCCAACTAAACGCCACCATAGTATTTCTGTCCCTATCACATAACAAATCAATTTTTGCTTTCTGGCCGAAGCTTTTCTTCATCCTTAGCAGCTGTGTTGAATTCATTTAGAATCATAGCTTCCTCTTGTTTAAGAAAGGCATTATGGGGATCTTTGTCAACCTTTATCTGGAACACATTCAGCTTTTCCTTCCATTCAATAACTTTTTCATGAATATTTCCAAATTTTCAGCTTAGCTTCTTTATATGGACTTTTAAAGCTTTTAACTTCTTTACTAGTTTGAACATGCGACAACCTCCCACTTGGATATTCCATTCTTTCTGCACAACACACAGAAATTTAAATTTATCAACAATAAAATTTGAAAATCTAAAAGCCTTTTGTTTCTTTCTCATCATTTGTGGAATGATCAGTACTGCAGGGATGTAGTCATAAGTAAAGTGAGGGAGAAATAGAGCATGTGAATTAGTAAACTTGCTCATAAACTCCACATTTCCAAGGACTCTATCAATTTTCTTCAAAATTCCACTGCTTGGGTTAAGTCTACTTTGTACCCATGTGAAATGGATTCCTGAGCAGTTGATGACTTCTACTTTAATGTTATCAATGCACTCTTGAAAATCAATCATGTCATTAGTCTTGCAAGATCCACCTTCTGAATGATCTTCAATATTTAGACTCACATTCAAGTCTCCCAAAAGAACCCATGGCTTATCATTGATTATGCTTTTTTACTAGCTAAAGTTTTCCAAAGATCTTTCCTTTCTTTTCCTGAATTAGATGTATATACAAAACAACAAAAGAAACTGTTTTTGCTATCTTTAACTTTAATTTGATACAAAATTGTCTGATTACCTGAATAAAAAGCTGCATAACATTGACATTTCCTTCATTCCACCCAACAATGATTATGCAACCTTTATCACTCTCCTTCTTGTTAACACTATATCGAAAAAATTCATAGGGGTCCCGGACCCTACGGGAACTCTCCTGGTTCCGTCCCTTATAGGCGGATGATTGAAGGCTTTGTGATAGAATTTCTAGGTTGTTTCATTTAGATAGGAATACAGAGGATTGTGTGAGAGATAAGGAGAATTGGGTGAATGGCTCGTGGCATTGGGAATGGGAATGGGGAAGGAGTATTAGGAGTAGAAATTTTGTATAATACTCGTAACGTTTATGAAATGAGATATTACGTAAATAATTGTAACCGTGTATTTTAAAGAAATAACAAATTTATAGAGCCTTAGCTTTACATCATGGCCTCATTTCCAAATCTCGCCTAAGGCCTTTAAAATAGTGTGAACGACCCTAATATCATATCATTGATATCATAATTAACAAAAATCAAATAACGATATATTTTTGCATGCACATTCATTTTTTTGGTGCAAAGGGTGAAAATTTATATTAATATCAACACAAATTACAAGATACTAGAAGGGTACCAGCGCAATGCGGCGGCGGGTACCCGGTAACTATTTTTTATGGTGAGCAAATGTTTTTATATATATATGTCTTTTCTAGCAATAACTTTACGTATTTTAATTTCCGGTGAACTATGTATTTTAATTTATTACATTTTTTTACATATCTTCATATGGTTTAAATGAGATGCATCAATATTGGAGGATGTTACAAATATGAGAATTTAAGACATTAATTATTTTTTAAATTTATATGTATGCTTAACTATTATGCTTAGCAAAAATAAATTTCTTTTAATGGAAATGTTTTTGGTCTTAAAAATTTTAAGACTACTATATTTAGAATGTCTCAAACCCTTTATAAAGGAGTATAGATATGACATTCACTAGTTTGGACATTCCCAACCAGAGGAAATACATGAAACACTATACTATCTGATATCAGATACAACTATGCTAGTATCTCAAACAACACATATACACCTTATACATAGAAACAGAACTTTGACTGTCAATCAGCAGCATTTCCCCTTTTTGCAGCAACAAACAACAAATGAATTCACCCTTTAAGTGCGCCAAGACCATAACCTCTCTACATTTCCAAAACCACCTCCCATCCTTATCATTCAACCATCATCCACAATAATCAAGAGAAAAGGTGGAAGGCATCAATTATGTAGGTTATAGCCACCCATTCACCATTCTAGTCAAGGGCTATACCAGGTTTCTACATTTCCATCTTTACATATGGCTTCAAAAACCTAGGAACACACACCTTGAGGGAGAACCAACCTAACCTCTTTAGCAGTGTATAGCTTGGACCAAGTAGGTTCATCTTTCACTTTTTACTATTCCAACCTTCATACACTGCCCTCCAAGTTCATTCTACCCTTCACACACAGAGGAACCTAATTTATGAATTCTTATCCATATAGAATCAATTTCATGAGTGTAACAGGCTCAATTACCTAACAAAGGCCTTTAGAGTTAAATACATGGAAACTGATTCAAGATATCAAGAGAATCCAAGGTACAAGGCCATCTGTTGTGAATGAACTTAAACACTCATTCTTTCAAGACTGAAAGAATAAATATCTTGATGGAACATGCATGACACGCACAAGATCCTTTGTCACAAAATCATGAACAAAATGAATGTCAAGCTCTATATGTTTGGTGCGCTGATGTTGAACTAATTATTGGAGAGGATACATAACTGGCAATGTTATCACAGTAAACCAAAGTAGCAGTAAAACAGGTGCATGCAACTAATGCAAAAGGCTATGTGCCCAAGAAGTTTTGGTAACGACATTAGCAACACCTCAATATTCAACATCATCACTTGATCAAAATAACGTAGCTTGACCCTTAGCAGAATAAGAAAGCAAATTATCCTCAATAGCTAGATATGCAACGTCGAGTGAAGCCCAGTCAACATCTGTGTAAGCAGTTCATTGAATGATAGTAGAAACATGTAGCTGTAAAACGATAATCAATAATACCTCGAACATACCGAAGAATACGCTTGAGAGAAGAAAAATGTGGCTCCCTGAGATCATGCATATAAAGGTACACTTGCAGAACAACATAGGACAAATCAGGTCCTGTAAATGTAAGTAACTAAAGAGCATCGTCTAAGCTACGATACAAAGTTGGATCAGAAGGAGGGTCACCATCAAGACCAAGCGTAGAATCAATATCAACAGGTTTCCGACAAGGATTACACTTTTGCACATGAGCACGTTCAAGAAGCTCTTTAGCATAGGTATTCTACGATAAAAATAAACCTGCTGAAGAACGTTGAGAAGACATACCAAGAAAATAATTAAGAGAGCCCATGTCAGTCAGCAAATTCTCCATGAAGCGATGAGATAACTTTCTGAAAAAAAGATGGAGAAGAAATGTGAGGATAATATCATCAACATAAAGAAGAAAGTATGCAATATTTGTCTTGCGATGAAAGATAAACAATGATGAGTCAACTTTATTGTGGTGAAAACCAACTTATATGATATAAGAAGCAAAGCACTAAAACCATGCACGAGGGGCTTGCTTTAAGCCCATATAAAGATCGTTGCAAATGAAAAACATAATTAGGATTATGAGGGTCCACAAAGACAGGTGGTTGATTCATATAAACAGTCTCTAATAAATCACCATGAAGATAAGCATTCTTCACATCTAGCTTATGAATCGGCCAATTCCTAGAAACTACAAGACTCAAAATAATGCGTATAGTAGCCGGTTTAACAACCAGGCTAAATGTCTTGTCACTATCAATACCCAACTACTGACTATGTTCATTCACTACAGGGCGAGCTTTATACCGACTAAGTGATCCATCTGCATTAAATTTATGTCATAAAAGCCACACATAACACAATATTGACATTTAGTAGGACGAGGCATAACTACCTATGTTCCATTATTAATTAAAGCATTTTATTTTTCTAACATAGCTTTTTGCCAATTAGGGTCATGGAGAGCATGAACATGAGACCGATGAATGGGTGAAGTAGTGATAGTGTTAAGAGACAAACAGTCAATAGGATTTGTGAGGCCATCTTTAGCACGTGTGACCATAAGGTGTCCGGTAACAGACGAGTATCTGGGTTGGGTGACAGTCGTTAGGTAGTTGATAATGATTCGGGTGTATGTTGTTGTGGTGTCGATTGTAGGTCGGTGTAGTCTGTTGGGCTAAACCAATTTTGGTCAGAAGAGGAGGGTTGGAAGGTGATGTTGGTGGATTCAAAGGTTAGGTCATGGGAGTTATAGGGGGCACGAGTTTGGTGGGGTGAGCTGTTGGGCCATAGGATGTTGGTCTACGTAAGGTTTGTCAAATTTGAATAACTAAGTCGAGATATTTGAGCTTTAAACTTTCGGTAGGCATTTGAAGCTCTACTAGATCATCACATCCATCGAGTATTAGCGTCTCAAGATTTGGAGTATTCCTGATGTAACGGTTTGTTGACTCTGAATAACTAAGGTCGAGATTTTTGAGCTAAAACTTTCGGCAAACATTAGAAGCTCTACCAAATCCTTAAACTTAATCGGTTTTAGTATCTTAAGATTAGGAATATTCCAAGTTGAAAGGTCCTCAGTTTTGAACCGGTGAGGGTCAAGAATCTGAGCACCGCAACTTATTTCAAGTTCAACAAGATTTTTTCCCTTGAAATGTAGTCGGTAAACTCGAAAAAATTTAATCCATTTCACAAATTGTAAAGAATTTGGAAGGTATTGTCTAAATTTATCTGATTCCCAGTTAATAGTATTACCATTACATTTATCTAAGGTGATTACGTCAATTAGCAACTTATAATACCTTGGTTATTTGGCATTTTGCTATATAGGATCGACGGTTATCGCACTAGCAATGTGAACATGATCATTTAGGGTGGAAAATATTTCAATTTACACGTCGATGGAAGTTGTAATTTTGTTTTTTTATAAAGGGTTTTTCTAACCTGTTCCTCGGGCATAAGATAAAAAGATAGAGACCCACAATAAAGGACTCACGGACCACACAAAAGTACCAAAAAAAATTATTTGAAAACTATACTTTTGTGTGGATCTCTGAGTCCTTTTTTGTGAGTCTGTGCCTTCTTATCGTGTGTCTCCAAGGCACAAGTTAAAAAAAATCCTTTTATAATTAAATTTCTTTGTCTTGGGCTTGCTTATTTATTGCTCGTAATCATATAGTACCATTTTAATAGTTTAAAAGTATCTTTCTCCTATAATATTTAATTACTTTTATAAACTTTCCACACACTTATTAGTTTATTCTTGGCTTATTCTTTAGGTGCATTCGATATGTCTAAACATCTTTTATTATATAAAAGAAACCTCGTCTTTAACACAACATATTTTTAAACATTTATACTCCGTACTTATTAAGAAATAATTGAATTATTGTTATTATTATTATTATTATTTTATTAAAAGGTGTTTAATAAAATAAATCAAAATATTTTCTGATTTGGTAAAAAAAATTATAAATTCTTCTTTTATACTCATACGTACTTAGAAAAAGAAGTAGAAAATATGTATGTACTTTCTAGCTATTTTATACACAAAATGTAGCTTTCTACCCATTTAACCCAAATACGATCCGACTCCGTATACACACAATGTAACATTTAAATATAAGGGAGGTGATTTACACACTTCATGAATTGATTGAAACACTCAAAAGTATTATATCTTGGCATTTATACCCTTGCATGAGTGAATATGGGTAAAGTGATTTAATGGTATATATGTTAGTACATATATAATATTTTTGAGTGGTCCCAATCGATTAATGGGGTGTGCAAATCACCTCCTTTTAAATAAACATTCAATATAAACTTACAAATTTAACCATCAATTACACCACCTATTTTCCATAAAATGAGCTTTAATTTAATAAATTGTTTACCATTTGGGACCTTTTCTAACTAATTCACGATCAACCAATCTTCTGACTAAATTGTGGCTCAATTCATTGAACAAACGACTTCAATGTACTAACTTTAAACAATTTTTAGTACTAGTGGCCAAACTGCAAATAAATAAAATAATAAACTTACAGTTCAAAACCTTGTGGCCAAAGTGTGAAAACCAGAGCTTGAACAAAATACTTTCATTTTCTCCCGGGTCATCTTTCTGCCCACAATACACTGAAATCATTTTTTTCGGGGGTTTTCGAATTCCTTGTGGCAATTGTCCACCTTCAGTATTACCCAACAAAATTCGAGACATGTGTTTAGGCTTCAAAGTTTAAACCTATATGGAGGTATGAGTGTAAATGGGTAAATGATCGACGTTTATCCCCACACATGTTACCCGTGTAAGGCGTGCCTTTTGACTAAGATGTACGCGGCCTCACCGGGTTAAACCCAAGACCGTTTACAACCATTTCCTGCACCCAAATGTACACCCCTAGCGAAGTTGGAACCCTTTACCTCTTGTAAATAAACCAAAGACCTTACCACTACAACATTTGATGGTGGTTACTTATAAAACCTTATGTTATTATCTTTAACATCATATTCAACTTAAACCTTTTATTAAGAGAACAGTTTGACTTTTTCTAAAAGTAAGTCGAGTTAGCTAATTGAACTCCATAAACTTTAAACCGATTTCAAGGAGTTACAAATTCACTTGAAATGACGAAATAAGCTTCGAGAAAAACAAAAGTGAAGTATGATCAAGTGTCCCAAAATGACGACAAAGGTTACAGTGGAATAAAGTCAATTTCCGCAACAAAGCTTGGTGATATGTCCCGTATGGTGTCATCTTCCACAATTTTGAATTAAAAATACAAACTTTATAGACTTTGGTAACATAACCAAATCACGCCATATCAACTACGTGGTCGATAACCGACATGGTTTAAACGGTTTGTGTTAGCTCGGTTTACCATGTCAAACTGCGTTTTCAAATTCTACATTCCACATTTTACATCTCAACCATGACGAATACACAATAGGACTACACGGTGGTATTTAGAAATCTCAAGTAAATATGTTTGTCGGTATACTTGCCATAAAAATATCGGTGAAATTTGATGAAAGCAAATAGTTTGACTCAATATGATAGAAAGTCAATCATGAGACTTAAAAGTCAAATGGGTTTCATTTTGATGATTTCAATCCACTAAGAGCATATTCAGTAAATTAAAGTTTGTGTATTTTCTCATATCATTTTCAAAACCTTTATTTGGAAAAAAAAAAAAAAAGATCATCTCAAACATTAAATCAAACTCCCAACATTTTCACTAAGAATGAGTTTGACTTTCTCAAAAGTCAAGAATCTTAACTCGAGCTCCATTAGTTTAAAATGTCTAACTTTGAACTGTAAATTAATTTACATAATTCACTTGACAACTTATCAGCCATAAATATACTTTGATGTTGAAAAAAGATGTCGAAATTTTGAACAAACTTTCTTCCAAATAGCCCGATACAACCACGTAACATGAAGGCAAATTTTACTTATCATTAGACCTTTTTTGCGTAGTGGCTAAATGGAAAAAAATAATATCCCTTTCTTTAACAACAACAAATTTTACTTATCATTAGCCCATCGTATATTACTTATCATGTTCATACTGTGTTCCGACTTCGTCCAAACATGGATTTTCCCAAATCATTTCGATGATAAAACAACCGAACCCAAACCCAAACTCAAACCGATGACCAATACCCCTATCCTCCGCACTACACCCGCGCCTTAACCGCTTCAACCTCGGCCTTACTACCTCCTCCTCCTCATTGGCATTATCATCAGATCGGCAATGATTAGCGCCTCAATCTCAAAATCATCATTACCATCAACAACTGTCTTCACATCAGAAGCTAACGGAACATCTACCGAATCACGGTTCGATGTATTATTCGTTGTGATTTGGGGTTCGGGTGTATCACCAAATTAAAATTGAAATCGAAACCTAATGAAAATGAACGTGCTTCAAAATCACCCATTCCAATTAAAAATGGGTATTTATTTTGAGGTGTAAAAAGTTGTTACAAATGTAAATGGATGTAAGTGTGAACCAGATCACTTAACAAAAGAACACTCATGAGATTCAAAAGCGTATCCATGAGATTCACAGATCAGCCAAAGGTGTTTACGAAAGGGTCAAGATCTATCCAGCGGGTTCATAACTCGCGAGAAGGCCCAAGGTTGCATTTCAGGGGTCATATATAAGGTTCAAAATTACACGTGTTTTGATGTAATAAAATTTTAACCTTTCTATTAAGCAAGTTCCCAGTGGCTGCATTGCATATGTGACCTGTAAGAATAATTTATCAATTCATTTACTAGCTTTGACACTACTTTTATAAACCTTGAGTGCAAATAAAGAAACTTTCTATCATGACCCGCCTTCCACCCAAATCAATCCATATTTTGATTAGGATACAGTAATTAAACGTGGTTAAAGTATTATAAACAATGATTTTATCTTCAATTTTCCCCAATAAAAATGAAAGCTTGTTTTAAGGCTCCAATGTTTAAACCCATCTGTTAATGAATTTGAAGGTATGACATAATATGTGCTTCAACTTATTCCTTTTTATTCATTTCTCCCCCTTTAATACAAATTTCCTCGCTCTTTCAGGCTTTGAAAAAACTTAACTGAATTCATATAAAAAAATACAACTTTCTCATCAAAGAAGTCAACTTTGTTGCAGAAACAAATCTAGGTGTCACATTGAATCACCTATGTGGTCAATGGCGACATGGTTTAGTTTTAGTTGCAAGCAATGATTTGTGTTAGCTCAGTTTTACCATATTAAACTGTTTTCCAAATTTAACATTCTACGGTTTGTAGCCCAACCATAACAAAGACACGATATGATTACTCAATGCCTTTCAAAACTACAAACAGTACATAATCTGATAATATCTTACCACTAAAATTTGTGTATCCGTACAATTCTATGAAAACACTTAATTAAGTTTATTTTTAACATGATCATCTCCACCCTTTTATCATATATAGTCCAACCATTTTCATCAGTTTGACTTTCTAAAAAGTCAACTGTGTTTATTCAGCTCCATTAATAAAAATAAAGTTCAAATTCCTTATTGATTTAAAGTAATAAGGACTAATACTGAAAGGTAAAATGACAATCATACTTTAAAACAGTTCTTTACAAACAATCGTACTATGGGAGTGTATTGGAGAAAACTATCAATGACCGAAATGGATTGAGCCAAAATCACTTGACAATGATCAACGATCAACAATGCCGGGGAATCAAAAGTAATCACCTTCTGAGCTGAGTGGCATTTGCTTCCTGCTCACGGACCTTGAAATATCAAAACAAAATATTAAAGTACATGTAAAATCTGTATGATAAATCATACCCTACAGAAACCATTCGAGTTGAGAAATTGCTTGATGACTTACCCGATCAGAGTTCACTTGACTAAATGTTATGCACTGATTGACGAATGCTTCCTACTGATCGGACCTCCTAATAGCAGAAAATGGATTGTTAGAATCATAGTGAAACACATAAATTGCAGAAATGATGAATATTTCCATAATCAATTTAAGATTTAGAAAAAAGTACCTGATAAGATAGTTCTTCATGTATTGGCTCCTTTGGCATGTGTTATTATGGTTATATGTAGCAGACTATTTCATTATTATCATCATCACCACCATCATCATCACCACCACCATCACCATCATCATCATCATTATCATCATCATCACCACCATCATCATCATCATCATCATCATCATCATCACCATCATCATCATCGCAGATTCTTCGTCTCTTGAGTAAAAAACCATATGTAGCGAGAAGCTGCATCGACCCAACAATACGCAGACCTCTCAACTGGAAAATGCTCTGTGGAAGACGGGTTATGTCTGTACCTTCTATGTTCAACTCTTTCAAACCTTCTAAGCATCCAATATCCTCGTGCAATTCAACAACTCGAATACAACCATGAGTCAGAATTTTTATACATTTCATCTTATAAATGCTTTTGGAATATCTTGTAAAGTTCACAATCGGTTAAGATTAGCTTCTCTAAAGATTCTAATCGCCAATATCCTCGTGTAACTTCTCAAGAAGCCAACAAGATTTGATTTTGAAAGATTTGAGATGTTTCAACATACAAATGCTATCTGGAAGATTTTTAATCTCTGTAGATGAAAAGTCAGCTCCTCTAGACATTCTAACTGGTCAAGGTGCCGGGTGCTTCGTAATATCGCCTTCAAGTGTAAGCTTTCTTATACATTGTAAACTACAAATGCTCCTTGAAAAACTCTCAAGGTTTGTACAAGCACACAGACCTATGGAAATAAGCCTTTCAAGATTTCCAAACGATGAAGCTGGATCTTCTTCATAATAACATTCAAACCGAAACTTTGGAGAATCATTGTCGGAGTGGAATGGGCAAACATCAGTAGGTTCTGCAATCAGATGTAACTCAGATAAAGAACCAGCCTCAGTTGGTTGAGACCATTTGTATTTGTCAAACACAAAAGACTTAAACCTCCCACAACCACTCATGTCTAAGAAGGCAAGCTTTTTCAGACATCCAATGCGAGCATTAATTTCTACCAAATCATAACAATTTTCAAGATTTAACCTTTTGAGATTGGGAGTGAGCCCACAGTCAAGGATCCTCAACTTTGAACTACTGAGGTTAAGATATTCGAGCTTTAAACTTTCAGCAGGCATTTGAAGTTCTACCAAATCACTACAGCCTTCGAGTGTTAGGTTCTTTAGATTCGGGGTATTTCCGAGGTGAAGGTTTTTCAACTTTGAATCAGTGAGTTCAAGACATTCGAGCTTTAAACTTTCAGCAGGCATTTGAAGTTCTACCAAATCACTACAGCCGTCGAGTGTTAGGTTCTTTAGATTCGGGGTATTTCCGAGGTGAAGGTTTTTCAACTTAGAATCAGTGAGGGCAAGATATTTGAGCTTTAGACTATCATCAGGCATTTTAAGCTCTACCAAATCACTACAGCCTTCGAGTGTTAGGATCTCAAGATTCGGAGTATTTCCGAGGTGAAGGTTTTTCAACTTTGAATCAGTGAGTTCAAGACATTCGAGCTTTAAACTTTCTGCAGGCATTTGAAGTTCTACCAATTCACTACAGCCTTCGAGTGTTAGGATCTCATGATTCGGAGTATTTCCGAGGTGAAGGTTTGTCAGCTTTGAATCACTGATGTTAAGATATTCGAGTTTTAAACTTTCAGCAGGCATTTGAAGTTCTACCAATTCACTACAGCCTTCGAGTGTTATGTTCTTTAGATTCGGAGTATTTCCGAGGTGAAGGTTTGTCAGCTTTGAATCACTGATGTTAAGATATTCGAGCTTTGAATGATGATCACTATCAGCAGGTATATGAAGCTCTACGAAATCATGACAATGGTCAATAGTCAACTGCTCAAGATTTGGAGCCAACCTAAGGTCAAAGGTCTGTAATTTTGACCTCTCGAAGGTGAGGAACCTTAGCTTATGAAGAACCTAACATAAGTACAAAAATCAATTAATATTGGTGCAATGACAAACCAATAGATATATAGGATCACAATGAATCATGAAAAACAACAAATTAACCATTATTCTACCTTTTCTTCACCATCTTCCCAAAGTTCAACAATATTGCTCTGCCATATGTAAAGTTCAACAAGATATTTTCCTTGAAATGTATTCGGTAAACTCGAAAAAGGAAATCCATACCATCTCATAAATCGTAAGGAACTTGGAAGGTATTCGCTAACTTTATCAAATTGAACAATATTGCTCTCAGTATAATAATCCTTTCGGAGATTCATAAAAACAAATCTAAGATCCTTCATTTTTGCTAGACCTTTTACTGCAATCTCAGCACTGAAACCCGCTGATGACTCTAAGTATAGACATTTTGTTGCTTGGGTACCCTGAAATCGAAAAATAAAAGCACTTAATTTCTGTCGGAACCCTAAATTTCCAAAAAGACCAAAATCACTGGAAACATTATCAAATTAAAAGTGAATGAAGATGATATAAAGTGAATTGAATGATAATTCAATTCAAATTAATGAATTTTTGAATGATTATTAGAGAGAGAAAGTGAATTTGAGGAAAACTTGTTATGTGTTTTTAATAAGAAAAGTGATGGTAACTTATTATTTTGTCTAATATAATACACTTAAAAAAACAATAATATCCTTTTATTAAACGGTCAAACATAAGTTTAAACTAACAGTAGAAATTGTGGACCAAACACGAAACTTCACAAACTATTGGACCAAAAATGAAAAACCCGGAAAACCACTACAAAGACCAAAGATATAGTTAACTCTTAGTTTTATTATAATATAACTTGATTCTTACCAGGTCATTAGTCAATATATACTCAATTTCCTCATTAACCCACAATCGGCTATGTCTTTGAGGTTCATCGGGGTGTGACCGACGAACAATATTCCTTCCCATTTCTTGAAGATGGTCATGCATCCCCAAGGAACCATATTCATCAGTAGAATTAGTTATAAGAGATTTCTGCTCAAGAACTCTTAAACCAACTTCAGCATGAAATCCATTGCTTTCAAGCACTCTAATTGCATCTTTTTTGGGCCAACCTTTTAGTATGCATGCAACATCTAAGAATATTTCTTTGTAATCCATCTCTAGACCATCAAAGCTTATTTCCAATCTATCCATAGTTGCCGTTAATGGAATTGTTTTTAGTCTTTCTATGACACCTATCCAAAAATGCTCACTTTGACCACAAAGAAATGAACCCATAACTTTGATCGTTAAGGGAAGACCATGAGCATATTGTACAACTTGTCTTGATAGCTCTTCGTACCCACGAGTTGGAATCTCTGTTTGAAATGCATTCCTACTGAAGAGGCAAATCGCCCGTGAGCGATAACAGATTGATGTCATGAACGAAGTTCACCGGTGGGCTAACAAAGACTTGCTCATCTCTTGTGGTAATGATTATTCGGCTTCCGATTTAAACCGGTCGAGCTTGCTCGCTAATGCCTCAAGTCGTTCTATACGATCAACATCATCTAAAACAACAAGTGTCTTTCACGACTCATCATGTCTTTCAACATGTTTTTCCGTCATGAACACTACTAAAAGTGATGTCTTGTTTATTTAACACATCTTTTAGTATCCGTTTTGAAGCTTCTTTAAACCGGACAAAGAAGGCTGTGAAACTTCCTTACATTTTCAACAAAGCTTTTCCTTCGAAAATAGTTGATATTCGATCATAAACACTCTGGCTAGAGTTGTCTTCCCCACCTCCCATCCCTTGATTCCGATCATGCGAACATCTTCGTGCCAATATCTAAAGATGAAAGAACATCTCGATTCGGTCTCCATACCCACTAGGTTTCCATCGGTGTTCGAAGATTGGAATATTTCTTGTTGAAAATAACATCAACAATTATTTGGATCAGTTTAGATTCATCCCTGTATCATTAATTAAAGATTATATTATTAGCTTGCTCAAAGCGCACATAAACAGTGAGGATTTATAACATAAAAGAATTAACATTTATATAAATGTAGTTATCATGAAAAAAACTGAATGAAATCTAATTACCCGTTAGCTGTGGCCTTCAACTCCCACCCAGCCAGATTAGATGCTTCTTTCATAGCCTCTCTCCATTTTCCAGCAGCCTCCTTCTTTTCGTGTTCGGCAAAGGCTTCTTTAACTGCCCCACTTTGTTTGCTGACTTCGGTGGGCTCAACATCAAAAAAGACAGGATAAACATTCTGCTCGGTCATCTTGTTACATTCCATAATCTTGACAAGCTCATCTAGGCACCAAGATGAAGATGCATAAGTCTTGGAGAAAACAATGATGTAAAACCTTGAGTCCTCAATGGATCTGATGAGCTGCTCCTTGATCGGTTTTCCTTGCTCGATTATCTTATCGTCCTTATAAGTTTCAATGGAATTTCGCTGAAGAGCTTGATAAAGATGGCCAACGAATCTGTTACGGGTGTCCTCACCCCTAAAACTCAGAAACACATCATACTTAAAACTCTTTTCAGTTGATGAATTTGAAGTAGAAGCCATTGGAAGCAGGGCTCAAGCTAGCTGTTGAAAGAGTTTATGTGAAAAAGTTCTAGTAGCAGTGATTTGTTTGTTTGGAAGAGAAATTAGTGGAATGGACTAGAGAAACAAAAGCCAATGAAAAAGATAGATAAAGATTCGTTCTTTAACTTTATGAAGTATTTGGTAATTATATATTCACAATTTACAACAATATATATTTTTCTTTCACAAGAAAAATGATTAGTTACATAAGGACGATGTTTATATCCTATAAAGAGCAAATCAAGTGTCATGCATAGTGCAAGACTTAAATCATTTGTTATTCAAAACCTTTTGCAAAAATGCACATTTTTTAAGCACATATAAAAGGACTGATTTAGTTTGTATTTCATTTTTATTTCCACGCTTGGTGCTTCGGTCCAAGTGTAGCATAAAGCAATGTTAACAAGATATGTTCTTTTGAAAACATTGGAATGTGGTGGGGACAACAAATGACTACTTTTGCTCAAGGAAATTGCAAAGAAAAAGACCATATGCAAAGATCATGATTAAGTAACTTCATGTCTAAGTAGTAGTGGGTTTTCTTAGTTCCATATAATATAATCACACACAATTCTCATATGAACTTCACACATCACATGCAGGCTTTTGATTTACAATTCAATCAAATGATTTTATGTACTACAATTCATGAAAATAATACTTTTTAGATATAAAGATAAACTAACCTCAAACACATTCTAAAATCAAGCTTCATTTTCTTACTAAAATCAACATGCAATGGAACCTTACATATTTAACCATCAAATACACTACTAATCTAAACCTATACTACTTATAATGCACGAAGACACTTCACTCTTAATTTTAAGACTTACAAGAAATTAAGCATGGTTTACAACACTTTAATGTATCTAATTTTCATAATTACAACAAAGTAAGCATATTGTACAACAAAATAAAGTGTTGTGTCATTTTAAGACCAAAATTCTATCAAACAATATTAATGATATTAAAAACACACCTTCACCAAAAATTACAATCATTTAAGCACAATGTACAATAGCTGCAACCAATTTTCAGATTTACAACAAAAATAAGCATAGTGTACAACAAAATAAGCATGATGTAATTTTCAGACTTATTTTCAGACTTACAACATTAATGCTATTAAAGTGGTCAATGTTATTAATCACTATTACTTACAAGAAAAGAAATATAGTGTACAACACTTTAATGCACATAATTTTCAGACGTACAAGACAAGAAGCATAGTGTACAACGAAACACCACATCAATGTTATTTAATGTAGTCAATTATTTAACTGGTCAATAAATACAATTGATAAAGTTATTAAAACACTCCTTATGTAAAAATTACAAATTATCAAGCATATTGTACAACAAAATTAAACACAATTCCTACATTAAATTTCACTACTACAAATAATAAAGCACTTTATACAAATATTCAAGCCCGAACGGGCAAGCCCGAACGGGCGCGGACCAAACGGGCTCGAGGCCGAGAGACACGGGCCAACGGGGTCGAGCCCGAACGGGAACGGGCTATATGAAATTCTTGATATCCGTAAATTTATTGTTAAAAAGAACATAATAAACTAAAATACATTATTCATCGAAAATTCTTATTTTAGGGTATCCGCCGCCGCATCGCGCGGGTACCCTTCTATACTTTATAATGCATTTGGGACTTGCTATAAGAGGAAGTCTTAAAAAAATTAAGACAACATACATTGCTATAAAAAGAATACTTAAAGGTTGAGTCAATATTGTTCCAAACATTATATTTAGTCAACTTGGAAACTATGTATTTAATTCTACAATTCGTAACATCCAGTAACATCCCATTTCAAAATAATCAACATCGAAGTAACCTTAACCCTCCAGTAAATGAAACACAATAAAAAGGGCTAAGATTCAGGAATTTATCTATAATCATGGCTAACAAAATGCAAAATCCTACCATATTCTTAACAAAAATGCCACTATAAAAAGAAGGCACAATAACATGGTTTAGGTACAATCACATATCAAAAAAATACTTCTCGTAAGTTATTATGGATACCCAAACTGAAATAACAATGCCCCTCTCATCTTTATCCCTTTGTCCCACCGTTGAGGTTCCGCATGATTCAAGCAATAGTCCAGGCCATGGGTTATCATGCCTTTTTTCCTCTTTAACGATTTCTCCACCCAATGAACCTCATCTTGAACTTCATCCAATCCCAACCTCTCAACCTATTCCAGCCCCTCTTCCAGCCTCACTTGTTCCATCTGCACCTCTTCCAGTGTAATCCCTCTTCCAGCTTCCCAGCTTCCGGTGATAGTTGAAGTTCAGCTTCAAAGAAATACAGATCTTGAGGTAACATACCTTTGGCAATCTTTATATTTCTTTAAGAAACATTGATCCTACCCCGATCAATACACCAACATAGCTAATTACTAATATTTATTTGTTTTATATTTCAGATTCGGAAGAAGCATAAAAGTTCATAAACTTGATAAACTAGAAATGGGACAAAGTCATTACTATTGATGATGAGGAAGAAACTTTGCTCGAGGCTTCCTCAACAAGAAGAGTCAAGCTAGAAGAAAAAACCCATTTTCAATCTTTGGCAATAAACGGGTTACTTATTTCCGACATGAGAACAATGAATTGGATGCATAAAATTTCCTGCGTGAAGTACTTCAAACTATCCTACGTTAAACTCTTTGAATCTCACATTCTAAGAACATAATGGATTACAATACTTTGTTTTATTTTTTTTCAAATGTTATGCACTTCAAAAAGATTAATAAAACTTGATGGTTTCATAATCCAGGTCCTTTGCAAGGTCCTTTGTTTACAAAAGTGAATAAAAGTTCAATTTAGGCCTCAGTAACATACAATCACTAGAAATATTACTTACATGATGCGATAGAAGTATTATTTGCCTCATGCGAAAAGCACTATGTTTTATGATTTGTAGAAATTAGTAACTAATATGGGAGACTAAATGAATTATTCAAAATTGGTTAAGTGCAGATACAAGTAAATTTATCATATCAGTACAAAACAGAAAGCGAGAGTTTGCAAAGTTTATTGTTAAGAAGCTGAACCTTATTCCCTATTAAGGTTGGGTGTGTGAGAGGCTGAATTTTAGTCGCTAAAAGGCATGTAATCCAAGCCCTTTTCACAACTGAACAGGGAAATGATTGGTTCATTTTAGTAAGACTTACTGACACCCACCCTTGTTATAATGAGTCACTAACTTAAAAATTGATATCACTTCTATATGTTCCAATGTAATCTATATCCTACATATTTACAGAGCTCAACATGATATTACAATAGTTAGTCCTTATTTTTTTAACAGGTAATTAAAATGTCAATTTTGTGTGAAGTTTTTTTTACAAAAGAACCACATATACTTACTCATGAATAAATCAATCCACTAACAACCTTGTTATATTTTGTTGTACAAGTTTAATGGCAGAAAACATACAACAGATAGTTGTACACTTACAACATAAAGTATTTGAAAAAATATTTATTATTCAGTTTATATGTGCTATAAATGAAAAATTATTATATTTGCAGTTGACATTTTATTTGATTCTGGGAACCAAATCCCTCAATCTTTGTCGACATGTTTCCTTTCAAGTTGAAAATAAAACATTTTCGTGTTCGGCTAAGCTTTGCTATGACAATCAACAAAGCTCAAGGACAGACAATTCTGAACCTTGGCGTTCGTCTTTCGGTATCGATTTTCTCACATGGACAACTTTACGTTGCCCTGTCAAAGGGAATTTTATGTTGACTGAGTTTACACATCAAACGTGATGTATCGAGAGGTTTTACATGATGACTAAGACACGTTAACAATCATTTTATTTTTTTTAATCTCACTTTTATAATAACTTAGGTTTACTTTCTAATAATGAGTAACATTAAAAAAAAATCAATGATTTATTGTATTACATAATTCATATATGCCTAATTGACTTTTACATCAAACAAATACACATATTCCTGCTAATTGTGATAACCTTGTTCAAACATTCCATTAATATAGGAAAACATAATCATAAAGCAGCCACATTAGTGATTAAATAACTGCTAAAAACTTACAAAAACTAGATATATGTACAAAGTTTCATCAACCCAACGTGAACAATTATGATTATAATTTGGTATGAAGCGCCTATTGATCAGTTGCACCCAAAATAGTGAATAAAATACTTTGTTCAAACTTCTAATTAACCAATAAGCAATCAATGATTATTATATAGATAACAACAGACATAAGCCCTACCAAATTAAAAACTTCAAAAAAAAAAAAAAAAAAAACTTTGAAAATGTATTAAGCATGTAGATACCTCCTCACCTGCTCGATTCTGTAGATAGGTGTTAAGTGGCTATCAAAATACTGTTTCTCTTCTGCAGCTCTACTCCTATGGCTTACCCAAAGCTGTAAAAATACAATTTTAAATATATAAACACATAGAAAATTGATTATGAGTCAAATTTATATAATTGAGTATGAATATGTGTAGTAAATACCATACCTTCTCCGGCTGTGTCACTACAAAACGAATTAAACCTAAACCAAGAAAAAGAGCTACACCGATCGAAGAGAGACGATGGAAATTCCCTTCAAGGTGCTTGCTTCCACTGGTGGCGGGCGGGCGGGAAAATCAAGAAGAATTTTGAAGTCGTTATTCCTCTTGAATACTCGAGATTTATCATTTTTTTTTCCTTGCTCAGATATTGGCTTTGTGGCTTTTGTGTTTTTGGGCTGAAAAGAATTTGACTTGAATACTTAGACTTTATATTTTGGGCATTAATCACTACTACTTATAATGCATAAACGACTCTCTCTCCTATTTAATTTTCAGACTTTCAGACTTGCAAGTAATAAAGCATGATGTACAACACATTAAAGCACAAAATTTTAGACTTACAACCACATATGCATTATATACAACACATTGATACACATATGGGAAAAGATTAATGCACATTAATGCACATATTAATGCACCCCATTCTCCCTCTATTACTCCCTCCGTCTCATATTTATTGTCCATATTTCCTTTTATGGATGTCTCAAATTAATTGTCCACTTACCTATTTTAGTAAGAAAAAGAAAATATAATGAGGAATATTCCATTTAAGTGGTTGAGAGTTATAATGGTCCCACTTTTATTAATATTTGTCTTCTTTGTCAGTAATGATAAATTTGAGACGGAGGAGTATTTAAATCGGTTCCTGTAGTCAAACTAAAATAATTGCATAATAATTACAAAATCAATTCTAATTAATTACTATACGAAGTACCATTAATATATATATTTTTTAATTATTATTTTTATTTCTTTCTTTTGCTCTCTTTTAAACACAGTTTTCAATTCAATCTATTTTTTTCCTCATTCTATTTACAACTTCACAAATTAAAAAAACAAAAAGTACAATCTAAATACCTAAATCCCAAAAAATAAAGTATCAACCCACATATAACCAAAAAAAAAAAAAAACATGGTTTTTTATCTCGAAGACATGGATGCAGACGATGGTGATGGTGGTTCCATGCGATATTCTCCGGCAACATGGCGAACGACGGTGGTTGTTGCTGCCTGTGTTTTCTGGCGACATGGCTTGAGAATATGGAGGTGGTAGGCTGACCAAATATTTAGACGCTGAAGAACCTGGACTTGCTCACCGGCGACATGGTGATTGGCTGGCGGCTGGCCAGATATTTGGAGAAAGAAAGTGTCAAAGAGGTTGTATACTGTGAGGAAAAAAAAATTGCACTGTATAATTTGTTGTTAGAATAGGTGATAGGGTTTTTCGTTTTACAATAAGGCTACCTCCAGTAATGACCCTCAACGACCGTCATTTTTTTGCCACATCGGCTTTTTCTCTCCTGCGACCTACAACCGACCTTTTAAGAACAGTAAGACAACCGACATTTTTTATTCTATCTGTAAATTAAATTTCTTTCAATATACATCTCAAAATATCTACTCTAAGTCTACCTATGGCTTGGGGCTTGCATGGAAACCACGTATCTGTGGTAAGTCTACCTATGACTCCCATCATATATACTTGGCTACACTTTCTTTTTCCTATTGTTCTGCTCTCGTCAAATTTTTAAAAAATGTGATCTTCATCTCTTATGCTTTACACGGATTTAGAGATACCTTATATCAAAACACATGCATCACACCTCCTTTTACGTATTTCTTCATCTCATTCGAATACAAACACAAGATTCACAAACCCCTTTATTGTTTCATTAACCGAGCCATAAAATACAATAAAGACAATTCCTTTTTTATATCTACCTGTAATCACACCAACCCAATCCTTGGTTTCTTTCAGTTAACCACCGAAGCTCAGCATGTCATCAAGATCTCATTCAAGAGGTCTCGGGTAAGTTGTTTGTTTGTGTGTTTTTCTTTCAAGATCGATGAAGTATCAAACTGAGGTCTTGTGTTCTTGTTCTTCTTTATAAGTTCGATTCTTGTTTGGTTGTTGTGGAGATGGGATATTGTTGAGTTTTTGTATGAAACGAATTAAATTAAAAAGGGAGAAAATTAAAGGGAGAGTGTTTTTTTTGTTTGTACATCACATATGACCGATAGCCAAGAGGGTTGGCTCCTCGACCTAATTCTCTCTTGACCGACAGCAACTCACAAGACCACAACAAGGACGACCTTTTGCGACCCTGACAACCCAATCGGTTGTCACCCTTATTGCGGGTAGCCTAAAGTAAAACTGTGCTTAGCATTTATTATACATTTAATTAATATAAAAAGGTAAAATGATATAATAAGAAATAAACAAGACATTATACAAATATTCAAATCCGAACGGGCATCGGCCAAACGGGCTCGAGCCCGAACGGGCACGGGTCAAACAGGCTCGAGCCTGAACGGGAACGGGATAAATGAAATTCTTGATATCCGTAAATTTATTATCAAAAAGAATATAATAAACTAAATACATGATTCACCGGAAAATTTTATTTCAGGGTACTCGCCGCTGCAACGCGCGGGTACCCTGCTAGTAACCACTAATCTATAAAGCTTCGCACGTTTTAAGTTTTTCATTTTCATAATTAAAACACTAACATATTAAAAACTAGCTTAAAAGACCCTTGGATTCAAGGGGTTTTTAAATAAATATGAAAATAAGATAATATAAAAACAACAAACGTAAACATGTTCCGTTAATATATGAAAGAAAAAAATGAGATAATATGTAAATTATTTTATAATCAACTGTGTTTGTAACAATTAAAATAATAAGCGTCCATGCGTTGTCGTCTCGAAAGTTGACGGTCTCGAATAGCAAATGACGTATGTGAGTGCTAATCAATTCAGTAGCAAATGTCCATTCCGTGCACACCTCCTTTTTTATTACTCTTATTCCAACGGGCCCCCTCCAACTCTTATGGCCTTTCCATATTGTTCGGGTTAAGTTTTATTTACTATGTCACATGATAATAAATAAATATTATAATTAATTAAAGCGTATAATAATAGTGATATTATTCACTTTTACTAAGTGAAGGGATTACTTGATCATTGCTAATCTCTTTTTACTTGACACCAAATATGTAGTGTGTTTCAAGTGATCTCTTCATTGTGTCACCTTCAAAAGCATAAAATCTCTTATTAACCTTATCCAAAAGATTTTTTAAACCAAACACTTCTAAGAATTTGTCTGCAACAAAAAAACACTTCGAACAACCTAACAATTTAAGAGATTATACATATGCACAAAGTTATAACATACATTTAAAAAAGAGCCTTGGTTTATTTTAAAACTTTTGCAGGTCATAAGAGTAATTTTAAAAAATTAGTTAACTAAAATTATGTAAAATGGTCAAATGTGATCCAAAGTGTATTTTTGGTTCATACCACTTCCCAATTTTTATGCATTCACATAGATAAACCTCAATATAGAAGTAGTGTAGTACTACAATGGTTATAAAAATTCACTATTTCTTACCCTGATCTATATATGGCCGGAACACTTAATTTGAATATCAATACATTTGCTATAGAATAAACTATTAAACTTTAGTAAATCATATATATTTTTACATACGTCCTGACTGCAACTAATGCAATAAACCCGCACAGGGACATATATTCAACACCCAACACTATTAGTATTTGCACCACTAAGAGTCTTCGTCGAGCGAGAATCCTAATACTTATTAAACTTCCTGTTTCCCCTCCTGCATTGGAGAATAATAGGTAGTTAAATATCTTGAAGTTTTTCATGCTTCATGTGTTTGTGCACTCGTAATCCACCATAGTGACTAACAAACGTACCAAACATTTTAAGGAAGATAAGGAGCCATCAGTGATCTTCTTTGCTGCAGGTGGCCATGGTGAATAACACCAAGACCAGCTATTGCGCTCAATTTTAGCCCGGATTGTGGCTCTGCTCGGCCAATCGATGTAACACCCTTATCTCGACCGCAATATTGTCCGCTTTGCGCAGCTCACGGCTTTGTTTTGTGGCCTCGTTTGAAGACTTCGGCGGTCACCCAAGCCGGACTACTCACATGAAGCACGCTTAGCGCGGTTCTAATAACTCCACCCGCGATGAACCACAAAAGCGCGTTGTGTCATTATAAAGCGAATGTTATCTTATGAGCCCCAAGTCTCTCCGAGCCGCGGCCGATGTGGGATTTGCTGAGGTGTCACAATCACCCCCAGGGACTCATCGTCCTCGATGAGGTTTGCCCACCATCCCGACGGCTCGGGGTGGCTCGATACCATTTGTAACACCCCGCTTATCGACCACAATATTGTCCGCTTTGCCCGCGAGCTCACGGCTTTGTTTTGTGGCCTCGTTTGAAGACTTCCGGCAGTCACCCAAGCCGAGACTACTCTCACATGAACACGCTTAGCGCCGGTTCCTAAGAACTCCACCGCGATGAACCACAAAGCGCGTTGTGTCATTATAAGGCGAATGTTATCTTATGAGCCCAAGATCTCTCCAGCCAGCGGCCGATGTGGGATTTGCCTAGGGTGTCACACCGAAATCACATGCCAAAGAAACAACACTTAGAATGTCTTGTGATGATCGTATAAAGATAACAATGATAGCAAAGTACAAAAAGTATCTACCAGTTATCCCTTAGAAATGTGTCGACAATAGTTTGATAGGAATGTAATCTAATCATTAGAAAACCAAGAATGTGATCTAATGGTTGCTGAAATAGTTTGATGACATAGTGAGTGCAACAATAATTTCTAATTGGCACAGTTTAACCCATATCAACCCGTTCTAGTGATTACTATCTAAAATTATCAATTTCTTAGGAATGCAACAAAAATTTCTAATTGGCACAGTTTAACCCATTATCAACGTTGATAATGGGTAAACAATATATCCTTGTTTACAATAACAAATTCTCAGCTTATACTCTATCAAAACACAATGCAAAAAGATTGTGTCAGGATTTACTTATCAGCAATTTCAATGTACCCTTTCATTGACTTGTACGAATAATTTATTTCAAATTAAGCTTTTCATAAAGCTTAGTTTATGGTTACCACCATTAACGGGAAACCGATATTTTATAAACCAATCAATACATTGCACCCCTTTTTCTGCCAATTGCAACAATTCATGATAACAATAATAATAACAACTACTTACGGGGAGTTGTGGCGAATAAGGCGAATCAACAGGAAATCCAAATTCATGAAGAAACTGACTCCAAGAAGCAATAGTTGTCTCGCCTTCTTTCAACTCAATCTCAATTCTTCTTCTGTCATTATTCAACTCTACACATGATGATAAACTTAATTCTTCCACCATCAAACGCCCATCATTGCTACCAGCTTTCTTAAACTTTCTAGTGAACGCACCTAATCAAGCGGGTGTTTGTGTAAGCGTATTAGGGGATCTTAATAGCTTATTGCATATTCACAGCTATTAACTTCTTTTAATTTGTTTCGATTAAGTTTTTTTTAAAACTAAATACATTAACAGCTTTAACGAAAATCGTCAAGCTTTTTCAACATGCTTAAGTTGCTAAGGGCCAGCTAACCCAAACACCCCCTTGTATCAAGTATGCTAACCCTGCATCTTTGCAAAATTCAACATCTTACCTTCATTTCGACCCATTAGCTCACCGGACCTTGAGTTTTGCCACACAGCCTTATTTTTCGCCTTCTGGTATCCTTTCACCTTCTGGTAAGTCCACCAAGCTAACCCGTTTTTGCTGGGTAGAGTCAATTTTTTGACACATATGCATCATACATTCGTGCTCCCTACCACATGTACATATATATCATTAAGTTTAAAAACTGTCGATAACATCATATACATTTTATATACATTACAGTCGATATAATTAAACATGTATTATCAGTAAATCCCTAAAATTTATATTTAAAATTGACTTGAAACACAATTAAATTGACTTGAAAAAAGAAAATATATATAAAAATTAAATCAATTTATATTTAAAATTGACTAAAATCCATATCAATACAACTATAATTTACAATTAATCAAATTGACTAAAAATCCATATCAATATCAATACAACTATAAATCAATTTATATTTAAACAAATATAAATTAAATCAATTTACAAAAAGTTACATGTTGTGTAGAAACTCCCAAAATTGTCATCTATGTATCACAACAACCTGAGAAGAAAACAAAAAAAAAAAAAAAACACCCAAATGAATTGAATAGAAACAGAATCATATTGTTGATTAGAAAAAACAACACATCAAAATAATGTAACCGGAAGTAATTAGGGTTTCAAGACAATTTGATTTAAATATTCTAACACATTAATAGAACTCTAATCCTGTTGTCAATCTCTACTATGGGATTTAAGCTAAAACCCTAAAAAACTTCAATAGAAGCGATTAGGATTGAACAGGATGAATCGATTAGAAGCGATTAGAATTGGTGAGGCCATGTGATTTAATCAAGAAGAATAATTGATTTGAGAACCTATTTTTGATTTTTGAATTGTGAATTGGTGAAGGCGTGTATTCAATACCTTAAATACACCAAAGAGGAGCGTACAATATGATTTGAAAGGGTCTGACGTTTGAATCCGGATTCTTGAATGACAATGAATTATAATTACTACTATCCAAAATTAAGAATGCAAAGGAGCGGATTTAAGGTTTGACTTTCTATGTGTTAGTTGTAGGTGTGTTTGAATGACATTTAATTTCTTAAAAACCTATTAGGTGCTTTAGGGTGTTGTAAATTGGTGCTACATAATGTTAGTGTTTTTAATAATAAAATTTAATGCACTGCTTTAAATTTGCTTCTACAAAACCTTCTTTTATTATTTAAAATAGATAAATTTATAATTTCCATATATACAATATATGATTGATATTTACATTTATAACTCATCTTCAAAATCTTCATCTTAAAATTCATAACTTTAATGGAGTCTAACACTATGACTTACATCATTCAACAAATTAAATCTTCATCAATCGTTAAGGTAAAAACATTTTTTCATACAAGTTAGACTTTTGATTATTTTATTCGATTATAATATTGTTAACAAGTTATTTTTTCATTTTATTATTTAAGATGAATCCGGATAACGTTGACAAATATGATTCAAAAAAATTTAAAATTCAAGCTGGAGACATCATTTACAATATTTCTTTAACTGTTGAGGTAAATTTGTTATATGTTTTTATCTTTACTTCGCCACAACTAAATAATAAAGTCATGAAAAATAAATGACAACAGAGTTTTTTAATTGACCATAGTATTTTCAAATTTTATTTAACAAAATGAGTAATTTCAAATTTATTTAAAATAATATGTATTTGTGTATGTGTTATTGTCTATCTCACCACAAACACAATGACACAAGTTTATGAAATATAATACAGTAACAAATAACATGACTGTAAACATCCGCTTAATAGAGTCTGATACGGATTCGTATAAAAGCGGACAAGATATCCTAGGCTAAACCTAGCGGCGATGACGTTTGGCCAACCAAGTCGTCAATCGACGGTCGAACTCCGGCCAACCGGAATGTTCTGTTAAACACAAAAAACCTAACGATGAAAGAGATTTATTTATTTCAATTAACAACCCAACATTTGATTTACAATAAGTGTAAATAAGCAAACAACTTGTAAAGAAAGAAACGACCAAATAGGAAAATATCCCACAAAAGAAGGAAAAAATTAATCTTCAAGAAACATGAAATAACTTAATCAAAATAGGTTGGATTGGATCATGTAAAATTGGTGTTGACCTGGCCACTTTCAACCAGCCCTTCAGGGCTTGACGAGCCTCCCGGGGGTTCTTCTATTGGGCTTGAATCGTATCATCCTCCCCTCTAAAAGGCGACTCGCCTCGAGTCATACCCAATGTCTTCGTCTTCAAAGTAAGGAGTGAGGTCGGCGACATTAAAAGTGGCGTAAACATTATAACGGCCTAGCAAATCTAGCTTTGCAGCGTTGTCATTTATCTTTTCAAAACACGAAATGGTCCATCAGACGGGATGCAACTTTCCGAACCGACCGGAGGAAATCGGTCACGCCGCAAATAAACCCAAACGAGATCACCTTCGTTAAAAATGACACGACACCGTGTTTGTTTACCGGATTGATATTGCAAGTTATGTTGAATAATCGGTCACGTACCTTAGCATGCGTTTCTTTATTTGATCGGCCGGGCATCTCCTTCTGCACTAAAACCGTCAGTCTCCATGGAGCAAGATCCAAAGGTGTAAATGGGTTTCGCCCATATACAACAAAGAACGGACTCCTCCCTGTAGAAGAATGATTAGACCGATTATAAGCAAATTCGGCCTGCGGTAAAGCTAAATCCCATTGTTTCGTGTGATCATCCACAAGACTCCGAAGTAGATTTCCCAGACTATGATTCGCCGTTTGAGGGTGATGCGAACTGCTAAACTGTAACTTAGCCCCCAACCGCGACCACAACGTACGCCGAAAATGACTCACAAATTTGACATCTCTATCAGAAGTAATAGACTTAGGCACACCATGTAAATGAACGATCTCCGCAAAATACAAGCGAGCAACCTGAGAAGCATCAAAAGTTTTTGCACACGCAAGAAAATGAGCCATTTTGGAGAATCTATTGACTACGACAATAATCGAATCTTTCTTGTGTTGTGTCATAGGTAATCCCAAAACAAAATCAAGACTAACGTCTTCCCAAGGACTATGAGGCACTGGCAAGGGAGTATAGAGCCCCTGATTTGTATTATGCGTTTTGGCCACATGACACACCCGACAACGTTGTAATACCTTGACCACATCCTTCACCAAGTGAGGCAAATAAAAAATTTCGCGAACCATTACCGCCGTTTTTTCACGCCTGAAATGACCCGCAAGAGCCCCCTGATGACATTCCAAAATAATTGCCTCACGGAAAGACGAGAGAGGAACACATAAAAGTTGTCCCTTGTAAAGAAACCCATCACACTGGAAATAATCTTTCACCGTCCCCTGCTTAGTCGCTTGCCAGAAAACACGAAAATCTGGATCATCTTCATATAAACGAGTAAACGAGCTGAAAGTATCAACCCTGAAAAAGGACGACGTCACCAACGCGGGACGCTTGCTCAATGCATCAGCGGCGGAATTTGCGGTACTTGCTTTATGCCTGATTACAAATGTAAAGTCTTGTAAAGTTTCGACCCACTTTGGATGCCTTGGATTTAACTTTGCTTGCCCCTGTATAAACTTCAACGCTTGATGATCGGAATATAAAATAAACTCTGCGGGTAAAAGATAGTGCCTCCAATATTTGAGACTCCGGATAATTGCATAGAACTCCTTGTCATACGTACTGTACCGCCTGCGAGTTTCATTGAGTTTCTCACTAAAATAGGCGATGAGACGATTAAGCTGACTCAATACGCCACCTACACCAAACCCAGAGGCATCACACTCAACCTGGAATACATGCTCAAAGTTGGGAAGAGCAAGCACAGTGCCTCGGTGACGGCGACCTTAAGTTGTTCAAGCGAAACACGGGTCATTTGGGACCAAATAAACTTACTACTTTTCAAAAATTACATTAAAGGTGCAACGATGGTACTAAAATTGCGAATGAACTGCGATAAAGGAGGCCAAGCCATGAAAACTACGAACATCGTGTAATGATTTGGGCTATGGCCAAGAGGTGATGTCCAATATTTTGTTAGTGTCCATCTGAATACCCTCCCCAGAGATGAGATACCCCAAAAAAAAAGACCTCAGTTGCGAGAAAATGACACTTCTTTTCATTAGCGAACAACTTTTGAGCACGTAACACAGCAAAGATATCGCGAAGATGAGTGAGGTGTTGCTCTTCTGTTTGGCTAAAAATCAATATATCGTCGAAATAAACGACGACACACTTGCCAATAAACGGTTTGAATATGTGATTCATAAGCCGCATAAACGTACTCGGCGCATTAGATAAACCAAACGGCATGACCATCCATTCATAAAGTCCATCCCTTGTCTTAAAAGCAGTCTTCCATTCGTCGCCCGATCGTAAGCGAATTTGGTGGTACCCACTTCGTAAGTCAATTTTAGAAAAAATCCGCGCACCATGCAAATGATCAAGTAAGTCATCAAACCTTGGAATAGGAAAGCGGTACTTGATTGTAATTTTATTAACAGCTCGGCTGTCAATGCACATACGAAATGTACCATTGGGCTTTGGTACAAGAAGAGTGGGAACTGCACACGGGCTCATTATTTCTCGAATCAACCCTTTGTCCAAAAGCTCATTGACCTGTTTGTGAAGCTCGGCAAAGTCTGTTGGATTCATATGGTAGGCGGGTTTATTCGGTATACTAGCTCTAGGTTAAAGTCTATGCAATTTTGTATTTCTCGTATCATAGGTAAACCAGCTGGGATGTCTTCCGGAATCGTCCATAAACTCGGACGATGGGGTCAGAATAAACCGGTGTGGAATGAGCTGGTGGATTTTCTTGACTAAAAACATTAAAGATGACCGGTCTTGGAATCGTTCGGGTGAGACCCAAAAATTCAGCCCGGGAGACAAGGAACGAGTCCTGTGGCTCGTCTTTGAGGTTGAGTGGTGCTAGTGTAATGGTCAGCCCATCTTTCTTGAAGGTATAAGTGTTGTGATATCCATCATGCTTAACTCGCCTATCGTACAACCAAGGTCGTCCCAATAGTACTTGACACGCATCCACGGGAATAACCTCACACCATAATTCTTCTGAATATTTGTTCCCAATAGAAAACTTAACGAGACACTTGTGATTCACTTTGACTAAATTCCATTTTTTTAACCATGTAAGCTGATACGGCTCCGAATGAGCATGCAATGGAAGACCTAAATTTTCAACCATTGAGGTAGCAACCATATTCTCGCAGCTACCGCTGTCAATAATGATGGTACAAACTTTCCCCTTCGATGTGCATTGTGTGCGAAAAATATTATTTCGAGCCACTTCTTGTCATCATCTGATCGGTCATAGGCGTGTTGAGAACACGTCATGTAACAAAGCTCTCCCTATCTCGGATAAAGAATTTGATCTCTTCTTCTCCGTCGTCTACATCATACATGGCATCGGTCTCCTCAACAATGGCCACCACTTGTTTATTTGGGCAATCACATTTTAGGTGACCAATTCCTTGACACTTAAAGCACCGTAACGAACTCGGTGGGTCCGGAAGGAA
Source organism: Chrysanthemum lavandulifolium (assembly GCA_022545495.1). Taxonomy (NCBI): domain Eukaryota; kingdom Viridiplantae; phylum Streptophyta; class Magnoliopsida; order Asterales; family Asteraceae; genus Chrysanthemum; species Chrysanthemum lavandulifolium. The sequence continues at coordinate 3,647,719 of CM040239.1, read as the reverse complement.
CGGTTGTTGGAGTGGAGGACTCGGCTTTGATTGGGCGGTCTGGTGGGAGTGGAAGTTGGGCGTGAAATCTGACTAGAAGAGCCAAAGCGTGTAGTTGTTTTTGGTTTGCCAATAATTGTTTTTCTACTTGTAGTGCTAGTCTTCAAACATCGGAGAAATAATGATATCTTGTTGCAAATACACTATATCGAAATATCGGATCAAGACAACCCAAAAATGTGCTATAGTCCGTTTCTTCGTCTTCGTCAATCCCATAACGCATCCGAACATGTTCAAACTCAGCAATAAACCCTTCAACTGTTAAGGTTTTTTGTCGGAGTTATGAAATTCTAAAAGGAATCTTGTTTGTGAGTGCGGTAAAACTTTTTTCCATTAGGCGCTTCATCTTAGCCCATGACTCTACCCGATGTGTACCCTCCGGTGCCGCTTATTTCGCAAATGATCCCACCACAAGGAAGCGGACTTTTTAATCTAATAGCAACTAGTTTTACCTTGATATGCTCGGGCGTCTCACGAAGATCAAATATACGGTCCACGGTACGTAACCAATCAAGAAAATCATCCGGGCACAAACGTCCTTCAAACTCTGGGATCTCGGTTCGAATATCCAACGATCGGATAGGATCTACAGTTGGTGGAGCTGGTGTATGATGACGGTGTGGTGATGGTGAAGGCCGACGATGTCGTGCACGAGGGTTCGGTCGGCGTTGTGGACGCTGGTGAAAAAAAATTTCAAATTCATCACCTTTGTTTTCATCTTCTTCCACGGTTGAATCGCTTGATGTGTCTTCAAACTGTCTCTCATACCTATTAAAAGGATTGATTTCGAGTTCACGAACCCGTTGACGAAGTCTTTCAATCTCAATATCACGAGGATACGTTCTTCATGTTCGTTGCCTCCGGTGGCGAATCTACGATCTTGGCGACGATGATCTCCGTTCTCCGACATCTTGAGATTTCCTGAGCTCTGAATACCACTTGATACGGATTTGAATAAAAGCGGACAAGATATCATAGGCTAAACCTAACGACGATGACGTTTGGCCAACCAAGTCGTCAATCGACGGTCGAACTCCGGCCAACCGGAATGTTCTGTTAAACACAAAAAACATGGTTTAACGATGAAAGAGATTTCTTTATTTCAATTAACAACCCAACCTTTGATTTACAATAAGTTTAAATAAGCAAACAACTTGTAAAGAAAGAAACGACCAAATAGGAAAATATCCCACAAAAGAAGGAAACAAATAATCTTCAAGAAACATGAAATAACTTAATCAAAATAGGTTGGATTGGATCTTGTAAAATTGGTGTCGACCTAGCCACTTTCAACTAGCCCTTCAGGGCTTGACGAGCTTCCCGAGGGTTCTTCTATTGGGCTTGAATCCGTATCAGAGTCGATATCTTGCGTGCAGTGCATCAAATTATATGTAGTGATTAAAACTGGTTTTAGTGAACGTTGACACGTTGTTGCTTTAACTTTGGATTCCAAATTACTTTTAAGGGTGAAGCACTTTAAATGCATTGGGTTGATTTTTCCCGTAATTTAGTTTATGAGTTTTCTAAAATCTGATTATGTGCTTCAAAGCTTGTTGAAATGTACCAAAATAAACCCTCCTTGACTGTGGACGTATGGTCCGGACTGAGCCAGGAATGGGTCAGGCCCGGCAAATGCGGCCCACTCTACGCCTAAACCCTAATCCATGCCTATATATACACACGCAGGTTATCTCTAACCCTAATTCATATGGGCTACACTACGCGATACTAACTTGACCGTCGGAGGTGGACCCGGGCTCTGACCTCGGGTCCACTCCTATGAGTTCTCTTTGTTGACGGTCTACTAGGGCTCGAGAAGGCGACTAACGGCCAGGAGAGTCGTTGAATCTAGTCGCGCGGATTATGCTTCAACATTGACACAACGAGTGAAGCCTTTTAGGTGGTGGTTGTTTGTTCAAGTTTAAGATTATCAATTTTGGTAACAAATTTGATTCATGTGTATCTCTTTCACCTAATTGAGTTTACTATGACAAGGAATTATATTTTAATGAAGCTCGTCATGGAACAAGTTTTTGAAGAAGATACGATGTCAAATAAGAAGAAATGTAAGATTGCATTGCAATGTTTAGTAGTTATTGTATTAAGTTTTATAAACTTGTGCCATTGTGTTTGTGGTAGGGTTCACAATGAAACATAAAAATACCATATTAATTTAAATAAATTTGAAAGTACTCATTTTGTTAAATAAATTTTAAAATTGCTATAGTTAGCCAAAAAACTCATTATTTTACAAACTTGACGTTCATGTGTTATATATGATTAGAAATCCAAATATTACATTAATTGTGGATCATGTCAAATTATTCAAATTTGTTAGTGTCGTTCTATGTACATAAAGTATGAGTCATTAAGAATAATATTGTATCCATGTCGTCTAACGAGGGTTATGTGATTTAAAATTGATACAGAAATATTTTTATAAGATGTCAAGTTTTCTTTTAGTATACTTACCTAATCACAAAAAAAATATATACGGAAATGAATAGTAGAAGTGAATAGTAAAATTAAGATGATGAATAGTAACTTGAAAATAAGAATTTTTACAATTTTCTTACGTTTTTATCCGTTTTTCGTACATATTATATGTATAAAAATGGATGAATATAGATAAAAACAGAAGAAAAACGGACGAAAACATGAGAAAAACGGACGAAAATGGATAAAAACATGTGAAAACATATGAAAATGTGAAAAAACTGACAAACGGAAGAAAACAGATAAAACGTGAGAAAAATGGACGAAAACGTTTAAAAATGAACAAAACCGGATAAAAGCGTATGAAAGCGGATAAAAACGTATGAAAACGTGAAAAAAATGGACGAAAACGGGTAAAAGCGGACGAAAACGTGTAAAAACAGACGAAAACGGATAAAAATAGACGAAAACGTAAGAATAGTCTAGTGAGGACTAACAATGCAAATATTTTAACTCAATGAGGACTAACGGTGCAAATAATGTTATTGTAAAGGACTAACTGTGAAAATAGTAAACGATCGTTAGTCATCAAGTACATAAAATAGTCAAAATTAGAAAGTTTGTTGATATATTATAAATAAAAATAAAAATTGACCGCACATAATTACAAAAGGTGGTATGTTTACTACATTTTGGTGGTATTATCCCTTAAACATAATGTTTTGAAACCCGGTTCGACCCAGGTGGTTCAACCGGTTGAACCATTCCGGTCGAAAAAAAGGTCAATTTAAACCGGGTCAACTCGATGGGTTTGGTCGAAAAAACCGGTCAAATTAAACCGGATCAACCCGCTGGGTTTGAAGCTTTCCCGGTCAATCCGGTTTTTGATGTGTATTAATATTTTCCTTTTGAAACATATGTGTTTTAATAGTTGAAATTACTCATAATTAATTGTTTCAACATTTCATTTTTTAATCTTTTAACATTTCACTTTCTTAACTTTTCACTTTAATCAATTTTGTTTTATAGATAGTATAAATAATAATTACATCACTTAACGTGCATGTTATTTTTTGAGTCATGAAAACATGTGAATAACTCATATCCTATAAAAGAAAAGACGTTACTTTTTGAGAATGCTCAAACTTTACATTACATGTGCATCTTTTTATTTGAAGACGATAGTCTCAACTTGGAATTTAGTGGAGAAGATGAATTTTGTGGAGAAGATGAATAATTGTAACAAGGTAATTCACTGATAAATAAGAATATAATATAATATTACAATAACATATACTCATTTTATTCATTTATTTTACGCACGACCTCTTGATTATAATTTAGAGTCCGAAGAGTTGGAGGAAGAGGTAATAGAGATACAAATATACTACATATATGAAACCATGGTATAAAGTACGATTGATTATCCTTATTATATATACATGTTCGCGTCTTATGTTTTAATTACAAATTCAAAAGGTTTACGAATTTAAGATGTTTCTTGATAGCCTCAACAATGATGATGTGGTAGTTGTACCACACGAAGATGGTCAAGCTACTATTGGTGATACCAATGATCTCTCCACTTCTATTTCATTGGCTAAAGATTTTGAAAATAAAGATGTTGCAGCTAACGATGCATGTTAATAGTTGGCATATTTGCGTTTATGGCAGATTACATTTCATTTTGTAATGACGTTTGTCTTTAACTTTTGTTTCAAAGAAGCTATCTGTAAGACTTCTAATACTAATCAAGAGATTTTAGCTGTTTCAACTCACCAATACTATCTGGAAGACTTCTAATATCTGTAGACCACAAACTTAGCTCCTCTAGACATCCTAACAGGTTAAGATCTTTGGGTGCCTCTGGTATACTGCCTTCAAGTGTAAGCTTTCTTATACCTTGTAAATTACAAATGCTTCTTGAAAAGCTCTCAAGGTTTGTGCAAGGACACAGACCTATAGAAATAAGCCCTTCAAGATTTCCAAACGATGAAGCTGGATCTTCTTCATAATAACATTCAAACAGAAACTTTGGAGAATCATTGTCAGAGTGCAATGGGCAAACATCCGTGGGTTCTGCAATCAGATGTAACTCAGATAAAGAACCAGCCTCAGGTGCAAACCATTTGTCAAACAAAGAAGACTTAAACCTCCCACAACCACTTAAGTCTAAGAAGGCAAGATTTCTCAGACATCCAACGGGAGCATTAATTTTTACCAAATTATAACAATTTTCAGGAGTTAACCATTTGAGATTTGGAGTGAGCCCAAGGTCAAGGATCCTCAACTTTGAATGACTGAGCATGAAATATTGGAGCTTTAGACAATCATCAGGCATTTTAAGCTCTACCAAGTCATTACAGCCTTCGAGTATTAGCGTCACAAGATTCGGAATACTCCCGAGGTGAAGGTTCTTTAACTTTGAAAGACTGAGTTGGAAATGTTGGAGCTTTAGACTATCATCAGGCATTTTAAGCTCTACCAAGTCATTACAACCTATTAGCCTCTCAAGATTCGGAGCATTCCCGAGGTGAAGGTTTTTCAACTTTAAATGACTGAGGTCGACCATTTCGAGCTTTGGACTTTCACAAGGCATTTGAAGTTCTACCAAATCATTACAGCCTTTGAGTATTAGCGTCTTAAGATTTGGAGTATTCACGAGGTGAAGGTTTGTCAACTTTGAATTCTTGAGGTCGAGATATTCGAGCTTTGGAGTTTCAGCAGGCATTTGAAGCTCCACCAAATCATTACAGTCTTCGAGTACTAGCTTCTTAAGATTCGGAGTATTCATGAGGTGAAGGTTTGTCAACTTTGAATTCTTGAGGTCGAGATATTCAAGCTTTGGACTTTCAGCAGGCATTTGAAGCTCCACCAAATCATTACAGTCTCCAAGTACTAGCTTCTTAAGATTCGGAGTATTTATGAGGTGAAGGTTTGTCAGCTTTGAATGATTGAGGTCGAGATATTCGAGCTTTAGATTTTCAACGGGCATTTTAAGTTCTACCAGATCCTTACACCCTTCGAGTATAAGCATCTCAAGATTCGGAGTTTTCCCGAGGTGAAGGTTTGTCAACTTTGAATCAGTGAGGGTGAGATATTCGAGCTTGGAATGATGATCAGCAGGTATATGAAGCTCTACGAAATTATAACAATGGTAAATAGTCAACTGCTCAAGATTTGGAGCCAACCTAAGGTCAAAGGTCTGTAATTTTGAATCCTTGATGGTGAGGAACCTTAGCTTATGAAGAACCTAACATAAGTACAAAAAACAATTAATATGGGTGCAATGCCAAACCAATAAATATATAAGATCATAATGAATGATGAAAAACAACAAATTAACCATTATTCTACCTTTCCTTCTACATCTTCCCAAAGTTGAACAATATTGCTCTTATCCATTTCAATTCCAACAAGATGTTTTCCTTGAAATGTATTCGGTAAACTCGAAAAAGGAAATCCATACCAACTCATAAATCGTAAGGAACTTGGAAGGTATTCGCTAACTTTATCAAATTCAACAATGTTACTCTTAGAATAATAATCCTTATAGAGATTCATATAAACAAATTTAAGATCCTTCATTTTTGCTAGACCTTTTACTGCAATTTCAACACAGAAATCATCTGAGTCTAAGTATACACATTTAGTTGCTTGGGTACCCTGAAATCGAAAAAATAAAACCACTTAATTTTTGTCGGAACCCTAAATTTCCAAAACGCCCAAAATCACAGAAAAATTATCAAATTCAGAGTGAATGAAGATGATATAACGCGTAATGAATGATAACTTGATTCGAATTAATGAATTTTTGAATGATATTACAGACAGAAAGTGAATTTGGGGGAAACTTTTTAGAGAGACACACAAAGAGGAATTGTTATGTGTTTTTTATAAGAAAAGTGACGGTAACTTATTAAATAAGTTAAACTAACAGTAGAAATTGTGGACCAAACCCGAATGAGTCTTTCATTTAGACCAAACTCATAAACTTTTTAAAATTATTGGACCAAAAGTTAAAATATCTGACAAACCAGACGGACCAAAAATGTAGTTAACTCTCAGTTTAATTAAATCATACTAGCTTGATTCTTACCAGGTCATTAGTCAATATATCTTCAATTTCCTCATTAATCCACAATCGGCTATGTCTTTGAGGTTCATCGGGGTGTGACCGACGAACAATATTCCTACCCATTTCTTCTAAATGATCATGCATCCCCAAGGACCCAAATAAAGAAATAGTTATAAGAGATTTCTGCTCAAGAACTCTTAAACCAACTTCAGCATGAAATTCACGGCTTTCAAGCACTCTAATTGCATTCTCTTTCTCCCAACCTTTTAGTATGCATGCAACATCTAAGAATATTTCTTTGTGATCATTATCTAGACCATTAAAGCTTATTTCCAATCTATCCATAGTTCTTGTTAATGGAATGGTTTTTAGTCTTTCTATAGCATCTACCCAGTAAGGTTCACTTTGACCACAAAGAAATGAACCCAAAACTTTAATCGTTAAGGGAAGACCATGAGCATATTGTACAACTTGTCCTGATAGCTCTTCATACCTTCGAGTTGGAATCTCTCTTCCAAACGCATACCTACTGAAGAGGCAACCCGCTTCCGCTTGAGATAACAAAGTCACATTATGAATCAAGCTCACTCGGTGGGCTACCAGCACCTGCTTCTCTCTTGTTGTAATTATAACTCTACTTCCCGGCTTAAACCAATTAAGGTCACCGGCTAACACCTCAAGCTGGTCTTTATGATCGACGTCATCAAGAACAACAAGTACCTTTCTACCACGTATCCTCCTTTGCATCATACTTTTACCGCCAGAAACACTACTTACTTCAATGTTTTGATCCTTTAAAACATCGAAAAGTACTTGTTTCTGCAACTTCTTTAGACCCTCCGAAGAGGCTTTTGAAACTTCCCTGATGTTTTCAATAAAGCTTTCACCTTCGAACTGAATGGATATTTGATCAAATATAGCTCTTGCCAAAGTTGTCTTCCCCGCACCTCCCATCCCCCATATCCCTAGCATGCGAACATCGCCAACACCAGGTTCTAAGGTTGAAATTACTTCTTTTACACGGGTCTCCATGCCTATTAAATCTCCATCACTGCTCGAATTGATGAAACTTAACTCTACTGAAATATTTTTAATGATTTCCTGTATGAACTTAGCTTCATGCCTACACGTTAAATAAAGATTCAATTAGCTTGTGAAAATTCCCGAACAATTTTTAGATGTTTAATACTGACATACAATAATACATGAAGTAAATGGTGATATAAGTATTATATATGATTAATATAGTTATATAGGTGAAAACTTATCTGTGGTTTCATACCACGGGATTGTAAGTTTGACAACAGTGTGTTAAAGAATGACAAACTATGTGCTCTAAGAGGTTGTTTGCTAAATATGATGAAGAAATTTACTCACCCATTAGCAATGCTTTTCAACTCAAACCCAGCCAAATCAGATGCTTCTTTCAAAGCCTCTCTCCATTTTCTTGCAGCTTCTTCCTCTTTATGTTTTGCAAATGCATCTCCAACAGCCCCAGTTTGTTTGCGTACTTCAGTGGGCTCCACATCATAGAACACGGGATAAGCGGTATGCCCAAAACCTTTCCGGCATTCCATAATCTTAACAAGCTCTTCCAAGCACCAAGATGAAGAAGCATAGTTCTTGGAGAAAATAATAATGTCAAATTTCGAGTCTTCAATGGCCTTAATAAGCTCATCACTGATCATTTTACCTTGCTTAATATTCTCATCATCCTTGTATGTTTCAATACCTTTTTGTGTAAGAGCAAAATAAAGATGATCAACAAAGTTCTTTCGAGTGTCTTCGCCTCTAAAGCTTAAGAAGACATCATACTTAAAGCTGTTTTGAATAGATGAAACTGAAGTAGAAGCCATTGGAAGTTTGGTTGAAAGAGTCTGTGTGAAAAAAGTGTTTTGTGTTTGTGTTTGTGGAATGATGAAGTTGAGAAACAAAAACCACTCATATGGTCTTTTGGTCAATAAAAAAAATATATATAGATTAACGGTTTGAATTTTCAAACCAAATGACCAATACACACTGAAAGTGATTGTTGGTGTGAAAACAGAATATTGCATTATTCCCATTTGGAAATAAAAGCCCATGATTTAATTTGGTCAAATGACGATGTTTCCTACTTGAACATAAGATGCATCTACGATCCTTCTTTCATTCACTTCTTCACATTATGACAGAATAATTAATCTACATTTTTTGTATAAGTTTTGCAATAATAACTTTAATTATTGTAATTGAAAAATTATTCTTCTAATTACTTGTCTAAATGATATAACTACTTAAACTTCAAATGAATAAATCATATGAAAATCTGCTATCGTGCAAAATTAAATTGTTATTCACTTGCATTTTGTGGAGTATTTCTAAACATTGATAGAGGCCAATAATTTGCAATAAGAAATTTCCTCTTTATCTGTAATAGGGGACCATTTTTTTAACATTCAATTTCATTACCCTACAGGCCTACACCAATAATATTGCTTCAATCAATTTTCTTATCTATTACAATAATACTCATATATCATGGAAAATTCTTAGCTAGTTGGTCATAAAGTCTCTAATGAAGATTATCCTCAAAATTCCTAGCCATATTGGCCGACAAAAATATGTAAATATATATGAAAATTCTTCACATAGACTTTTTTTGACTAGCATTATTTCTAACTTCAATATAATATTAATATATAAGTATTTTCAATGACAAGCACAACTTAATGCCATATTATAAATCCTTATGATGTTGATAATAATATTAGGGAGAATTGCATATATACCCACTAAAACTCGAATATTTGCGTATTTTTCCAATCTGAGTTTTCAATCGTGATATCTGATCTGAGTTAAACGTGTTTTGGGTATATATACAATTTGCAAATTTTAGTGGGTATATTATTAAGTCTTTTAATAATTGGTAGGATGTAATGGAAACACGAATGAAAAATATTATCACAGCGGAATGAAAAATATGTCTTTGTGTATGATTAAGGACCATTTGGTTATTAGCATTCAATTCCAATAAATTTGACGCAATAGATTTTCTTGTGATTTACAATGATACAAGAATACTTTGCAAAATTCTATAGCTAGTTGGTCATAAATGATGTAATGATAAAAGAAACATCCTCAAAATTCTTAGCCAAGTTCATCCAAAAATCTGTTTATGAAAAAAGACATATCTTGGAAATTTCCTTGTCGTTTCTCAATCTAACTTAATGATATTATAACACAATAAATATTGAACTATTAACCATAAAGTTTATCAATGATAGTTAAAACTTCATTCGAATGCATAACTTGTGTTGTAATTGGAACTTGTTTATGATATAAGATAAATTATATAAACCTTCATTGGATTTATGTAGCATGAATTACCATCACAAACATCTTTGTTAAATTAAACAACAATATACTCTAACTTCATATTTAAATGATTTAAATTCCTCATAGAAAATAAAAATAGCACATATGATATTTTACACCACATATTCCTATTGACGACAAACGATCTTTCAAATATTTTATACATTTGAATAGGCTCTTATATTTCTCTAGCACGTTACTGGAGGGCCTTGCCACTTGTTTAATTTCGTCTCATTGCAATTAATATGATATTTTTATATGTCTAGAGCATTGACCCAAAAATTGTTGGAAATGTATATATTTATAAATACGTGTATGTCCGAATTCGAACTCGTGTGCGGGATTGCATAGCATTCTGAATGAGAACTAAAGTTAATAATTAATGTTAATTGATTGCGATTAATTATTATACAAAACTCGACTAACGATCGTTAAATATTTAACGGAAATGACTAATGACCGTTAAATGTAAAAGGAGAGAATATATGGTAAATAATCTTAAAATGGAAAAGATATGGGAATTCTCTTTTCTCCCCTAACTTGTTCCCAAAGATTTGTAAATATTATATAAACAAAGGCTAGGGTTAATGTTTTTCATAGCTTTTGTGCACACAAATTAACCTAAGTTTTCTTTGTTCTTTCTCTTGCAAATAATCGGCCACAATACCCTTTAGGGTGTTTGGTTTTGTTTTTCTAAAACAACGTTTTGTAGATCTAGCAATCTTTTAATTCGTTTGTTAATTCGTGTATGCAAGAGCGTGGTAGTAAGACACTATTCTTACATCAATTGGTTTGAGTTAAAAAGCGATGAGGATAACTCGTTAAACCACTTTGTCACATCCATTGAAGAGATCTCTTGAATTGCAAGAGTCGTTATGCAATCTTCGATTAATTATTTATTTGTTATGATCTTTAGTCTTTCATTTGTGTCTTATGTGGTGTCTATATGATTTTGTTGTTTTCATATATCTTAAACTCAACATTGGCATCACGAGCCTTGTAAAACAAGTAATTAATTACTGAAACACATAAAATAAAATAAACATTATTGTGTTATTACATGTATGCGTAGATCTAGGGTTTTCAAAACCTAAACCCTAATTTTTTTTAGGGGGGGGGGGGCGTTTTTTTGGTGCCCTAATTAGGGTTTTGTAAAATTCAGTTTTAATTGGACTAGAAACCCTAGGTTGCATGCAATTTTATTTGTATCGCGTAACTCTGTTTAATTGCATTAATTGTTAAGTGTGATTTATATCCATGATAATTACATGCATGTTTTATCATGGATCTGCTTTTATTGTATGTTTTACTTGGTTAAGTACGTGATATACACTAAATATTATGACAGATCTAAAATTGGGGAAGACCTCAATTATTATCATTAAATCAATTATGTGCTATGTGGTATGTGTTTGATTTCGACTCACGCAATCGATGAATCGATGCATGTGGCTCACTTTGTACATTGCTGAAAACGGGTGAGAGTCTTAATTAAACATATACATATTGACAGATCTATAATTGATTTTTTAATAGGATTTATCAACAAAGTTTGCATGCGGCTATTTGATGTGCATGACTTATTATTATGTTATGCATTCATTGTTTATTTATTTATTTTTTAAATACTTGCTTGTTTGTTATGTGTAACAAGGGTATTTAAAAAAAAAAAAAAAAAAAAAAAGCGGCCTAAACAATGGTGAAACATGTATTTTTAAGCATAGTAATCGTAAACGTTTAATTGATTATTTTTTGCACAAAATAGTTAGAACGGCGCACCCATTAATGACAAACTATGTGATGCGTATAAGGAGTGTACACATTAAATTGTGACCTTAAAGAAGAGGGTTTTTAATATGCTTCGCGCTGACCTGATTCTCCGCTCGTTTGTGCGTCTTAATGGAGCTACCAAGTATTCCTATATGTGTGCATAAAATCTTAAGGGTGAATTGCTTTAAATTCTACACGCCACTTTTGTGGTAATTATCCGAATAACTTGGGTCTGATGACTCATGCAGTAGTAGGATATAGTGGTATCCAATACCTCGATTAAAGTTTGATGATGAAAAGCTTAAATCATTAAAACAAGGATATAAATGTTTTAATAAAACCTATGCTACGAAGATGAATGCATGACATCTTTGTACATATTTGATTTAACATCAAAATTATTACCCTTTAATTTAAGTTATATGCCATCCAGCGAAACGGAAACACCTAAGATTACCTTTTAAATCCCAGAAATCTAGGAATTGCAATTGAAATTGGTAATTGAGGAAAAGCTCTACCATTTTGTATAAAGTTCATTACTAGCAGATCAACTGACGTGATGAGATTATGACAATTTGGATCCTAGTTTTCAATAATAATTAATTGGTTATATGAATATGAACCTTGGGTATTTAATTATTTATTGAAAAGGAAAATTATCAAAATACTAATTATGGTTTTTTTTGAACTTTTTCTGTAGATGGCTCATCAACCTGAAAACACTATAAGCTTAATGAGTTCTGCTTTCAAAGATATGATTGGAAGAGACAAACTGACTGGCCCTAATTTCAATGATTGACATCGTGCACTTAGGATCATCCATCGTGTTGCCAAAAGACTTGAGATTTTGACTACACCTCTACCTAATGCTCCTCTCGACACGGCTATTGCTCTTGAAAAAGAGGAGTATCTTGTTGAATATGAGAAGCATAATGATGTGGCGTGTCTAAAGCTTTTGGGGATGTCTGCTCAATTGCAAAAACAATTTGAGCACTATCCGCCTATGAGCATGCTAGATGAACTCAAACGAATGTTTGAGAAGCCACCAACAGCTGAACTATATGAACTTATTGAAAAGATTCATAGCTGCAAGCAGGAGGTTGGCAAATCTGTCTCCGACGACGTCCTCGAGATGAAACATCACTTGGACCAATTGGAGAAGCTCGGCTGTGGTTACTCCCAAGATGTGTGTGTCGGCCTCATCAATCACTCCCTTAATCAGGAACGATTTGGTGATTTTGTGCTACAATATAACATGCATTGCACGGGGAAGACAGTGAATGAGTTACATGCGATACTTGTAGACTTCAAGAAGAGATTTCCAAAGAAGGCTCCTACACCTGATTTACTAGCAATACAAGGTGGTAGGGTGAATAAGCCAAAGCCTCAAGAAGATAAGAAATGGAAAGGAAAAGGAAAGGGGAAACAAGTTGTCATCCCACCAGCTCCTAAGAAGAAATCTGCAAAGAAAAAGGAGAATCCTAAGAAGGATTTAGCTTGCCACCACTGTAACTCACCAGGTCACTGCAAGTGGAATTGTCCAATATATCTGAATGAGTGCCTTCAGAATAAAAATAAGATTGTGCCTAGCTCATCAGGTATTTTTATGTTTGAATTATTTTCTTTTCCTCATAAGCAAAATTCTGGATTTATGATACGGGATGTGGTACTCACATCTGTAATACATCGCAGGACTTAGAGAGCAAGGAAGGCGGCTCGTGGAGAGAGATACTTGTCTGTTGGAAATGGAAAGCGTGCGGTTGTCAAAGCCGAGGACTTTTGATTTAGTGTTGCCTTGGGCTTAATTTTGGAACTAAATAATTGTCATTATGCACCTCCATTGTTAGGGTGTTATTTCAATTTCTTTGTTGAAAGATATTGGTTTTGTGCACACTTTTACCGATTATGGAATTTGGTTTCTTTTAATAATGTTTTTATTTTAATGCAATTCCTATGCTTGGTGTGTTTGAAATTGATATGGATGGTTGTGTATGAAATGAAAATAATTCGTTGTATAGCATTAGCAATAAGAAGAGCAAGTCTAACTATGACTCTTCTTATCTTTGGCATTGTCGCCTTGCCCGTATAGGCAAGAACGCATGGAAAAGCGCAACACGAAGGGCTTTACAAGCGTTCGATGATGAATCATTTGACAAATCACGAGTCTTGCATAGGCGGGAAGATGACAAGGAAACCTTTTTCACCACAAGTGGAAAGGGCTTCGATCTACTTGGATTAATACACACCGATGTGTGTGGTTCACTTAGACATGTGTCAAAGCGTGGTGCTACCTACTTTAACCTTTACGGATGATTTGATCGTTACGGTTATGTTTATTTACTTAAACATAGACATGAAGTCTTTGAAACATTTAAGGTTTTCAAAAGTGAAGTAGAATTACAACTCGGTAAGAAGATTAAAGCTCATCGATCTGATAGAGGTGGTGAGTATATAAGTCAAGAGTTCAAAGATTACTTAGCTGAGTGTGGAATTATCTAGCAACTCACACCTCCTTATACACCACAACAAAATGGTGTATCTGATAAGGTTTTAAAATGTACCTTTTTGAGGGGTCGTTTAAGCCCTTATTTGATCACTTTTGTATCCGTTATTACTTAATATCGTTCCTTTTCACTTTTAGGTCTCTTGAAGGCAAATTCTTGTAATAGCACTTATTTGGACGAAAAGGCGCGGATATCTGAAGAAAATGGCCAAAGTCAAGAATCGAGACACTCAAGTTTGTTTAAATACAAGGTGACAACATCATCGCTTAAGCTGCGACGCCGTCGAGCATTTTATGATGGCACGAAGCCAAATTTCTTATTTTCAAGTGGCGATGTCGGGCTTTAAAAGAGTAGACCGTCGAACTCGGACGGCCTAGATTGGATCTAGGCGGTCGAGACTAAAGGGACGGCGTCACAAGCATAAGGTGGCGCGTCGCAAGACTAAAGTGGCTAAGGCGAAACCCTAATGGCGGCGACCCCGGCGTCTCAAATCATAAGGTGGCGGTCGCGATTGTAATATTATATATAGAATCCAAATTTTTGATATTAGTGAGTAGTCTTTTGGAGTAAAACCTAAACCAACCAAGGTGTCTTGTACAAGATTTTAGGGTTCAAACCCTATCTTACATCAAGATAAGTGTTTTACTTCATTAATTCAATTATGACTTCAATTATTTGTGTGTATGCTTGCATGTTCTCCATGTCAAGCTAATTTACTTGTGTGTTTGCTTAGGAATATGAGACTTAATTATTAAATATTGATTGGTTGTCTCTTATCTTAATTGATTAATGATCTAGTAATGCGATAGGTCATTCGTTGTGTAATTAATGCTTGATTAATCTTTGTGAACCTTGGGCTATAGCACTTAGGCGGTTGTAGGCTAAACCATCCAAAGAGTGCCTTAGAGTTAGAGTTTATAAACCTAGAGGGTTTTGTAGGCGAGACCCTTTGGTAAGTTCAAAGAGTTAGGGATAAGCATACCCTATGACTTTAGACACACAAGCGATTAAGAATAAGGGCGTGACAATTCAACCATCAATAGGAGATAATTAAGGAGTAATAAAACCTAAGTGAACACATCTTTAAACTATCATACGAGCACACAATAATTAGACATAGACTACATACACCTTAGATTAGATAATTAGATAAGTAGAGTAATCGGTAGAAATACCAAGCCCCAAATCCAAACCCGAGATTAGTACCTTTCCATTTTCTAAAAACATAAAAAGATAAAAAAAATCTTCCTCAACCCCAACCTTAGCGTAGTAACTTCTCACTAGCATTCCTATTCCCTAGAGAGCGATATCAATACCCGTGGCTTACCCTAATACTACACTACAACGATTAGGTTCACTGCCTAGGGTGTTATAAAACTTACTCGAAGAAAAGGAAACTCCTTTGACCCCGAAGGACACGTGTAGCGTTATCAGTATCTGAAAGGAGAAATCGTACTTTACTTGACATGGTACGATCAATGTTTGAACTTACGAATCTTCCTTTTACTTTTTGGGATTATGCCCTTGAAACTGCTATTCGCATTTTGAATATGTGGTGGACATAAGAGCTATTAGGGTTCTCATAGCTATAGCTGCACACTATGACTATGAGATTTGGCAAATGGATGTCAAAACCGCCTTTTTGAATGGTCGTCTAGATGAAGACATCTATATGGCACAACCTGAGGGGTTTGTGAATCCACTATTTCCTAACCGTGTATGCAAGCTTAAAAGGTCCATTTATGGACTAAAGCAAGCATCAAGGCAATGGAATAAAAGATTCGATGGAGAAGTCAAATGTTTTGGATTTACTCGGAATCTTGATGATCCATGTGTATATTATAAAGCTAGTGGGAGTCATGTTACTTTCCTTGTTCTGTATGTCGATGACATATTAATCATGGGACATCATATACCAAGTCTAAATGAGGTGAAAGCCTATCTTGGTAAATGTTTCTCGATGAAGGACTTAGGGGAAGCAACATATATACTCAGAATCAAGATCTACAGGGATAGATCAAGGCGGCTAATTCGTTTAAGTCAAAGTGCTTACATTGACAAAATATTGAAGAGATTCAATATGCAAAATTGCAAGAAGGGATTTTTGCCGATGCAAGTAAAGCATGGTTTGAGCAACAAAGGTTGTGCTTCAACACCTGCTGAGGTGGCACGCATGAAGAAAGTTCCTTATGGTTCGGCTGTAGGATCTATCATGTATGCCGTGCGATGCACAAGGCCTGATGTGGCATTTGCTCAAAACGACGGTCGATATCAACGAGAATCGGGTGAAATTCAATGGGATGCTTTGTTAAACATATTCTCAAGTACCTTAGGGCTACAAGAGATATGTTCATAGTGTATGGGAAATCCGAGCGAAGCATGCATTACGGAGTTCTTGCGATGCATCACGGAAGTGTGACAAAGTTGATCGAAGTCTCGACGGGTTACATATTTGTCATCAATGGAGGTGATGTGGATTGGAAGAGCAAGCAGACAACACTTGCGATATACATTACAAAAGTGAGTACATAGCGGCGTCGAGGCGCCATGGAATCTGTTTGGATAAGGAAGTTTGTTTCGGGGCTTGGTGTTATGCCGTCAATTGAAAATCCGATTAAAGTATATTGTGACAATTCTGCTGCAATTACTTTTGCCCATGAACTGGAGTCATGAAGGGCACCAGACACTATCCTAGACAATATCACTATGTTCGAGAGCAAGTCGAGATAGGTGAAATTGAGTTGCTCAAAGTTCACACAATTGATAACCTAACGGATCCTTTAACGAAGGCCTTACCTGGTGAAAAACTTAATCATTTGTAAACATTATTATTGAAATGAAATAAAGTATTTTGTTATGTTTATTATTCATTTATTATTATGTTATCCTATATTTGCATGTTTAAATCCTTGAATAACTTAAGTTATTCTAAATAGTCCGTTGTCAATCAATAACATGGGACTGATAATGAATTAAGACAAATCTGAGTATTAGTTAGAATATAATTGAAAGTATATTGATGCATAGCATGACTAATTTCAGATGATATTCAATGAATTGAGTATAGGACTTATCCCACCCACATGATGATACTTTATGGATCTTTGTCATTAAGTATATCATGGATATTTATCCTTTGACTTGAGATACCAGAGATATGTCATGGATGTAGTGCATTTTGTGAAGCAATCTAACGTTATACGTAACTGGTAGTTATAAGGATTGTTTTCTGAAGTGTTGCGAAATTTATGATTTCTGCTTGTAGTCAAAACGAGATTTGTTTCCTTTAAATTTATTTTGAAGTATAATACTGTTGGGCCCCTCTTAGGGTTGTTAAGATGTTTGCATGGCCATGCCTAAGGTCTTCTGGAATATGTTCAGAAGAATTTGTAATCTTGATCAATCACATAAAACGAGAAACATAATAGTTAATTAAAAAATGAGTAAGATCCATATTCTTATTAACATGGTATTAGAAACAAAAGGATGAATATGATGATGAATCATCGAAACTTGGTTTTTCTCCAGAAAATCATACACGAGTTGTATCGGGGGCATTGGCGTGTTGCTAGACGCTAACCAATGTCATTACATGTTTTGTAAACATATCCAAGTGGGAGCTGTTGGAAATGTGATAAATTTATAAATACGTGTATGTCCGGATTCGAACTCGTGACCACGAGATTGCACACATTACGAATGAGAATTAAAGTTAATAATTAATGTTAATTGATTACGATTGATTATTTTACAAAACTCGACTAACGATCGTT
The DNA here is from genome assembly GCA_022545495.1 of Chrysanthemum lavandulifolium. Lineage (NCBI taxonomy): Eukaryota > Viridiplantae > Streptophyta > Magnoliopsida > Asterales > Asteraceae > Chrysanthemum > Chrysanthemum lavandulifolium. The sequence continues at coordinate 3,629,762 of CM040239.1, read as the reverse complement.
AAGTATTTAACGGAAATGACTAACGGCCGTTAAATGTAAAAGGAGAGAATATATGGTGAATAATCTTAAAATGGAAAAGATACGGGATTCTCTTTTCTCCCCTATGATGGCCGGCCAAGAGAGGTCATACCAAGCCCACAACCCTAACTTGTTCCCAAAGATTTGTAAACACTATATAAACAAAGGTTAGGGTTAATGTTTTTCATAGCTTTTGTGCACACACATTAACATAAGTTTTCTTTGTTCTTTCTCTTGCAAATAATCGGCCACAATACCCTTTAGGGTGTTTGGTTTTGTTTTTCTAAAACAACGTTTTGTAGATCTAGCAATCTTTTAATTCGTTTGTTAATTAGTGTGTAGAAGAACGTGGTAGTAAGACACTATTCTTACACCAATTGGTTTGAGTTATAAAGCGGTGAGGATAACTCGTTAAACCACTTTGTCACATCCATTGAAGAGATCTACTGAATTGCAAGAGGTACGTTACGCATTCTTTCAGTTAATTATTTATTTGTTATGATCTTTAGTCTTTCGCTGTGTACTCTGTGGTGTCTATATGATTTTATTGTTTTCATATATCTTAAACTCAACAAAAGTATGCCTTAGCTCTTAGAGACTAATTAGACCTGTGCGTAAACTGACTTCTTCAAATGTTGTTATTGATTAATCGGCCCGACTAGGCTATTTTTACAACACTTACTGTATGAAGTATAGTTATTTTTGTATGCATATATATTTAAGAACCTGTTATAAGTTTCCATAATTCCATTTAAGAAGCGTCAGTTTTTAATATCCAAGAGACCATGGGTGTTAGCCTCCTAAGTGAGTTATTTGCAAGAATATTTGAATTTGAATAATACTATCTCAAAAAGTTTGGATCGACGGAGAAACGATGACGACTCCTTCCCCCTGTGTACTCAAACATCCTTCCCCCAAGTACAAGGGCAGATGCAATATTTGGCTGAAGTTGGGATCGAACTCATATCATCATCTTAGATAGACACCGTTGACCGGGTCAATGGTGCGTTTGCGCCTAGGGAATGGTCATAGTAGGGTAGTCGTTGAACATGGACGGAGCCTAACCACAGACTTTTTGTTTTGGTTGGTGGGGAGTCATATCAATTTGAAAACCATACAATATCACCCTAATCCACTTTATTTCCATTAGATATCTAATCTTTCCATGCTCTATTAGTTGAGTAGTTTACACATCTTCCATCATTTGAACACCACGTATACTTATCATTAGATTCTTCATTCAGGCTTGGTATGGGAATTGTTTGGATAATGGGGAAAGCACGAATCCATCCCTCAGGCCAACTCCATTGCCCCTCACAAATCATGTCTTTGAGCTTCATATTGTGATCCATACCAGCTTGTGTCGCTGCTTCCATAGGTATGAATTTGCTTAGTGGTTCAGTACCCCACCATCTATCATGCCATAGAAATATGTTTGACCCATTGCCCCCTTTATTCAAAACATGTGTTCTCATTTTATCTCTTAGACACATAATTTGCTTCCACCCGTAAGTTGAGCTCTTATCACATTCCACCTCCTATATACTAGCACCTTTCAGCCTAACCACATTGACCCATTTTACTCATAAGGATTATTTCTTGCTAGCTACATTCCAAAGACATAAGAGTTTCATTCCACATTGTCAAGAATATTGTTTCATATGCATGTAGATTCCCATCGTTTTAATTAGTAAAATGAAACTTTGATACAAACCCCAACTATTCAGATTTATTTGTTTGTGAAATAATAACTAGTTTCATTTTGATAATTTAAACATGTTTTGCTTACTTGAACGGAGGTAAAAAAAAAAAGGAAAGATAAATGCTAGAATTGTAAAAGATTTACAAGAAAGATATCTACAATGATATGTCCTCTCTTTTACTATTAAGTTCCCTCTCTTACAAAGTTATAAATAGCGTGAGGCGCGACATGACGGCAAAGAGCTATGGCGATTCACATCATTTTTTAAGGCGTGATTTAAAGCGGTACAAAATATGAAAGTAAAAAAGTGTTATACGTAAGAAATTAAGTCAATTAACTACCTTTGCATGTAATGTTCTTCATTTCTTAAAAAAAAAAAATAAATAAAACATTTTCGAAGTTGAATTTAACAAAATATGTCACGCCTCGCGCCTTACCGCATTTTTCCACACCTCATCTCACGCCACGCCTGAAGCCCAACGCTTGATGCGTGGAGGTCATCACTCACTGCCATGGCGGCGTCATGTGGCCTTTTGAAACTTTGCTCTCTTATATACATCCACGAATAAGCATTTCATGTCATGTGTAGATATGTTTTGTAAAATGTTTGTGGTTTTATCATTTCTAAAAAAAAAAAAAAAAAAAAAAAAAAAAAAAAGGTGTGAGGGTGAACCCAGATCATCATATAACAAAGAGATCACTCATGGGGTTCAAGCTAAGGATCATCAATCAAGGGTTAAAGCTTCTCCAGGTGGTTGTTGAGGAAAGGGTTACGATCCTATCAAGGAGTTGCATCTAGAGGGTCATATACAATAAGCCTTGTGGCCAAAAAGCAAATAAATATATCTTTTAGTAAAAACCTTGTGGCCAAAGTAAAAAATAAATAAATAAACCTTTTAGTAAAAAACCTTATGGCCAAACTGTGAATAAACAAAACTTAAAACAAAGTATCCCCTTTTTAACCGGGTCATCATTTTGACCCTCTTTCTACTCATAGCCTTTGTCACACACTTCATTGGACTGACGAATTTACAAATTCTCAAAATGGCCGACGATTCAATAATCCATTACACAAACCAGCCAAAATGTCAATCTTGACGCCCGATTCGATTTCCGACCGTTCATTCCGTCAATTTTCACCCTATTCAACTCACTCACTCAACTTGTTTCCGTAACAACTATACATCCTTTATTAGCATAAACGATAATGAAATGATCCTTATCACATCCATGTGTCCTAAGAGGTTATTTAACTATCCTGACGCCGAATTTCCGTTTATTAAACTTAGGAGAGTGTTTATAATATTCATACTGTTGATTAGCGGTTCTAAATGTCGTGATTTAAATGCTTTACGTATTGTTGATGCACAAATGTTGGATTGATCAGTGTGAACCTTTGAGGAATTTTAAACTGATATTAGAATATTTTTAAACTAAATTTCACATTTTCTTTTACGGTTTTAAGAATTGACACGTACCATTAGTAACAATGCTTTTGCGTCCAACTTTTATGCATTAGCAGTGTTAAAGAGGCTTCTAGCTTTACTTACCTTGTTACTAAAAAATTCAATATCAAAATAAATATCTTTCTGTTTGAAAAACAAGTTGAAGGACTGCATATGCAATGTTAATCTATTTTGATAATTCTATGGTTAAAAGTGTGAAAAACAGAACTGCTAAACAAAGGAACTTTTAAAATTTACAGAAAACAAAACTTGACAAATCAACAGCAAAGTGCTAAGGTATGGAGCAAAAACAGAAATGAGAGCGTGCACATTTACATAAATAGACTATCAAAATTCATTATAGGTAAGCAAAGCCCGCACCCGTATCCATGCCTTCGAGACCAAATTGATATGAACATTCCACAGTAATGTCGTTTTATTTGATAAGTTCATGTTCATCTCGTGTTCCCAGCTTCAAACTATGTCCAAACATGGATTTTCCCAAATCATTCTCTGATGATAACGTCTTATTCCTGGATAAAAAAATCAGTGAATTTGGTCGAAGTCAATATTTTGACTCAAAAGTCAAATTTTTTAATGGTTCACCATTTTGTCCCATTGTAGAAGATTTTTATGTAAAACAAAACTTGTGTATGATATTAAATCACTTTCAAAACTTTACTGAATATGATTATAACATGATTATCTTCAACATCATGTAAAATCCAATCATGAACACATTTGACTTTCTGAAGAAGTCAACTGTGTTATCTGAACTCCAAGAATTAACTTTTCTAACTTAAAAGATTTAATCTTTTTACAAAAAGTTGTTAACTTTACTCAATACACTTCTAAAGTTACTAACTATCTATACCTTGATTTAATTGTATATATTGTAGACTTGAATCATCAGTCCCGCCTCCTTGTACTTTGATTTAAAGGCCTGAGTAATGGCAAGGATTGATTAAGCCAAGAAAAAACCTTTTTAGTCTTAAGGTATTTGATACGCAGATGATTATCAAGTAAAACTGTTTATTGACTACTTTGACCTTTTAAAGTACTCGACCTAAGGTACCAAGTTACTTCTTACATGAAGGTATTTGAAAAGTATTCTGTTCGGAAATTTATCACCTATGTGTGCTGATTGCTTCCCAGTCAGCGGCCTCCTGACTGAGAATTTTAAAAAGCACAATCATATGAGTAACACATATACTAAGTTCTAAATATGAATTAAAGTTATACGAGTAATTGAAAAAAGGAGAAAGTACCATACAATTGACGCTACCATGCAAAATCAAACTGGCTTCTCTATATGATTGGCTGAAGAATGGTAAGAGGTGTAGGCGATAGATACGTATGTTGATGTTGGGAATACTGTTCTAAAACCATACGACCGAAGCTGCCATGTAAAACCAATGATACGCAGACGTTTCAACTGAAAAATGCTCTGTGGAAGATGACTTATGCCCGTACCTTCTATATTTAACTCTTCTAACTGTTTTAGACTTCCAATTTCCTTAGGCAACTTTTCAACAAGAAAACAGTAGGGGAGATGGAAACATTTCAGACTTTTCATCTGACAGATGCTGTTTGGTATATCTCGTAAAACTATACACTCTGTTAGGTCTATCTCCTCTAAACACTGTAATCGTCCAAGATCCTCCGGTAATTTCTCAAGATGCCAACAAGATTTAAGTCTGATAGCTTTCAGATGCATCAACATACAAATGCTATCTGGAAGATTTCTGATATTTGTAGATGAAAAGAATAGCTCCTCTAGACATTCCTGGTCAAGGTCACGGGGTACCTCAGGAATACTGCCTTCAAGTGTAAGCTTTCTTAAACCTCGTAAACTACAAATACTTATTAAAAAATTATCAAGGTTTGTACAAGCACATAGACCCATCGAAATAATCCTTTCAAGATTCTCAAGCGATGTATTTGGGTCTTCTTTATAAAACATTCAAACCAAAACTTTGGACAACTACTTGTCGAGTGCAGGTAGGCATGCATCTGTGGGTTCTGCAATCCGATGTAACTCAGACCATTTGTTCAACACAAAAGACTTAAACCTCCCACAACCACTTAAGTCTAAGAAGGCAAGCTTTTTCAGATATCCAACCGGAGCATTAATTTCTACCAAATCATAACAATTTTCAAGATTTAATCTTTTGAGATTTGGAGTCAGCCCAAGGTCAAGGGTCCTCAACTTTGAATGACTGATGTAGAGTACTTGGAGCTTTAGACTTTCAGCAGGCATTTTAAGCTCTACCAAGTCATTACAGCCTTCGAGTACTAGCGTCTCAAGATTCGGAGTATTCCCGAGGTGAAGGTTTTTCAACTTTGAATGACCGAGGTCAAGACGTTTGAGCTTTAAACTTTCAGCAGGCATTTGAAATTCTACGAAATCACGACATGCGTAAATAGTCAACTGCTCAAGATTTGGAGCCAACCTAAGGTCAATGGTCCTCAACTTTGAATACTTGATTCTGAGGAACCTGAGCTTATGAAGAACCTAACATAAGTACAAAAAATAATCAATGTTGATGCAAAGACAAACCGGCCAATAGATATATAGGATCATAATGAATCATGAAAAACAGCAATTTAACCATTATTCTACCTTTTCTTCTCCATCTTCCCAAAGTTGCACAATATTGTTGTGATGCATTTCAAGTCCAACAAGATGGTTTCCTTGAAATGTATTAGGTAAACTCGAAAAAGGAAAACCATCCCATCTTATAAATCGTAAGGAACTTGGAAGGTATTCGCTAATTTTATCAAATTGAGCAATATTGCTCTTAAATGAATAATAATCCTCTATGAGATCGATGTGAATAAATCTAAGATCCTTCATTTTGCTAGACCTTTTATTGCAATTTCGACATTGAAATCCGGTGAATAAAAGTCCAGACATTTTGTTGCTTGGGTACCACGAAATAGAAAAATAAAACCCTTAATTTTAGCGGAACCCTATATTTCAAAAGCCCAAAACATTGAAAACATTATCAAATTGAGAGTGAATGAAGATGATATAAAGCGAATTGAATGATAATTCAATTCGAATTAATGAATTTGGGGAAACATAGTCAAACTATTAGAGTTAGAAAATTTGGACCAAACCCACAACGGGTATTTCATTTTAGACCAAACCCGAAACTTTTCAAACTATTAGATCAAAAATGAAAAACCCGTCAAACCACCACAAAGACCAAAAATATACTTAACTCTTAGTTTTATTAAATCATAACTTGATTCTTACGTGGTCATTAGTCAATATATACTCAATTTCCTCATTAACCCACAGTCGGCTATGTCTTTGAGGGTCATCGGGGTGTGACCGACGAACAATATTCCGACCCATTTCTTGTAAATGATCATGCATCCCCAATTCCTTATATTCATCACTTCCCAAATCAGTGATTATAAAATATTTCTTTTTAGAAATAGTTATAAGAGATTCTGCTCAAGAACTCTTAAACCAATATTAGCATGGAATCCACGGCTTTCAAGCACTCGGATTGCTTTGTCTTCCTTCCAACCTACGAGTAAGCATGCAATATCCAAATATTTCTTTATAATCCCTGCCAAGACTATTATAGCTTAATTCCAATTTTTCAAAGTTTCCTCCAACGGAATTGTTTTAGTCTTTCTATGGCATCTTTCCATTCAGTTTCATCTTTACCACATAAAATGAACCCAAAACTTTGATAGTCAATGGAAGACCGGCCGCATAACGTACAACTTGCCTCGATAACTCTTTGTAACCTTCAATTTCAATCTCTCTCCCAAATGCATACCAACGGAACATGAAAATTGCTTCATCATTCGATAACAAATTGACACCATGAATCGAGTTCACTCCATGTGCACGCAGCACTTGCTCATCTCTGGTTGTTATGATAATTGTACTTCCCGGCTTGAACCAATTAAGAACGGTTAACGCCTCAAGCTGTTCTATGTGATCCACGTCATCTAGAACAACTAGAACCTTTCTCTTTGCGCAAGAACTTTTCATCATATTTTTCCGTCGAAACACTACTTACTCTAATGTTATTATCATTTAAAACATCTGAAAGTACTTGTTTCTGCAACTCCTTCAAACTCGACAAAGGCGTTTTGAAACATTTTCAACAAAGCTTTGACCCTCAAACTGAATTGATATATGATCAAAACAGCTCGCCAAGGTTGTCTTCCGCACCTCCATCCCCATATCCCTAGCATGCGAACATCATCAACTTTGGTTTCTAAAGATGAAACAATATCATTTATTCGGGTCTCCATGCCTACTAATTTTCCATCAACATCCGAGTTAATGAAAGCGACTCTAGTGATATCTTTTCAACAATCTTTTGGATAAATTTAGCTTCATGTCTGTATGTAAAATAAGATTCAATATGCTTGTTAAAAATCCTACTTGAACAATCAAATCTGGATAATAACACGTACAATTGTATATAAAGTAATGGCATAGAATCAGCTGGGTTTAAGGTAAATTTTTTCCGGGTCAAAACAGGTTGGGTCTACCCGCAAACACTTCCCTTCAACATCTAACTTATAACATACTCGTTTAAATTAATTAAAAACTTCTTTTAAGGTTATATGTAACTACAGAAAATAGTCTTAAGTTTGTGAATAAAAAACTGCTTTAAGGTTGTATGCATTAAAAAGACACCATGTTAAAATATAAATAGTTATTTACCCATTTGACCCGTTTGAGAAGAAACATGTTTTTTTGAAAGCCATTAATTATGTATATATAAATAAAAGTAGCAAGTAGTTAATAACAACAACCCTGAAACTACAGCTACATTGGAACCCACCGAAATCATTCAATCGTAGATAAAAAAGAAGTAAAATCAAAGAATGTTTCCTAGACATGAAGAAATTTACTCACCCATTAGCAATGCTTTTCAACTCCCAGCCAGCCAAATCAGATGCTTCTTTCAAAGCCTCCCTCCATTTCCCAGCAGCTTCATCCTCTTTATGTTTTGCAAAAGCATCTCCAACTGACCCACTTTGTATGCGAACTTCAGTGGGCTCCACATCGTAGAACACAGGGTATGCGGTATGCCCAAAACCTTTCCGGCATTCCATAATCTTAACAAGCTCTTCCAAGCACCAAGATGAAGAAGCATAGTTCTTTGAAAAGACAATGATATAAAATTTTGAGTCTTGAATGGCTTGGATAAGCTCATCACTGATCATATTCCCTTGCTTGATTTTCTCACTGTCTTTGTATGTGTAAATGCCTTTATTCTCTAGAGCATGATACAGATGATCAACAAAGTTCTTTCGAGTGTCTTCGCCTCTAAAGCTTAAGAAGACATCATACTTGAAGCTCTTTTGATTGATTGAACTGGAAGTAGACGCCATAACTTCAAATTGTTGAAAGAAAGCTAGAGGGTTGAACTATGGTGAAAAACGTGTTTTGATGAGAATATGATGTGACAATACGGTAATATCTTCTTTTGAGGATATGAGTGGAAAAGTTATTGCAATTGTCATGTGGTTTCTTGGTGGGTTCCTTCTCATGACATTTGTATTGTACTTTTTTATAGAAAAGTTTTAGTTTCTAAATTTGGCTCTTTAGTTAATCTTATATTTTCTGATCAGAGCATGTATATATATATTGTCTCAAAGTTTACATTATGATCAAGATTTAGAAGCATGCATATAGTCGGGATTATTATTCAGGTTTCGGAGAATAAACTATTTACATAAATTCAAGCTTACTAAGAGTTTCCGTTATTCGTGTCAGCACGAAACCAAAATAAAGATAAAACTTTCTCTCGAAACCCAATCTAGTTGCTCGGGTTTGAATATTCTTGAGACCCCTATTTCTAGTATCTATAAGCTTTTATAGTTTTTCGACATGGTAGTAAGCATTTAAAAACATTTGTAAGCTAGCATACACGAAAGTCTTTCACTAAACATTTACGCAAATATATGCTTTTAAGAAACCTTCAAATATCCTTTACGATTTACAATTCTAGTACCAGGAAACTATTACACAAATATATGATGTCAAATGAACTATGTTACTTGAGAGTTGATATAATCAAACTTCTTTAAAAAAAATTGATTATTTGGGAACTAAAGAACAACGAAAACAAGCTAAGAATTAGAGAACATTGAGATCACTTTGCCAATTGGGTTAATCGAGTTATAAAATGATATTATTATTTAAATCATGGACTCGAGATAATGATAAGAATCGATATCCTATGAGATCATTTAGTGTTAAAAGGCCGGCCGAGCCAAACCCATTTAAAACTATTTTGGTCGAGTTAATCATGTTAGAAAATTTTGTGGACTATTTTAAACATTGATAGAGACCAATAATTGGGAGAATGTAATGGAAGCAGGAATGAAAATATATTACTCCGTACAAAATAAAAAATGTCTTTGTGTACCATTAAGGACCATTTGGTTCTTAGCATTCAATTCCAATATACTTGACGCAATAGATTTTCTTATGATTTACAATAGTACAAGAATACTTTACAAAATTCTATAGCTAGTTGGTCATAAAGTATGTAATGAGAAAAGAAACATCCTCAAAATTCTTAGCCAAGTTCATCGAAAAATTTGTTTATGAAAAAAATATATCTTGGAAATTTCCTTGTCATTCTCATCACTCTAATTTAATGATATTATAACACATTAACTATTGAACTATTAACCATAAAGTTTATCAATGATAGTTAAAATTTCATCCGAATGCATAACATGATAGATTATACAAGGCTTCATTAGATTTATTTGTAACATGAATTACCATCACTAACATCTTTTTTTAAATTAAACAACAATATATTCTAACTTCAAATCTGAATGATCAAATAAAATAAAATAAGTACTTATTATTAGTGGATAAATAGGCCCAAAACCCACAAACCGGGATTTTGGTCTATTTATCCAAATACGAATGATGTTACACCACATGTTCCTATTGACGACCAACAATATTTCAAATATTTTATATATTTGAATTGGCTCTTATATTTCTCTAGAACGTTATTGGCGGCCCTTGCCACTTGTTTATTTTCGCCTCTTTGCAATTAATTAATATTTTTAATGTCTAGAGCATTGATCCAAAAGTGTACAAAAACCCACTTCTTCAAATATTTTTATTGATTAATCGGCCGCCTAGGCTATTTTTACAACACTAATTAGTGTTGTTATTTTTATATACATATTTAAGAACTTGTTATAAGTTTACATTTAAGTATTCGTTTCAACATAGAAATGGTTCTTCCATGTATAATCGTTAAGTGAAGCGAAGTACATAATAGTATGTACGAAACCAAAATACCAAATTTACTCTCGAAGTGAAGAACAATGACTTAGTTATATAAGAATTAAACAAATTAGATGTATTAGTAAACTAATACAGTTGTGATGTTCAACCATTGTGACATTTTACTATATACAATGTTTGAAAAATATATATAATAGAAAGAAGAGGAACATAGAATAAGCTCGAGTGCTATATTAGTAGGACAAAACTTGTTTCACAATTTTAGGAGGGCTTAAATGTATGAGGGTGATACATCCATAAAACCATCCACACAAAAACTACACATTGAGGTGGAAGTAGTAGATTAGTTTTTTGTGGGATCCACTTTCAAAAAAACAATCATCCGCTTCCACCTCAACTTGTGGATTTTTTTTGTGGATGATTTTGTGTGGTTGTAGCAAATTCTTAAATGTATTGCATACATAACTTGTCACTACAATAATAAAGGTATACTAACAATTCACTTTTTTTTAGGGGATGAAATGAATAAGCCTAAAGAGGTTATACCAAGAATTAAGGTAGTGTTATCAAAACTTTGTAATGGGACAGGGACACAAAAGAGTCAAAGACTCATTTCTGTATTAATATTCACACAGATTGTTCAATTTGTTCTTTTTTTAAGGCTAAGCTGATTACAATACAACGAAAATTACCCATTATTTTATGTTAAGGATGTTTCTACGAAGGATCAATGGTGAATGTGAACGTGATCTTTTTGTGTGGAAAAACTTTGGAATGAGATGGGGTCACAAAAAACTCTATTTGTGGAAAAAAGACCCATAAGAATGCTTTTTTACTAGGCTTGTTTTATTTAATCATTCACCATTGTAGTGGTTATAAATCATTCCTTTCCTAAATAATAATTACTTATTTAGTTATTTAAAAATTACCACAATCAATTACTAGACATGCAGACATGTATTATTGCCATCAACATATATAAATGTCATATATGCATAAAACTTTCACTAAGTAGTTAAGAATGGAATATAGCATGTACATTGATATCAGCTATACTACTAGATAATAAGATGAACTCACCTCAATGACTTTCTATAAATTTGTTATCCCAGTAATAGGTCTTCAAAGTTTCAGATGTGGGTAGTTTTTTTTATGTTTTTGTTTACCTAAGTTTCTGGCTTGACATTGCAAGCCGGCTAATCCCAGGAGACTACCTTTTTGGATGGCCTGGAGTCGGCGCATGTGGACCTCCATGGCCACAAGGGATTAATTTTCTCCTCGTTGGATTCGAACCCTTGGCCTGAAAGACTGATATTCTTACCGTTTCGGTTAGATGTGGGTACCAATCCACTAGATTCTGTACAAATGTGGTTCATTTGAACCAATCCACTAGATTTTGTACCAGCATTTTGGCATGAATCTTAATTTCAATATGTTCTTTCAGTTACTCGAAATTCTAAAAAAAAAAATTGGTTTTAAGGTCATGATTAAGGAGCCAATGTATATTTAGTATCGCAATCATATTTAGTACTATTACGAATGAGGCCCATAGAATTTAATGATGATAAGATTATAACAGAACTTATATGTTCAACCTTGGTAGATATAGATGGATGGGTGATTCATTACTATTTTCTTTTATCCCATCATATTATGTATATAAGTTGTCTTATAACTTAATTAATGATAGTTTACCATAGGTTGGATAACGCATAAGAAATGCTAAGTACATATAATGAAAATTGTAATAAGGACATGATGAGCTACTAGAGGTGATAATATATCGTGAAAGTATGCGATAAAAAAAAATATACAAATTAAAAGTGTCAAAGAAAGTATACATTATTGTTATAAGAATGAGAAAACGTTTATGAGCAAAAGAGCACATAATTGTGAAGGTTGTCAAAAGTAATCGATGTATTAAATACAAGAATAGGATGTACTTATTGACTAAAATAATGCCATGAAGTTCGTCTCGTATATGTGATTTATTTATCACATTATCGTAGATATGTGACTTGTTTATCATGTGGGTTAATTTGCTCGTAATGCATTTAATTTGTTGATAAATACTTATATGTGTTTCACAAATAGTACAACCACATGTTTTATTCAAAACTATGATAAATTTGATTGGAGAAATATAAGTTTTAATGTGACGATATACTAATTTATACATATTATTGGATTTTTGAAAAATGTCAAGTGCAAGCTGGAGCATATGTGGTCATAAACCTCACGTTTATGAGCCAAGATTTCACATAAAGTTATATGTAATTGATATATCAAAATTTATGTGCCTAAGATTTTGTAATTAATTGGCATGATCAATTTGGACCATCTCGAGTCAATGAAGATGCGAAATATATTGAAGAACAATAAGTTTCTTTCAAAATAAATTATATTGTTCTAAATGGAAGTTAATTGCTCATATATCACCACCATATTATAAGTAAGGACTTTATTACATAAACTTTTGAAAAGAATATAAAGGGGATGTATGTAGGCCTATACATCCGTCATATGGATCATTTTGAGTTTTAAAATCGATGCATCGCCAAAATAATCATTAAAGACGCAACTTAAGGTTAGCGTGATGAATGGCTCATCTTATAAGTCTTCAGTTGATTGCAAAGCCAATAATTGTGGGAACAAAACTCTTAGTTTATGGGGCATGTTAAAATTATTAATTTGCATCTTGCCAACAATTTATAATGAATTATCCCCATTATAATGGTTTTGGTCACAAACCATATGTTTCCTATATAAAGTTTTTTGTAAATGTGCGGAACATATATTGTAAATCCACCACAACGCACATAAGGGATGTTGAAGTTGATAATTCATTCAGGGGAGAATGAGCAGCGAGAAATATGGAATGAATTATGATTTAAAAATGATCATCCTCACACTAATGAAAATGAACTTAAAGTTCAAGGGACAATTTACATTCCAGATCTAGTAGTTGCCAGACAAGTTTTGTGACCTAAATAAAATGACTAGATTATCCATACGCTGCTAATGCTCCAATTAAAATGTAACAATGATTGATAGTAAGTTTATGGCACGAGAAAAAAAACCGAAAAAAGTGCCCCACATTGGGAGAGAAAAGAGAAGACTGCGGTTGCAACATGATAGACAAATCGATTCCAAATAAAACTCCTCGAATGAATAGATAAAATAGGGCAAGAAAATGAAGATGGTCAAATTGAGGTAATAAGACCCCATAATAGTCACTTAAAGAGACACAAGACATGAAGATAGTTGAAAAACCCCGGGTGCATGAAAAACTATGAGATCTCAATAAACAATATATAATGTCTAGTTAAGTGTGAAATCACAAAGTACTGAATCGATGTTGATAATACTATTAGTTCAATAACGTGCATTGTAATGATTATGTAAATAAATAAGATAGCACTATAATCATGGTGAGGATCATGGAATCATATCTGCAATTGTATAAATGAGTGGCCACAAGATGTAAAGACACAAAGAAGTAATGAAAAAGGTGAAGTCTCTTTTGATAAGACATGGTTACTAGGACTTGAAGTCCGTACATATGAATGTGGAAAATTATTGGATATGTATCGATCTTTATGAGAAAGTGAAATTAAAGTATTGAAATTTTCGTGTTTAAGGCATAACTAATGGCACGCAATATTTTCGTAAAGACATGAAAATAATCATAAATAGATATGTTCTCATGTGGTGGATCCAATAATGTTTGTAATATCTATAAGTATGGCAATATAATAAGTAATCGATATGCGTCTAAAAGATAAATGAATTGTACCAATCCACTAGATTCGCCGTCGCTAATGTGGTTATAAGAGTGAACAAGATATGTTCATTTGAAAACATTGTAATGTGGTGGGGGTAACAAATGACTCCTTTTGCTAAAGGAAATTACAAAGAAAAATACCATATTAAAAAATCATGACTAAGATTCCTTTCGTCATGATTACGACACACATAAAATCATGAAAATATTTCATATGAACTTTACACGTCACATGCAAGCCTTTGATTTAGAAAATTCAATCAAATAACTTTATGTACTACAATTCATGAAAAATAATACTTCTTAGATAAAGAGATAAACTAACCTCAAGCACCTTCTTGATCTGGACTTCAACTTGTGTCTGTTCTTCTCAGTCTCCCCACATATATATTGTCAAATATTCGTGTCACTAATGATTAAGAAATATAGTGGTTAGTCATAGTCTATTATTCGAAGAAGTCTATACTCGAATATTCTTGGATTGATCATCATCATATTTTACTTCGAAATGAACACAAATTCCCCATTGCATACTCTAATGCCAAATACATTGACATAGCTCATTAACATCCAAACTCTTGTAATCATATCTTATTAAATTGCACTAGTTATAATGCCTGTGCACGCACAGGGTTTTGGCAAAAAATTTATTTTATATCAGTGCTGAATATTGTGTCTTTAAAAATAATTATGCACAGTTTTTCATTATACATTAATATCCATTAGAATTTTGTATAATCAATTTTGTAAAAAGTTTTGTTAGATAATTCAAGATTCAACTATATTTAGCTGAAATAGATGTTGATGTTGATGTTGATGTTGATGAAGTTAAAATATACTTCTTAAAGTTTTTTAAAAATGTTTTTCTACATATCCTTATATAAATAAATAAAAATTACTTGAGTAGTTAATATAAGTACAATCATGTTTTTTTTCTTCATGTAACAGTAGCTCGTTTTACCATTTGATAATTATATTCTCGTTTTCAATAAATTAGCCGTATTTAATATTCAAATTCGTGTCCACATTTGTCATACTTTTAATATGAAATAAATGAGTCCTTAGTAAATGTATATAGTAAAAAAAAATGATATTTATAATCTTATATATATTTATATGTTGGTGTTTAAAACAACATATATATTGTATTTTTAAGTTATAAAGTATAGGGGGTATAAAGTATAAGGGAGTATTTGTTTAATTTCCAAAGTTATTAAAAAACTTGGAAACTTATAATGTTACACTTAACTCTATACAATTTTTAAAAATTTAACCACTAAAGTTTTATTAATTACCCCCTCGTTTTTTAAGTTTTTGTTTTCACAAATTTGACATATTTGTTTTTATGTGTTTTTCTTCTCAACCAAATTTCTCCACCAAATTAATTAAAAGTTGACCAAAATAAATTTAATTTTGACTTTTATTAACCAATCACATCACACGATTTTGCTTACGTGGCAAAATCAAGCTCTCCTATTGGCCCAATTGCTTTTCAATAAGAATGAATTGACAAAATCACTCCGAAATGATGTAATTCATTTATTATATAAAGATTTGTAACACCTTAACCATCTTGAAGTATGTACATATTTTAATTTTAAAGAAATAGTGCTAACTTGATTTTATCGACTTCTATTTGTAATTTGTCACATATTTCTTCATAAAACTAACACATTTATTGGAAGGTCAATTCCATGTATGGCCAATTAAAACACCATAATGTCATACTTACCCAAAACATACTTTAAATTAGGGGTGTTATTGGGTTGACCCGTCGAATTCGGGTCAACTCGTGTCGGATCAAATCGGGTCAAGCCTTAAAAATCATACCCGAACCCGACCTTGTTTAGAACTCGGGTCAACTTGGATCGGGTCAATTCGTGTTCGGGTCAATTCAGGTTCGGGGTCAACCCGAGTATTTTACATTGTAAAGTGTTGTTGAGCTAGGTTAGTCGGGTTCGGGTCGGGTCAAGGCTAAAAAAACATACCCGAACCCGAACTTGTTTATAACTCGGGTCAATTCGGGTTGACCCGATTGACCCGAATATAATTTTGAACCCGATTGACCCAACCCGAATTGCCTCGGGTCGGGTCGGGTCAGCCCGAATGACACCCCTACTTTAAATACATTATACATTATGAATTCAAAACATTATTTGGGTATATATGGCATTTTGATGTTTAAATTGATTATATTTAGAAATGGTATATTTGGAAAGTACACAATGGCTAAAAAGGTATTTAAGGGTCCGTTTGGTTTATATATGGGTTTAGGATTCAGATTCTGATTTTGATTTAGTTTTGAATTATAATATAAATGTTTAAAATAGTAAAAGATAGTGGCACTATAAAAAATCCACAATTTATATCCATACAAATATAGGTATGTGGCCTACTTTGTCAAAAATACTTGAAAGATATCATAAAACCCTCAAATATATCCGGATTTATTATTCATTATTCCATGATTCCAAATCTCATTTCTAAATAAAACCAAACAACAATTATCGAAATCAATACATTCTTTGATTGTAACACCTAATACCAAACACGCCATAAGATGTTGTTGAGGGTTTCATACAATCATTATTATATATATTAAAACTAACTTGTTTATAGATATAGCATATATGAAAGTACAAAGTGGCTAAGTAAGCATTTAATAAGTTGTTGAGGAGCTTCAATTATAATGGCAACCTAACTTTGAAATAAACTTGATTGTTTAAAACATGTGTGGTCAATATGTGAAAATCAAAACTTGGTTTTCCTTATCCTAAGGTCTAGTCGCCAAAAGCTCCCGACAACGATAGAGAAGTAACCCTCTTTTGTAGCTGGAAAGGAAAGCCCTTCTTGATCCGAGATCTCATTGTAACCGCATGGGTCATCTCTTTACTGGTTTTGACCTAAGTAAGATCCAAACTCGTAAACAAATAAAATCAAGCTCCATTTTCTTACTGAAATCAACATGAAATGTAACCTTATATATTTAACCATCAAATACATTAGTAATCATGCATAAATGGAGCTTCAATTCGATAGGAATTAAAGCCCAAATGTCTTATTATCTAATTAAAGGTTTAAAAATACAAATTAAAGGTATAAGCAACAATTTACCTTAAATTTTGCCTTGTGTCATATTTGATGAAATCATAACTCCATTCTTCAATTTTATCTTCAAAACTTGTGTCTCTTATTAAGGTGTTGAGGGTAGATAACTAAATTACCAAGAGTCATGAAATATATAAAGTATTGTCATCATGCCCTCAACTTTCTTTTTTATTTGACAATAACAGTAGTAATAAACACTCACTACAACAAATTTGTCATTTCTACACGCTTTTTCTCAAGCACTTTATGAGCGTGAACTTTTAAGGATATTCACACTTAAGGTGTGAATAATTGTTCGAATCCTCACACTTTAAAGTGTGAAGAATTTTAATCTCACACTTAAAAGTGTGAAGAATTATTCAAAACAATATCATCACACTTAAAAGTATGAAGAATTGTTTTGAAACCCTCACACTAAAAAGTGTGAAAAATATTCATAAAGCTTCACACATGAAGGTTTGAAAATATTTGCTACACCCAATTGGTTCACACGCATACTAGTGTGAGCTTTTTTATTCTTCACACTTTAGACTTAAAGTGTGGCTACATGCTCTAATATGTGTGACTGTGTGAGTAAGTTACTATCTTGTTCTAGTGACTCTATGTTCGTTACATTGAATAAAAAATCAGTAAATTTGATGAAAGTCAATACTTTGCATAAAAAAATCAAATGTTTTTGTTTTTGAAGATTTTAACCCAGAGAGCATATAACGATACTTTTGTGTATGAACTATACCACTTGTAAAATCTACATAGATTCATTTGTACATGATCATCTCCATCTTCATATCAAAATACCAGCATTTTCATCGAAAACACGGTTGACTTTGGAGAAAGTCAATTATTTTGACTGTATTCCATTAATTAACTAGTCTAACTTCTAACTATACATATATTCAATAAAGTAAACTTGTATTAGTAACCTAAAACTAATATTTAGGCTCAAACTCACTTCTAACTTCTAAGTTCTACCAACAAACTCTCATTTAGAAACACCAAATTCAGGTCTAAAATATGTTTATTAGTAAAAACGAATGGACTACAAGTTATATTTAAGAGCTTCCGCTTTAGTTCAGGTGGAGATGGATTACGAAGAGGGTGGGGATGTTTTGGTTTGGGAGTCTAGAAATGTAAGATACTAAGATGGTGAGGAAGTAAGTGTCGTGGATGCAAAAGCCAAGACTTGTGGAGCATCGAAAAGATCTTTCACGAAATAAGCACAACGGAAGCATTCAACAACAACAAGTTACTAAACCTTGATTGTATCGACTCATCTATTACCAAGTACTTACAGATAATTAACCTAGCGAGATCGTTTGACAAATTTGGGATCAAAGGTTCTTGATGAAAATCATGTTACCTATGCAAGTAATAGTCGTGTGATAAGTTTGCTCACATGGCGAAATTATTCGCCCTTAGAGGTGTTTGGGGTTGCTTAGAAATAAAATATAAATATTTTTTTAGTGTTTGGACATAGGGTAAATGATTGTGATGTATGATTATGTAAGAGCAAACTATTGAGCTTCAAAGTTGCTTAATCAAACTGATTATCTAATTACGATTATTTTACCTTAAAGATTTCATTAAATAATCAGCAAGACCAAACACCAGCACAATTAAAGGTGTCCTATAAGAAATTGCTCATCGCCTTAAAAAATTATTTCATATAGCCACTTTCGAATGCTTAACTTAAAAGCGATTCGATGTATCATTATAATGAAGGACCTATTACTAACTCCTCATCATTGTCATCATCATCTGAATCAACAACAGTTAACCTCTCAATCTCATCATAATCTATACTACTTATAATGCATGAAGGCACCTCACTCTTAATTTTAAGGCGTACAAGAAATTAAGCATGGTTTACAACACTTTAATGCACCCAATTTTCGAATTACAACAAAGTAAGCATATTGTACAACAAAATAAAGCGTGGTGTCATTTAAGACCAAAATTCTATTAAACAATATTAATGCTATTAAAACACACCTTCACCAAAATCTACAATCATTTAAGCACAATGTACAATAGCTGCAACCAATTTTCAGTTACAACAAAAAGAATAGTGTATAACAAAATAAGCATGATGTAATTTTAGACTTATATTCGGACTTACAACATTAATGCTATTAAAATGGTCAATGTTATTAATGACTACTACTTACAAGAAAAGAAACATAGTGTACAACACTTTAATGCACATAATTTTAGACGTACAAGACAAGAAGCATGGTATACAACAAAACACCACATTAATGCTATTTAATATAGTCAATTATTTAACTAGTCAATAAATACAATTATTACAGTTATTAAAACACCCCTTACATAAGAAATACAAATTATCAAGCATATTGTACAACCAAATTAAACACAATTCCTGCATTAAATTTCACTACTACAAATAATAAAGCACATTATACAAAAATATTAAAGCCCGAACGGGCAATGGGCCAAATGGGCTTGAGCCCGAACGGGAGCGGACCAAACGGGCTCGAGCCCGAGTATACACGGGCCAACGGGTTCGAGCACTAACGGGCACGGGCTATACGAAATTCTTGATATCGGTAAATTTATTGTTAAAAAGAACATAATAAACTAAAATACATAATTCATCGAAATTTTTTATTTCGGACGCGCGGGTACCCTGCTAGATTCCATTATCAACAAAAAGGGTTCAGCAAAACCAGATCGGATTAAGTCTGATTTAGTGATTCAGATGATGATGATGACAACAAATGAAAAGGTATTTTTAAAACTCTTTTGAATAGACGGAGCTGAAGAAGATGCCATCAAACTTGTTAAAGAATTTGTAAGTATGACAACATTACTTTTAAAACCATACTAATTAATTTTATTTATTTTAAACATTATGATACTTAGTATCCAACCATTTTTCTTGTATGGTATCATCTTCCGCAATTAATTTTATGATAAAATTACAAACCTTTTAGACTCTATAGCATCGTAGCAATATCAGTTACGTGGTCAATGGTGATATGATTTCAGTTATAAGCAACGAATTATGTTAGCTCAGATTTACCATGTCAAAATTGTTTTCAAAATTCTACATTCTGCATTTCGTTGCCCAACCATGGAAAAACACAATATGTATGACTACTCAATGGCTTTCATAAATATAAACAGTTCATGCTCTGATAATTTCCTATCGCTGAAATTTGTTTGTCCATACAGTTCCTTGTCTCAGCGACATCTGACGAAAGCCAACAGTTTGACTTAAAAAAGTCAAAATTTTAATGTTTTTGTTGAATGATTTGATCCAAATTTAGAGCTTCTTTATGTAATATGATCTTGCATAACTTAATTATAATTCCTTAAGTTTATTGTTAATATGATCATCTCCGACCTCATATAAAAATCCGGCCATTTTCATCAAGAACACGGTTTGACTATCTAAAGGTCAAGCTGTATCTATTGAGCTCCATGAATCAAAGTAATTAGTGCCGAGACTGACCGCATGTTGGGGCTATACATTAATATAGTCGTATTTAAAAATACCTTAATATAGTGCGTATTTAAAGAAGCCCTCTTAATCGTTACAAACAATCATACTTTGGGAGTGTAAATTACTAACAATGACCAAAATGGGATAAAGCCAAATTCACATGAAAATTGACAACTGTGTAATTTGTAAAATTGAGAATCGAGACAACACAACTAGTGCGCCTTGACCAAGTTCTACTCAAGAGCTCAAGGTTATGATTTTGTTAAAGAGTATGAGTATCCTATAAAAGCGTTCATCTTATATGCTAAATAAAGAGAACATGAGGTCAAACTATAGTCATAAAGAATGGTGGCGATCAATGACACGCTTAACCAAAACAAATTGTTTTCCATATTTTACATTAAATATGACACTACTTTTTATAAGCCGTTTGGCCAAAGTGCAAATGAATAAACCTTTTATTAAAACCTTATGGCCAAAGTGTGAAGAAACAAAACTCAAATAAAGTAACCACTTTTTAACCGGGTTACGATTCTGACCCGTTTTCTACCCAAAACAAACCATGTTTGGAGGGTTTTAGAATTCTTATGGGTAGTGATGTAATTTAACGAGGTTTAAGTATCAGTTTTATCTTATCAACAATTATTTCACCTTGCCCAATAAAGATTGAAACAGGGCTTCAAAGTTTAATAAATCCATTTGTTAATGAGTTTGGAGGTACAAGTTTTTAACATAATAGGCCCTTTAATAAATGGTTGATGTCAGATTATCAATGAATTCATTTTTCACATTCGAACTCATGTCAAAATCGCATCTTTTTCATCAGTAATGCAGTTGACTTTCTGAAAGTCAACTCTGCTGCATGAAAGGAGTTTGATGGGTTCCATCGAGGTTTTAAATTTATAATCAAGAATTACCGGTTAACTAGGAACACATTTGGGCAAGTATACTCTAGTCAAGTTGTAGTATAGTATATGGTAAATCAAGGTCGTCCCAAGAGACTTGGTTGCACTACAAGTGTCGTTTGTTTGTTTAAGCAAGTAACAAGTTGATGGTTATGATTGTCACATATCAAACCAACAAGAAAAGCAATATAAGAACAAGCAAGTATCAAGGTCGTGGTTATGATTGTCACAGATCAAACCACTAAGAACAAGCACACAAAGAACATACATGTTTAGACAAATGATCACAAAGATATTAGGATGTTTAGTTTGGAAAACATATTATTAAAGATAATCTATATGAACTATAGAACCCATAATAATAGTTTAGTGTTTTATAAATCAAATATACATAAGCCTTAATCAAATGGTCATGTCATGAGCCTTGTACCAACAACAACAAAGAATCCTTTCGGCCCTAGACTTTGATGTTATTAATTTGTGAAGTTTCATTTACTTGAAAGATAATGAGAACACATATTCAAAAGATTCCTTTCGGCCGTAATCCAAATTAAACCTTTACTTGTTATGTTTATTAATTCTCTTGCACAATCATTACAAAGTACAAGACCAAAATCATTTGTCGATTAATGAATTGGAACTAACCATTGTTAAGAATATTTCGACATTAGACTCAACAATGATCAACCAAAACAATAAACAAGAACAAGTTCCAATTCAACCAAATATGATGTTATCAACATATTCCAAACAAACACTACAATTATCCAAACATCCTTTTATCACAAGTTCTCATATGAAATAAACAATTATCAAGACAACATTCACAAGACAAGAACACATCACAAGAATCACATAATCAACACAACCAAAGAACCAAACATGAATCATAACACTCAACATCATAAAAGTAACAGGATTTACCCAAAGTAAGATTACATTAGGCAAAGGTGAAGGATTATAGCACTCCTTCAAGCCTTCAATCAACTACAACTTCTAACCAAGCATACTTCAGGAAATGGCAGAGGTTTGTGGTCTTTTAGGAGAGATAAATTTGGTGGAAATTCGTCCTTAAGGGTGGAGGCAAGAATTACACACAAGTTGAGATAGAATAGTTGGTGGAAATTCGTCCTTAAGGATGGAGGATCGAATTTCACACCTTTGGTGAAGGTAAGTTGAGAGAGGGATGTTGTTTTAGGTGGAAATTCATCCTTAAGGGTGGAGGATCGAATTTCACACCTAGAGATGGAGTGGTGGGTGAAAGGGATGAGAAGGATGAAGAAGGGATGATGAAATGAGGTTGCAAAGGCCTATATTTATACTAGAACCAAGGTTAGGGGTATTCAATGCATTTCTTGGAGGCCAAGGAGATTGGAAGGGACTAGAAACTGAGTGGGAAGGACCTAGAATCGTTTGGGACAATTTTGGAGTCTTAATAATGAAGAAATAGCAGAAACAGGCCCTCCAACCGGATCGGTTGGGCCCGAATCGGTTGGTGTTCTTGACTACTCTCCAACCAGATCCGGTTGTGGGGCTCGACCGAACGGTTAGAGAAAAATGACAAAAAATCATAAGCACCAAAGTTGTAGATCCTTCTTAGCTTTACGTGGCCCACGAGCGGAGGTTCAAATGGAGTCCGTATGCAAACGTTATGGCCAAAATGGTAAAGGTGTGTCGGGAACAACGAGTCTTCCAATATGTCTTTGTTTTAGCTTCTTTCTTCATTTCTTTCGTTTCCTTCTTGAACTTCATTCTTGAGTCTTTGGACCACTAACTTGATGACTTTATCTTCTCGAATATACTCCACAAGTCTTTCTTTTGCTCAAATTCTTCATATATGGAGAAATCTTCATATTTTACTTCTTTTCCGCCTTTTCTCCGGTTTCATGTACTTGGCTACAAATGAACTAGCAAACGCACTTTTATGCGATTAAGCATCAAAAGCATATGATTATAGCCAAATAACATATATAAAAGCACGGATAGCGCTACTAAAAACATGTACAATTTGACCGTTATCGAGTTCCACGTCTTGTAACAAAGAAGTCGAGTTATTAGCAACAAAGCTTGTTGTCATGTCATGTACGTGTATCCGGTCGATCTTGATGCGGTTTTAGTTTTAAGCAACGTTTTGTGTTACTTCGGTTTACCATGTCACACTATTGTCGAGTTTTACATTTCTGTTTGAAGTCGAACCATGACAAAGAAAACATGCAACTCCTCAATGGATCTCAAAATACAAGCAGTTGATGCTCTAATAATTTCTTATTCTTGAATTATGTTTGTCGGTTAAATTTCATAAAATCTCGATGAAGTTCGATGAAAGCGGAAGTATGACTCAAAAGTCAAATGCTTTTAAGTTTAATAATTTCATCCACATGTAGAGCTTACTTATGTGAATCAAAACTTGTATATGATCATATATAGCTTATAACCAGTGAAGCAAAACGCCTACAAGGTTGGCGTTCCCGCTTGGAAACGGGGTGGGAACGGATACGCCTCCGAAACGTTTCCAAGCCGAGCCGTTTCTTTGGGTTTTAAGGGCTTTTTTATTCCATTAAAAATATTTGAGTGTTTGCAGAAAAGTTGTTTGAGAAGGAAAAGAATGAAGAAGATAGATGCAACTATGCAAGTCTAGTGGTGGGATAGGAAGAAAGATTGAGAAAAAAAAACATTATATTCTTGTGGGTAAAATAGTGACGTATAGCTTTTTGTCAGATTGCTTAGGAAAAGGAAACCCATTTTTCAATGCTTGTTTCTATTGTTTATTCATAATTTTAAGTTGAGTTGTTTAGTTTTATTATTTAGGTGCGTTTGGTATCTTCATCATGAATCACAATGGGTATTAGTTTGATAGTAGTGGTGGACCCTCACCTATGAAAGATGTATTCTGGCCTATTTAAGGTATATGAAGTATGGAATATATATATATCAATCATTCGATATTTGATAGATTTACATCTTAACCAAACAATTGATTGAAATCAAAATGCATTCCTCATTCCCATTCCGGGTACCAAAGCACCTTTAGTTAATGTATAAAAGATTAGCAAAGCTTGATATTTGTTAGTAATTTATGGTGTTTATGTGGAATATGTGTATTTGATAACATGTTAGTATCTTATAGATGATCAAATACGTATCGATAACTTAAAGATCTAATTGTAATTTTATTTGTGTTTAACATCGGTCGATATGACTTGAATATTGATAATTAATTGCCTTTGGAAGATGTGGTATTTTTGGAGTTTACAATTTACATCAACATATATCTATTTTGGATTTTCTTTAATATATTTTAATTTTATAATATTTTTATTGCCGATATCACTGTATCCGACCTTGAGTGCAAGAGGTGTTTGGGCGAGGAAGGGCCATCTGTAGATGGGTCACTGGAATGGACAAATCGAATTTGAAGAGTGGGTGAGGAGGTGACGAGGGACACAGTTCGGTGGAGATGAATTTGGAAGAGGGTGGGAGTTTCAATTCAGAGTCTAGACTTGTGGGAACATCCGAAAAGACCCTTCATGAAAATAAGCACAACCGAACTATTCACTTGACAACAAGTTACAAAACCTTGATTGTGTCAATTCGCTTATAACCAAGTATATAATGACCGAAAAATTGAAAACCATAACCTAAAGTACTTATATTAAGTATTCTATATTTTAAACTTAATGTACCTAAAGTGTTTATTCGGTAAGTCTTAGATTATAACTTAACAAAGTTAAATGTAGATATACATTATTAAACCAAATCTATACTACAGTATAAAGCATTTGGGACTTTCTATTAAAGGAAGTCTTAAAATTTTAAGACAAAAAAAAAACATTATTATAAAAGGAAAAGTAGAAAATGAATGTAAAATCTAAAAATTTAAGTCTCATTAAAACCATATGTAACCGCCCTCCAATAGTGATACATTTTAATGAAATTGTTTATAAGAAAAGCTCACTATAGTTAAAATACTAATTTAATGCTAAAATTTGAAAAATAAAATGTTTACCATTTACACTATTAATAATTTAGACTATCCACTTTTGAAAATATTTATCTACTACTTTATAATAAGGAAGTTAAAAAATAAAAAATAAAAAAAAAAAAAAAAAAAGCTGCTCGCCACAAATAGTTATCGGGTACCTACCACCGCATTACGCGGGTACCTTCTAGTTAGTGTCTAATGTAAATAAATAAATCAGTGAATAAAAATCCTAGATCAGATTCAAAATAGGCATAACACATGGGCATGCATGTGAATATAACTTCCTCTTGAAGATTCATTTTGTCGAGGGATATTTGCTAATCTTATCAAATAAATAAATAAATAAATACATAAATAAAAGAAACTAAACCGCCTACAACAATATATAACAACTCTCGTTTTTATTCAAGCCTCAAATACTGACATTCATACCTCAAGCTCATCCAAACGACACTTGTGTCATACGATCAATCAAGTGTTCGGGTTAAGTTTCGGTTATTGTTCGTGAGTGGAAGAGAGTTCATTTTAGATGTTCGAGTTTGGAGTCTGCTCGCGGTGAATTCGATTGGTTCGGGTTCGGGTAAAAGGTTATAGGTCTTGGTTAGGCTTTGAGTTTAATCAAACATTTGTTTCTTGTTCCATTTTCGGTTCCGTCCTCGTATAGATTAGAGGTATATCTCAACTATAATTTTTAACACAATTATCATGCGCTACACATAAGTATTTATTAAGTATCTTGGTAATATGATAGTAGAATCATAATTGGAGATCTCCTTTGGTGATGAACTGGAACGTTATACAGAATAGAACATGGGGTTCTATGTGTAAATGAAAACTATAACTACTTGAGTATATTTTGATGCTTCATTATGAAAGAACTTTGAAACTATTTTGATGTATAAACTAGTAGCACTAAATGTTTTAGCTTTAAGCATCCTTTATAAATATTATTTTGATCCATCTCTCATTTTATAAACTATGGACTTTACATGCTTACAAACATTCACTCAGTTGGCATGTAAAACCTTAACGTAATAAGTATATTATAATAGATTTTGCATGACTAGTAATAATTAATGTTTTGGTTCTAAAACAACATAAACTAGTTGGTTAGTTACACAATTCTATAACACATAGACTTTACTTAAATTTGACTTAGATACAATTATGTATATCAACACATTTCATTTATATCCTTATTAACAAGTAATCCTTTATGTAATGGGAAAGTTAACATGTATTCTTAATACTCAACGTAACTTGTTAGTTATAATAAATAAATGAAATGGATGCAAGATAACAAATTGAGTCTTAAAATGAATCTACTAATATGACTAAATTATGTATAAGATATAGTAGTTAGATGAAGCGGCGTGAGGTCATAATATAAAAGAATAACACATCAAGTTAGTAAAGGGAAAATTGATGTTGTAATTGAGAAATTTAAAATAAGTCATGACACATCGTACCAAATAATACTAGCAATAATTTTAAAGTGTAATATTTATTAGCTTCATAATTGCGTGTAGATTACCTCGGGGAGCGATAGTGAGTTGGTGAATTCGAGTGTGCGTTTGATTTCTTAAAATACGGATGTTCTTTTTCGTGTTCTCTTGAATCATTGATATGTTCATATTTTTAAATGCCCGTACTCTCTTTCGTCGCTACTTGATATACTTACGTTGAACTCCTTGCAATACACTGATAATCCTTTGACATCCTTATGATATATATTCCCCTTTGTTTGACAAATGCACTTTATAATGATAATGAACGGTGAAAATAATTTTGGAATATGATTTGACGATCTTGGGGAAAACTATGTTAAAAATGATTTTGTGAAAATGAGTGGCGCCACTTTTGTATGAGCGTTTCTTGATTCCTTTCCTTATGACTCATATGCATGGTGAACATAATATATGGTGTTTGGTTGGTTTATATGTTCACTGTGCTACCATAGAACCCTAGATATGTAGACAGGAGTTAGGAATACCGAGCAACTATATGTGGAGATACCGCAGACTTGTCATTGTGGCGCCAATGGCTTGACACCGCCCGTGACGGTATGATCAGTTCACACGTCTCCCTATGATCTTATAATATGATTTGCTCATGTGTGGAGCCTTTTTCTAATTTGGGAGGCGATGGATGCATCCTAGGCTATGTTATGATATGAGATGTTTATGATCTTATATGATCATGCGGTTGAGTAGTGTGAGAGCCATACACACCTTCCGTCGATTTTAGTTGCCTCTGAGTCGCGACCCGTGTATCACTATGATTTTTGATACGATATGATTTTAGCGGCGTGGAGTGCACATGATATGATATGATGTAGGATACTGGTATAAATATCCCAACCCTTTTCCTTGACCTTATAATATTTAATTACTCTGGTGTTGAGATGTTGCTATGATGGAAATTATTTTTGATCGTTGCATTCCTCTCTTTGTGTATATATATATATATATATATATATATATATATATATATATATATATATATATATATATATATATATATATATATATATATATATATATATATATAGGATAAAGATCAAATAAAAAAAAAGACAAATATCCGTAAAAGATAAAAAGATTTTTTCAAAAAGTTCACGAAAAATTCCCAAAAATCCCACAAGATCGGGTATGATGGTGCATGAAAAGTTGTGAAAACTTTTTTCTAAAGTGGATATTTTTTCGAAAAAATTATGAAAATATCGTTTGCGATTAAATCTTTTTTTGTGCATCAAAATTGGTTTTGCACCAACTTCTTTTGACTTTTTTCATCAAAATAACATTGCATCAAACTAAAACAAGTTAAAAATTTTGTGCATCAAAATTTTTGCATATCAAAATTAGTTTTGTGCATTAAAAAAGCGATATCAAAACTCAAAATTATAAAAATGTTTTCACAAAAGTTTTATGCACCAACATACCCGATCTTGTGGATTTTTTAGGAATTTTTCGTGAACTTTTGAAAAAAAATCTTTTCTTTTACGGATATTTGTCTTTTATTTTAACTCACCTATATATATATATATATATATATATATATATATATATATATATATATATATATATATATATATATATGTATTGTTATTAAATTATCTACATCCCGCATTGAGCAATTAGCTCAGCCGCATCTTTCTTTTCTCTCGGCGGTACTCGGGGTTAATGGGGATGATGTGTGCGAGAGCTAGGACCTTAGAGATCATGTACTTGAAGACTCTATTTTCGATTACTTTAGCTTTTACTTTAGACCTTGTACTAAACAATGTTGGTGCTTTAACCTTGTACACTTAAATTTTAGTCTATTATTGAACCTTGTTTTTCATGAACGTATTATGTAAATGGTCCTTCAGGTTTAGTTGCTTTGTCATTATTTGTGACCTCTCGTTCCTATGTCAGGACGGGGGTGTTACAAAGTACTTGCAGATAATTAGCCTAGCAGCTCGTTTGACAAATTTAGGATCAAAGGTTCTTGATGAAAATCATGTTACCTATGCCAGGAATGGTCTATGTGATACGTTTGCTTGGCCATTAGAGGGTGTTTGGGGTTGCTTAGAAACAAGATATAATCAGTGTTTTTTAGTGTTTGGGCAGAGGGTAAATGATTGTGATGTATGATCATGTAAGAGCGAACTAGTCAGTTTCAAAGTTGCTTAATCAAGCTAATTACCAAATTCTGATTATTTTACCAAACACTAGCACAACTGAAGAAGAAATTGTGGATTTGGTTATTGAAACTGATAAATTGCTCATTGCTTAAAACAACTTGCTTCAAATAAACATGTTTGGATAAGCAATCCTAAATTCTAAAAACCTATATCAAACCAAAGCAATAATCATATTAACAAACAAATTCAATAAAACTAAAATCAAAACTATCAAAGAATTTTCTTTATATGCAATGAATTTTCTATCAGTGATGTTTAACATCTGAATCGTTAATAATGGAAGTACAATGGGTGCATATGTAAGCTGTAGCTAAACTTAGCGTTGTGGCCAAAATGCAAATAAATAAACTTAGCGTTGTTGCCAAAGTGAAAAACTACGACTTTCGAATAAGATATCAACTTCATTCTTCTCCGGTCATTCTTTTCTGACCCGTTTCAATCAAGTATAATCCAAATAATAACTGACACCAATATTGCATTAACTGAATTCTAGTATAAACCACCACCAATATTGCATTAACTGAATTCTAGTATAAACCAATTAAAAAGTAAAAACTGAAACTTAAAATTTACGGTTTGTAGCTCAACCATGACAAATAGTTTGACTCAAAAGTCAAATACTTTATGCTTGATGATTCCATCCACATGTAGAGCTTATTTATGTGAATCAAAATCTTATATATGATATTACATCACTATTCACACTTTCTTAAGTTTATTTTTAGCATGATCATCTCCAACCCTTTATCACATATAGTCCCATTATTTTCATCGAAAACACAATTTGACTTTCTCAACAAGTCAACTGTGTCTCATGAGCTCCATGAATCAAAATAAAGTTCAAATTCTTATTGATCTGAAGTAATGAGTACTAGTACAGGCTGTACAACATCCAAGTTAAGATTATAGCTTGATCTAAAAAGGTATACATTAAAACTACTAATACAAAAGGTAAAGTGACAATCATACGTTGAAACACTTCTTTACAAACAATCGTACTTTTGGAAGTAGTATCGGAGAAATTCATCAATGACCAAAGCATATAAAGCCAAAATACCCGCTATTTATCACTGCGCTTATATTTCCCATGAGTATAGCGCTTGTAGACCTTTGGTGATATAACACACTTTATCTTAGCCATGTTGTTTGGAATATCTCGAACAGTTACAATTCGTTATAATTAGCGTCTCTAGAGATTCTATTCGCCAAGACCATCGGTAACTTCTCAAGAAGCAAACATGATTTGAGTTCGAGATTTAAGTTCTTTGAATTTGGGGGTTTTGGAAATGTTTGTTTGGCGGGTTTTTATTTTATGTATATACGATGTGGAGTAATGAAAGCGAAGAGAGTATGGTTTTCAAAAATGAACTTTGGTGCATCAAAAGGCTTATATACCGTATAAGCAGCAAGATAGGGTAAATCACTATACTGACGTATAAGGCTCTACATATATAGGTCGTCTCCGATAAAAAAGAGAAAAAAAAATTGGGTCTTTCATAAGAACTTTGTTTTAAAGTTAAATATTATGACAATAAATAAATCTATTAATATATAAATATTTAGATTTATAGGCATAAATCAATATCACTCTAAAAAGTAGTTTATGATAGTATTTTCATAGGACTCACTAGTATTTAAGTTATTTTTAACTTTATTTGGGGTCGCTTTGGTTCAGAGGTGTGGTTAAGAGTTTGATTTTCGATTTAATATGTAAGAGAAAAAATATTTAATAGTATTAATTATTTTATATAAT
>CM040239.1:3588086-3598547 GCA_022545495.1 Chrysanthemum lavandulifolium | reverse complement strand
AGCATCCTTTTCAAGAAGATGGGTCATAGGTCAGGCGATTTTCGAAAAATCTTGTATAAATCTACGATAAAAACCGCATGACCTAAAAACTCCTAATACCTTTGACGGTAGTAGGATGAGGTAATTAGCAATAACATCAACTTTTGCTCTATCTACCTCAATCCCATTTTTGAAATCTTATGGCCAAGGACTATGCCTTCTTTGACCATAAAGTGGCTCTTCTCCCAATTTAGACAA
This sequence comes from Chrysanthemum lavandulifolium, assembly GCA_022545495.1. Lineage (NCBI taxonomy): Eukaryota > Viridiplantae > Streptophyta > Magnoliopsida > Asterales > Asteraceae > Chrysanthemum > Chrysanthemum lavandulifolium. The sequence continues at coordinate 3,598,310 of CM040239.1, read as the reverse complement.
AGATTGGTGTCTTCACACCGTTTGAGCATTTTATCTAAATGGGAGAGACATGTTTGAAATGAATCCCCAATGACCGAGAAGTCATCCATAAACACCTCCATTGTTTCCCGATCATGTCGTGGAAAATGACCATCATACATCGTTGGAACGTGCCAGAGCGTTACATAAGCCAAAAGGCATATGTCTATAGGCAAAAGTTCCGTATGGGCAGGTGAATGTGGTCTTTCTTGATCCTTTGGATCAATGGGATCTGAAATAACCCGAGAAACCATCAAGGAAACAATAGTATTCATTCCTGCTAATCTCTCAAGCATTTGGTCCATGAAGGGTAGAGGAAAATGGTCTTTACGGTGGCGTCATTCAACTTACGATAGTCAATACACACACGCCATCCGTAACCACCGAGTTGGAATTAACTCGTTATCTTCATTTGTGACAACAGTTATGCCACCCTTTTAGGAACACAATGTATTGGGTGACCAAGGACTATATGAGATCGGGTAAATTAATCCCGCATCAAGAAGTTTGATAACCTCTGTTTGATAACATCATGGATTTTTGGATTTACTCTTCTCGATGTTGAATCTTGGTTTGAAGTCATCCTCCATCAAGATTTTATGAGTGCAAAACTCGTGGTTGATACCTTAATGTCGGAGAGTTTCCAAGCAATTGCTTGCTTTGTGACTTCAAGACCTTTATGAGAGCGATCTTTTCATCTTTACTCAAATCTCGAGCAATAATGACGGGTAATTTATCATCACCTTCAAGAAATGCATACCGAGATGAGGCGGTAAGTCCTTAAGTTCGACTTCAGAAATTCTTGATTTTCTCAACCGACTTGACTTCCTTGTTATGAAGTTCGACGGGAGGAGCAATGATGGATCATCATTAAGAAACTTCTCAATGAGAAGTATATCCCCTCGATGTCGATGGGAGCGTGATCAATTTCCATGGAATGTAATCACTAGACAAGTAGGCTTCAATCTTTTTCAAGATGAAGTCACTTTCCTCAAAAGGAGTGAGAGAAGGAGTAGAATTGGCGATGATAGGTTGAGATGAATGAGTGAGATTATCACTCAAGAATTATGATCATAACCAAGAACTTCTTGAGAGTACTCTTCGAGCAACATCAATGATATCTATTCGGTTAACCGACTGTAATCATAATTTGCGGAGTACCTCAAGTTTGATCAAGGTTAAAGGTGACAACTTCATTACCAACACGTAATGTGATTTCTTGCTCAAATACATCAATGAGAGCACGGCCCGTTCTCGTGAATCCTCGTCCAACAATGACAGAACCCGATGATCGCATCGAAATCAACAACCACAAAGTCACCGAAAATGGAACTTTCCTACTTTGACAACACGCCCTCGGCAATGCCAAGAGGACGGATATTGTACGATCCGCAAGCTCAAGAGTCATGCATGTAGGAGTAAGTTCGGAAGAGAAAGTTTCTTCCATAATCGAATAAGGCATCGATTGATACTTGCACCAAGATCGGCTAAGGCAAAGCATTCAACCATTCACGAAATACACAAGGTAAGAGAAATTTTCCGGGATCTTCAAGCTTTTCTCGAAGCTTCTTCGTGATAACCGCAGAGCGCTCGTTTAGAGGAGTTTTGCCATTTCAAACAGCTTTTCCTTGTTGCTTAACATGTGTTTGAGAGTTGATGCAAACGTGGGCATCGCATGATAGCATCCGCAAAGTTTATGTCAAAATGTAGTTCTTGGAAAATTTGAAAAATTTATCCATTTGATGACCGGCTTTTCGCGAGCTTTTGCTCATTCAAACGTGATGGGTAAGGAATAGAAGTTTTGATTTGGGGTTTTCAACGGGTGCTACGGTGGTTCAAAACAACTCTGGATTGGATTTGGGTTTCGGACAACGAGGATGGACATCATTGGCACCTCCGTTATTAGCGTGAAGTTCCTTGTCCTTTGTTGCCTCGGGTTCACTTTCCACTACCTTCGGAGAGAAGAAGAAGAGGTAGTAGGAATAGCGGGTCCATCGTATGAAACACCACTTGGTTGTGATCGCCTTTGCATCGCCTTGGGTTAGCGATCGTGTTGCTCGGAAGTTTTCCCGAGCCCGAGGGTTGATCATTTAAAGATTTCTTTAGATCGTGATCGATCGACCAACAACCTATTCATTTCATCTTGGGATTTCATGAATTGCTTCAATAACTCATCGATGATGGTCTTGGAGGATGTGGAGGAAATTCGAGGTCCGATGTTTTGATTATGACCTTGTTGTTGAAAATTCCTTGATTAGGATTCACATTTCACGAAATTGATTCCCTCGATTGAAATTGTTTTGATTAAGGTTTCCTTGATGTTGGAAACCTTGATTGGGTCCGGATAGAAATTACCTTGGTTTTGATAACCTTGGTTCATTCTAGGTTGGTTCGATTCGGTTTTGTATGTTAGATTCTCGTTAAAACCGGTGGTTCCCGATAAGTGTTAGCTCGGTAGTTTGGTTCATTTTGAGGACGGTATTGATTACCTCCACGATGTGAAGTACGGCTATAGCATTGGCTTCAAACGGACTACCATCGGTGGCGATCTGATTGTAGTATGCATGAGGACCACCACAAGTAACACAAACTTCAACTTTCTTCACTTCACCATGTGATGGTGTCTTTGTGAAAGTGACTTTCTTTTGGTTAGCAAGAACCAAAGCTTGAACAATATCGTGAGTTTGTCAATCTTAGCATCGGTGCTAGATGTACTCACGGAGATGAAGTAGAAGGTCCAACATTAGATCGAGTCGATATGTCTTTGTTCGGAAAGGGCGGACACGGGACTTGTTTTCAATGATTTGCAAGGCTTTTTTGTGGTCTTGCTCAAGAAATTACCTCCCGCCGAGGCATTCAAAGAGTCTTGGTCACTTGTCTCGCACCATTGTAGAAAGTATCCATTTGCATTAACTCGGTAAACCATGATGCGGACACTTGCGGAGCAATTCTTTGTAACGATCCCATGCCTCCCGAATGATTCATCAAATCTTTGAGAAAATTTCATTATCTCATTCTTAAGACTTGTAGTTCGGGATGGAGGATAGAATTCGTTAACAAACTTGGTGACTAAATCCTCCCATGTCTCAATGGAACGAGGGGTTGTTTCTCAAGCCAATTCCGGCTTGTCCTCTAGAGAAAATGGGAATGAAGAAGCTTAATTGCTTCATGTGGGACATTCTTGTATTTGATGGTAGATGCAATCTTGTTGAACCATCGAATATGCATGAGATCATCCCGCTCAAAACCATAGAATTGGCTTTGGGTTACAAGATTAAGCAACCCGTTTTGAGCTCAAAGGTATCACCACGATGGTGGGACAATAATGGCATCTCCATAACCTCGATGGGTGCTTGGAGAAGCTCATTCATCGGCTTGTCTTCCGCCATTCTGACGGGGGTGGTGGTGGTAGACGTTCCTCGATCACGGTGAAGGAGCGTAACGCCCTCTACGCTCACGAGGAATATTTGCAAGCTCGGAAAGTGGACTTGTAGGCGGAAGAACGAGTGCGCATGCACTAAGTATAAAAATCGGTTTTCAAAACAAATGTGAGGCAAAACGACAAGTGAACTTAAACCAATAATCACAAATGAAATGGCTTTTGAAAAAGGTACACCAAATCACAAGGACACAAAGGCAAGTTTTAAATCATTGTTCGGGAACTTATTAATGGTCACACCCCAGTTGGTAGGTGTCTTGCCTTGATTTACGGTGGTTGATTTTATGTATTTATTAAGTACCACCGAAAAGACGTAGGTATAGATTTGTGCAAAGGGTTTAAAAACTTTTGGACAATATTTTTGGTATCGTCTCGTTTAACCAAATCGTATCTCTTTAAGAATCACCTTAAAGGAAACACAAGCTAGAAAACGTTACGATTGTTTTGTTGTTTTATATTTTGTTTGGTGTTGTTAACACTTTAGGAAAAGTGTTAATGAACTTTTTGATTTATGATAACTTTACAAAAAAACTGATTACAAAAGGTGGTATATGTGCAAGTACGGGTCTTAAAACTGCTTAAAACACGCTTACAGCCACCCCGGCAGCGGCGCCAAAATTTGATTCACTCCTGAACAGTCAAGTTTAATCACACAAGCTAACCACTTGTGAATGGTCAACCGTAATAAACTTAAAACATTTCGAAACAAATGCATTAAGATCGAGGAATATAGTGGATTCTGGGTCGTTAAGTCCCACGGAGGATGAATGGTGTTTAACATGACAGATGTCGAATAATCACTAAGGATAGTGATCAAGAAGGATTTTGCAATATTTATACCTAAAGAAAAGTTTTGTAAATTACGAGGGCTTAAATGCAAATTAAAAAAAATTAAAAAGTTAAAATATATTAAATAAACGCTATCACTATTTTTACAATGATGTTTTTGTGATTTATAAAACAAAATAACTTAAATAAACTATTTTAATTAAAATGTAAACCTAAATTATCTAAAAACGTGACCTAGAATGAAAACGCGCGTTATCTATAAAAATTACGCGAGTGCGCAAGTAAAAACGTAAAATTTGTGAAATAAAAGTCCTACAAGTGTAAAAACAATTTTCTTACTTAATATATGACAAAAGAAAATTTTAGAAAAAAGATTTATATTTTTTGACTTTTATATTTTTATTATGAATTAAATAATTGTTTTAAACTAATTAAATGATTAAAAATACTAAAACTATTTAGAAAATATGAAACTTTTTATAAATTACTTTATACTAATACAAAGTTAGGAAAAATACAAAAGTTGAAAAAGCTAGTATAAATAAGCTAGAAATAAGCTAATAAGCTCGTATAAGCTTAAATGGACAAGAAGGTGTATATATTAGATAATGCGAAGAAAATGTAAAAAGACCCAAGGGCGGTTGGTGAGGTGTGTGTGTGGTGAAGTGGGTGGCGAGTTCGAATCCTCGCTTTTTGCTTTTTATTTTATTTTTGGACTTTTCCTTTTTGAAACTAATTAAGCTAACGATAATAAGCAACTTTTATAACTACAACTTTTTACAAAAACAACTAATAAGCTCAGTTTGAGCTTATTTTTCTTAACAGTTGGTGAAAAATGGAATAAGCACAAAGATTAAGCCAAAAGGCTTATAAGCTACTTAATAAGCAATATGTAAAATGGAAATAAGCTAAATACTGATAATAAGCTAGTTTGACAATTGAAAAAGCAGATTTACTTAAAAATAAGCACTGAATAAGCCAAAATAAGCTTAAACTTAACTTGTTTGCACAGGACACTTTTATTTATACTAGGCACCTTTAAGCTTAATTTTAAGCACTTAAATGAGCTTAAAATTGAAAATAAACACTGGACTTAACAAGATGACCAGATAAGCTATCCAAAAAGCTAAATTACACAGTTTGGCTTACACTAATAAGCTTGTGAGAAGCTTATAAAGAAATGAAAAACCATCGAGTAAAGACTCGCAGTATCTTCGAAAAATGGACAAAATTAAAAGCTATGAGCGGCTAATCAAATAAGCTAAAATTGGAAAATTAAGCTTGGGACCTTAAGATGGCTTGGTTAGCTTCACAAAAAACTAAAATTCACAAGCTAAATTTAACTAGTGAGCTTGTGACAAGCTTGTGAATTTGACCATAAAACTGTGCACAGGGCATGGTTTTGACTTTTTAAGAAATTGAACCAAGTTGACTTTTATGAGATTTAAATCAATTCTATGCACTGATTATGATGTATTAAGGTGTATTAAGACTGATTTGATCAATCTTATCAACTTATAAGCAAGAAAACAAAATCATGGATCATGAAATTCCAACAGTGAGTTAACAAGATTTGATCAAAGGGAATTTTGACTTTCCACAAATAAGCACTGGTTTTCTTTGTTGCAGTTGGTTATTGAGACCAAGTTTGACAGATAACAACTAAGGACAAAGGTTTAAACAACCTATATCACAGCTTAAACAAGTAAATCCAAACATCACTTAATGAGACTGTTTTGATGATTTTCAAAGCAAAACACTGATTTAGACCATGCTATTGATTTAAGATCTTATAATATCATAGATTGAGACTAAATAAACATAAAACAACAGTACTAACAACATAAATCACAAGAATGATGATTATGCTATTTTAACTGTCAAAATGAGATTCTTAATAACTACAAATTAAAGAGAACAAGTAACTGGTTTTATTGTTTAATTTTACTTAACTATGACTAATAAACATAAATAAACAGAGATTTAAACTTATGAATGTCTTACACAGTGAAATGCCAAAATGGGTCAAAAGGCTTACAACTTGGATCCAAGCTCAAACTGAGAACTGAGGTATACAAACACAACCTAAAGCTTCCCAATAAGTACTAAACCCAAGGCAATCCAGAATTCACCTTGCTCCTTGCATTTTTCTTCATTTCTTATGATTTTGATTTATGGTGATTTTTTTTGTATTTTTAGTATTTTGCTTTTGACTACTAAACTGATTTTAAAGGGTTTCTAATAGCTTATATAAGCTATATAGGAGCTTATGTGGGCTTATCGGTCCTTACTAACAACTAAAACAACATTTGAATTTTCATGAGAATTTTGAACAAGGTAAATTTGCATAACATGAAAACTTGAGTTAAACCGAAATTGAAACTGAAAAAGATTTACATTCACTTGAAATAACTTAAACAGAGTACTTGGAAACTTAAATTTACACTGGAAATTTGAAATTAACTAAAACGACATGAGATAAGCTAAATTACACTAGATACTGCTTCACATTGCTTCCTTTTCTCTTTATAATAATTATTTAGGCTCAGTCGACACCTCTGAGAATATCCCACTTAACCTCAGCCATTGGATTCATCCAGATCATCATAATTGGCATTTGGCAATTTTGGCGCCAAAATAGTCTTTGAGCAGGTTTTGCTAATTAAAGCTTCTTGGATGATTGTAGAGGTGGAAGGGGGTTGGTATACACCGGAAGACAGTATAAAGGTGAAAGGAGGAAAACCACTCCGGTATTGGATTTGACTTGGAGAGGAAGGTGAACAATAGTAGTATTTTGGCGGGCGTTGACCATATTTGACCGTGGGATATTATAAGTGGGAGGGTCTAAAATAGGGGTCACTGGTGGTATTTGGCGGGGTCTATTTGAATTGGTGGGTTCTAAATACAAAAGGGGGTCTAATGTTTTGTTTAATATCATAAGGATCATTGTGTAATTCGGCCAAACTTGAGGGACCAAACATGTAATTTCTCACAAGTTAACACAAGGACCATTATTGCCATTCTTAAATAGTACAAGGACCATAGTTGATTATTTTATATTTTTAAATATCCAAGGACCATTTATGACAATTTTAAAAGTTTAGGGACCTAAGTTGTAATTTTGCCAAAGATTTATTCAAGGACCATTTATGACAACTTATAATATTTCAGGGACCTTGAATAACATTTTCTTTATTTTGATTTACCAGGACTGCTTTTGACAATTTTGAAACTTGAGGGACTAAAGCGCCAATTATGCAAACTTAATACGCTTTTCATCCGATTTTGATATTTTGCATTTAAAACACATAAAACACTTGTTTGTGATATTTTTATCATTTTGATGCATTTGAGTGTTTTCGGATGTTTTGGCATTATAATAGTACAAAATGATGAGTATTTAGACACTCATCACCCATCTTCTTGAAAAGATGCTCCTTTTATCTTCTCACCGAGTGCATCAAGCTTTTGAAACATTAAAGAAAAAGCTATCAAGCACCCATTCTCGCTGCCTCCGTGGGATTTACCTTTTGAGCTCATGTGCGATGCAAGTGATTTTGCTATTGGTGCGATCCGGGGCAACGAGATCCAAGCATTTTCACCTATCCACTACGCAAGTAAGACTATGATCAAGCTCAAACCCATTACACCACCACGTAAAAAGAGCTACTAGCCGTGGTGTATGTGTTTGAGAAGTTTCACCATACCTAATCTTGACCAAATGCGTGGTGTATACGGATCACTCGGCTCTTAAATATCTCTTTACAAAACAAGATGCAAAGCCGTGATTGCTCCGTTGGGTTCTCCTTCTGCAAGAATTGATATCATTATACGTGATAAAAAAGGAGCTAAGAACCTGGCTGCAGATCATATGTCCCGTCTAGAAAACCCTCACCAAGATGTTTTCGAGAAAAGGAAATAAATGAAACATTTCCTCTCGAGACACTCAATGCGTTTCTTCTCACGAAACTCTACTACCCCATGGTTTGTCGACCGCAAATTACCATGCGGGTAACTTCATAGTGAAAGGAATGTCGACCCAATGTAAGAACAAATTCTTCAAGGATGTTAAACATTACTTCAGGACGACCCATACTTATTCAAAATCTGTGCGGATCAAGTCATCCGATGGTGTGTTTATGGACGAAGCTATGGACATTCTCAAAGCTTGCCATTTGGACCCACGGGGCCATCATAGTCCAAATTACACCGCCAAAAGGTGTTTGATTCAGGGTTTTATTGGCCCACTATTTACAAGGATGCCCACGAATTTGTCAAAACCTCGCGACGCTTGTCAACGTTATGGAAATATCTCATAAAGAAATGAAATGCCGCAAAACGCCATTCAAGTGTGTGAGATCTTTGACATCCGGGGCATTGACTTTATGGGGCCATTTCCATCATCTCGAGGAAACAAATACATACTTGTGGTCATTGACTATTTGTCAAAATGGGTTGAAGCGAAAGCTTTACCTACCAACGATGCCCGAGTTGTTGTGAAATTTTAAAATCTCTTTTGCTAGGTTTGGAACTTCACGAGCTATAATCGGTGATCGTGGTACGATTTCGCAATGACCAATTTGATCGAGTCATGCAAAAGTATGGTGTAACTCACCGTCTCTCTGCGCACCATCCCCAAACAAGTGGGCAAGTGGAAGTTTCCAACCGTGGTATAAAAAGAATTCGGAAAGGACGATGGCGAAATCGTGCATCCTGGTCGGATAAACTAGATGACGACTGGGCCTTCCGTCTGACTTATAAAACACCCATCGGGTGTACTCCATACAAGCTTGTATACGGAAAGGCGTGTCATCCGCCGATTGAGCTGGAGCACAAAGCATACCGGGCCTTAAAACATGCCAATTTCGATATTCAGACAACCGGTGATCACGAAAAGTTCAAATGAATGAATTAAATGAACTCGCGATCAAGCATACGAAAACTCTTTGATCTACAAACAAAAGACAAAGAAGATTCATGACTCAAAATCAAGAACCGCGTTTTCAACGCCGGTGATCGAGTCCTTCTTTTCGCTCAAGATTGAAGATTTTCTCGGAAAACTAAAATCCCATCGGTCCGGACCATTCACCATCACCAAAGTATTTCCTTATGGAACCATTGAGTTATCTCAACCCGATGGTCCAAATTTTAAAGTGAATGGTCATCGATTAAAACACTATTTTGGAGAGGACATTCCACCCATGGTTGTCCCAGATCTACAAACTTTCCCCATGAACCAATAAATGCGGGGATCGAGTCAAGCTAGCGACTCGGTAATCAAAAACAGTAGCACAACATATGGGTTTTCACCCATAACTCTAACTTCTTTCTACTTTCTATCACCCTAGTGTGGGCGAGTTGCCCCCGCTATTGTATATAAGTCTCAAAAAAAAAAAAAAAAAATCAATCACAAAAATAATGGCCGTAGTATTTCCCTTTACGTTCTATGTTTCGCATAACCGCGGTATTTTGAATATTGAGGGCAATATTCATTTCTAGTGTGGGAGAATTCTCACTAATTTAATCATGTAATTATTCCACCCAATTCCCGTTTTTGGCCAAAATGTTTTTTGAGTAAGTGTTTTGCACTTACTCAAACTTTTTACTGAGAATCATCCGCCATGTCTAATAAACTAAAGGATTGGCTAATCCAGAGCAAACGGCTCTTGGTAAAGATATCTCAAACCGCTTACGGCTTGCATTTGCCAAAATTGTATGGTGTTCACCACCATATCTTTAATTAGTGAAAAGTTGGCTAGCCCGCAAGTTTATGGCTTGTGGTAAAGGCGCTTGAAAACCATAATTGGTAAATCGACTCACCAAAGATATTTTATCTAAGAGTTGGCTAGTCCAAGCAAACGGCTTCGGTAAAGACAAATCAAAACCGTTGAAATGGTGGTTTGCTCAAAATCATTTGGTTATCATTGTACCAAGGTTCTTACTTGAACTAAAACAATTAGCTACTCCGAGTAATGGCT